>JABSTQ010009419.1:2050000-2457500 GCA_013358835.2 Ixodes persulcatus
TTTGGTAAGGACAAGAAAACATGCAAGCCAGTAGTGTAATTGTCAAGTGGAATTTTAGAATCTAGTGCACAATCTGTTGGATTGCTCATCAAGTTCTTTTGATGTGAAGGATACTGTGTGCTTTTCACTTAGAGAGGTGTAAACATTTGAGTGACTCTTTTTCTTTTTTCTTTTCGAAGTTTCTGCATTTTGTCCTGAATCTTTGTTTGGAAGAGCTGCCTTCATGGGCTGAGATGGTCTTGCTTTCACTGACAAGTAAAGTGGTCACACTTCGCGCACTGGGAACATTCCTGTGGAAGCTGCTAATCTCTGAGGTAATCATTGTGCATTGCTATTTGAAAGGGAGAAGCACAGTGTATGCCACGGCATATTCTTTTAGCATTAGGTTTGTAGTAGTCATGACTGATGGTTCTTGCAGGCCCACCTTTCCTCAATTAAATTTTTTTCACGTTCTAGGAAATGAGTGCACCAGCAGCCCCATTTCTTAGCCAGTGCTTGCTTCAAATTTCACTTGCTACCGAGGGAGAGTCATTTGAGGTTGCTGTCCATGGGAAAACATACAGTTCAATTCAGGAAGCTGTGTTCTCGGAGCTGCCACTTTCAAGCCGCAAAGAAAGAGTCTTCTTTTCAAGGTATATTTCCGTACTGCGGGCAAAAGTAATAATTTTTGAGAGACGGACAAAACATTTTTTTTTTTATTTTAAGAACTACTACTTTCAGCATATGGCTAACTAGGACACTTCAAAATGTGGCCAATAAGCTTCTATTTAGAATAAAAAAATTGGGTAGGCTGTATCAGGGCCGCAGCCGCAGTGGGGTACGTGGAATGCCTTGTGCGTGCTGCACTGGGTGTATGGGCGCTAGGGTACTGAAATTCTGTAACCAAATAGGCAACTTCATTTATTCACGCATTACAAAGCTTCCATGCTAAACTTATGTTATAGATTGTGGGGGTCTTACGGTCTAATCGTGCACACCCTATGGAGACGGTCATGTTCCGCCTTGGTCAAAGGGGAACATGACCTTCTCCATAGTCCCTTCACGCCATTTCTGGACCCTATGTGTCTAACGCGGGAGTGTCATAACCAAGCAACAGTCAAATTCTGCAACAAATTGCACACTTGTAACCCTTATAACCCCTGATGAGCACCGGTTTGAGTTTGATGGATTATACCTACTATGGCAGAGTGAGCTCTCTCAAACGCGATCACTCCCGCTCGGATCGATAAACATACTGCCGAGCTATGCCTCTGCAAACGCTGCACACGAGGCTAAATATAGCTTCGATTGCGTCGTGCGTGGTGTGACAACGGTGTTGTCTGCGCATGCAACACATGCATGATCGAGGAATGGCTTCTTTCTTCTACACAGTGATACCAAAGCAAAGCGCAGAGGGGGGGGGGGGGTTAGTGCGGCTACAAAGATTTAATCAATATTTGTGTTGCCGTGTGGCCGGCGTGACGTCACCGCCACGCGAGAAAACTTCGCCACCTGTGCCCCGCAGTCGGGCAACTGGGCTGTGGAGCCGCCAGGGTGCCCACAATGTTTTGATTACGTGCGGTTTTAGCAAGCGACCCCCTACTGACCAAAATGAAAGGCGTTTCCTGTCAAAAAAGGTTTACACTAATGTCTGAAAAAAGTTTGTCACATTTAAATGCTGAACTTGTAATTTGTGCAAAAATTAGAACAAAAAAGTCTAAACATTTGTGGCTATAATACATTTTACTATCATTTTTAAAAATCCTAAATATACAAAGTGTGCCCCTACGCCTCTGTAAGCTGATACTGTCTTTTTTTTGGTCCGTCGGCAAGTGTCCTTCTGTGGCATCATGTCATTCAGAGACGCTGTTGCATATATAAAGATGCATGCAGGGGCGGACTTACCGATAGGTAGAGTAGGCAGCTGCCTAGGGCGGCAGATTTTTGGGGGTGACCAATTTTGTGGCCGCCCCCAAACTAATTGGGTCTTTTTTTTTTTTTTTTTTTTTTTTTTAAATCTAGCTTTGAATTTAGCTACATAGGGAATTCTAGCTCCAAATCTAGCTACCTCTGGAAATGTTAACTCCAAACTTAGCTACTTCCTTCCCACCCCAACCCCCACCATGGGGAGCGGGGGTTGGGGTGGAAGTGGGGGGGGGGGGGGGGGGGGAAGGGGGGGAAGGGGGGGGGGGGGGTGCGGCGGTGGCACTGTTCAGGGCTGCCTAGGGCGGCAAAATGCCAAGTCCGCCTCTAAATGCATGTCCTCCAGAAAAAGAAAAATTGTTTTGCACAATATTTTGGTTTGTTATATCACTGCTCTAATTTCTACTCTGCTGGTGTTTTTATGGCGTCTGGTACACATAAAATGCGGGCCCCGACTCAGGACAGCCTAGAAAGCTAGAACGACACTCTCCAGTGAGCACCTGTCAATATTCTGCGCCTCGGTGATTTAGCATCGCTGTAGGCGCTCATATCAAATGATCCACATCATCCACAGTCCTCGCTGCTGCTGTCGTCCAAAAAACAAGCAGCAAAACAGTTAAATTGTGTGATTGAGACAACCTTGGTAGCGGTCCCCAGTGTCAGCAGGATGCCATTTGCCACCATCGCGCAGATTTATTTCCGATAGCTCACCAGCTCGGGAGAAAGCGCAAAATGAAGTTAAAACTGATGCTGTAGTTCTTCGTCTATCCACGAGTTGGCACATGTTCGTGTGCGCCAAATTCAAATTTTGGTGGTGCGTTGAAACCGTATTATGCCAATGGGTATGGTACGGAAAGTGTTAAGATACTTCAGAATGCAATCATTCAGGCAGCTACCCTTTGCCTGGCTCTCATTTATCAAGCTGGGCTGCAGTCTGTTACTGAATGTACAATTTGGTATTTTAGATTTATTTTTGCACCCTCCAGATCTTGTATGCGAGAACTTGCAGGTTGTTGAACCCGGCAATTTCACAATAAGCGAGGAAGAAATCAACCTAAACTTAGGGAAGACAAAACAAAGTATGTTATATTTAGGGTTTTGTGTTTTCGGATAAATCCGAAAAACTTGGGAAAACACCCGCCGGTAAAATTTTCATCTATTCGGATTTATACGATAAACCCCAAATGTCGATAAAAAAAAAGACGGTGGGTCAGCACACAGGGTCAATGGTCTTGAGAAAGTGCCACCCCAGTTTTCCTTAAAATCTCTGATTATTGACAAAAGGGGTCTTACCTTTTATCTCGTCAAGGTTCATTCATGACAACAGGTCATTGTACTTCTGGATCACAACAAAAGGCACTGTTCTGGTTTTCCGATTGGACCATACTATTTGAACTTCTTAGAGGAAGGAGGGGTTCTGTTTTTGTAACAGTGGAAGCTATGAACCATAGAGATTTCATAGAGGGGAGAAGCTTCTATATTACACCCTTTACCACCCTATCCTGTGCAGCCGCGGGGTAGGGTGATGGAATAGGGTGGGATGAAAACGAGCTTCCCAGCAATTACCTCCTGGAGTTTACCGTAGAATACTGCGTATCCACCCATTCCACATTGAGCGCCCATGCCCAAATTTGTAAGATCTGAGAAAATAGCACAGTAGATTGATATGTAAAATTGATGACCAGACAAGCGCCCATCCCCCATTTTTTCGCGATTATCTCTAAATTTTCAGTGGGCGCTTGCCCGGTAATATACGGTAGTGATTTTAAGGTGTTGATTTTTATCAAAGCAACACTTATTTGCAAGTTTTGTTGTGAAACAGATTAGAATTGCTGATGGCAAGGGGGTCGGCGCCAAATCGAGCTGAAAAATATTATTTAATACAAGTGCAGCCGCGGGGTAGGGTGATGGAATAGGGTGGGATGAAAACGAGCTTCCCAGCAATTACCTCCTGGAGTTTACCGTAGAATACTGCGTATCCGCCCATTCCACATTGAGCGCCCATGCCCAAATTTGTAAGATCTGAGAAAATATGCACAGTAGATTGATATGTAAAATTGATGACCAGACAAGCGCCCATCCCCCATTTTTTCGCGATTATCTCTAAATTTTCAGTGGGCGCTTGCCCGGTGTTATACGGTAGTGATTTTAAGGTGTTGATTTTTATCAAAGCAACACTTATTTGCAAGTTTTGTTGTGAAACAGATTAGAATTGCTGATGGCAAGGGTGCCGGCACCAAATCGAGCTGAAAAATATTATTTATACAAGTGCATTTTTTTTTTTTTTAGTCTTGCACACTTTTACATTTGGATATTATTTATTTGCATTTTTGAAAAATAGGGCACAGTGACAAATTAATTCCGTATTTCTTAGAAATTGGGAATCTGACAAAAATATACTCCGATAAACTCCAAACTTTCGGCAAAAAATAAATTGAAAAACACCCACCGATTTTGACGAAAAATAAACTAAAAAAACAACACGGAACCCTAGTCATATTTAAGATCTATCAGGAATTGTGACTCAATGGATATGCAATTTCATCTATCTGAAGTCGAAGAACAATTTTTTCCTGGTAACTGGTTGAATGAACTTACTTGTATAGCTAATGTGAATAAATTAAGGGCTGACTTGTCAAGATCAGCCATTTGCATGTACAAAATAGTAAATTGGCCTAGAAAGCATATTATATTCTTCTCAGCTTTACTTAAGACTCATGAAAATATGATATGTGAGACAACTGTACCAGAGACAAAATACATCAGACAAGGTGAAAGTTTTGTCCTCATTGGTATTACTTGGTTAGTGCAAGTATCAGTCTTTGGTGGAAGGTGTGTAGTATTTTCACATGAGGTTTTTTATCTTATAAATCGCGTCTTGTTTCTTATAGGATTGCAGTCATGTACCTGAGCCTGGCCGGGAAGCTTGCAGGAGTGACATTGGCTCCAGCTTACATACCTTTGACTTTGCTGAAAAAGGTATTGGGTTGATAGATGCCTAGTGCATAATACAGATCCTTTAGTGTGCATCTTTATTCAATATAAGGAAATGGGAGTTTTCAAAAGTCCTCTATTCAGCAGCCACTCTCAGAACTATGTAGTCAGAACTTTTGAAGCTTCTATTTTGGGCATTTGTTTTTCAAATCAACAATGTTCTGGTACTGCCGACATATGTTTAACTGTAGTGCATACATAACTATTTTTCAGCTTCGATTTGTTCTACGGAGAAGCGAGAGTGGGCTTTTTGAATGTCAAGAATGTCGTGCCGCCTTCCAGCAGTGCGAGCTGTCTCCCATAAAAGACTGGCTACAATCTGCAAAGGTATATGCTCTTCCTTTCTATTTAAGGCGGCATGGAAAATTGCTTGTCGTTGAACAATCCACATGATTACATTGTTCCAGCCTACCACCCTGGAGTGGGTAAAGCTGGAATCTGGGATCTCTGACAACCTCAACAGTCTTTCACCAATTGCTCTCCGGTAAGGCACTGATCCTACGTCCGGATATGTGCTATGATTGTGCTATGAAAACATGTTGTCAAATGAGTGAGACATCGGGACAAATAAACATACAGGGTGTCACAAAAAAAAAAAATTGACGGGGTTTTTTTTATCGCAAAAATAAACTAGGCATCACCGAACCCTCATTTTCCGCCCAAAGGTAGTGCTAGAGGTCACAACCAGATTCCGAAGTTTCAGCCCGATCCGATACCTTATTCAAAAGTTATAAGTGATTTTCTGAAAAGTTCAATGGGAAAATGGCAGCCGACGGAGTTTTTGAATACATGGGGCTCTATGGCACCAGAAACCGAAAACGGGCCAAAATGGGCTCCATTTTCCCATTGAACTTTTCAGAAAATCACTTATAACTTTTGAATATGGTATTGGATCGGGCTGAAACTTTGACATCTGGTTGTGACCTTTGGCCTTTGGGCGGAAAATGAGCGTTCGGCGATGCCTAGTTTATTTTTGCGGTAAAAACAGCCCTGTAAAATTTGTTTTGTGACACCCTGTACTTACAAGAATAAATGCATTCAAGGAGAGATGTGGGTCGAAAAACATAAAAAAATATGATTTGGGGTTTTATCTCTGAATCTATATAATTTACGTATAAAAATAATAAGCACAGGTGATGATTGCAAAATTTGTCAAATACACATTTGAAGACCTCCCGGCAACCCAGAGTGGCATAAATTTAAGCCATTTTTCTGAGCGCGGTTTTTCGAATTGTGACGTCACTTGCCATCATTGAGAAGTAGGCCTACCCGTCTCCTATCCATCGCAGTCTTCTGTAGCTTCAATTTCTCACTGAAAATGATTAACAAAATATTATTTTTCCTGCCACAAAAGAGCATCGCGACACATCTACGGTAACATTCAAACATATTTTTCTTTATGTAATTTTGGGGCATCTTCTCAGTTTGTGCACAATAATTTTTGTTCTTAATATTGTTCTATCACAACCAAATTTGTCATGCCCATACTTTAGAATATGTAGAATGCCACTATCAAGGTTTGGTTAGAATGTATATTTTTTATATTTATGAAAAATGTAGGAAACGTTTGTTAGCCCTTTGAAAAGAGCGTTTTTGCGATTTTCAATTTTAAAATAAAATAGGTGTTGCATACATTGTTTTTGTTAATTGCACTTGATAGTTTAGAAGGAGCGAATTAGCTTATATTACTGGACTCTTAAGTGTGTTGTCATGCCCCACATGTCTGCAGGAACATGTTTTTTTCTGCATGTGCATTGCATCCAGAACATAAAAAACAAGCTATATCAAAACAAACATCAGATTTATAATAAGTAGATCAAGCTCTACAAACTTTGAAATTTTCATTCAGTTATCGTAAGTAATGAAAAAATGTTTTCTCTTGGCACGTGTCCCCTTAATTTTCGATGGCCTTCTCTTGATGTTCTCTATCTGATATGGTGTGTTAGTGTAAATGGCCTATAGTTGTTCAATCCATGTACTTCCTGCCTATTTAATTTCAATACAAGATTTGTTTTTGTTTCATGAATTTTATGTGCATTCATGTGTATGATCGCCATGTCGGGCAACAATTTTATTATGATTATTCACGTCTTTTGGAAACTTTTAGACTCTTGCCTCTTTCCTTAAGGCAATTGTAGTTTTTGTGACATGGTGTTTTTTTACAAATTGATTAACACTTCAATTGACTCCTTTTCTACTTGTAGTAAGATTTTATTCAATGTTCCTCAATGTCAAACCAGGTTTAGGGCACTTTTTTATCCTTTTAATATGCATTGTGGCACTCCTTTGTCTAGGATTCAGCTCACGCATAAATCCGACAATACGTACCGTATTTACTCGCATAATAAACGCACTTTTTTTTTCCGAAAAATCGATGCAAAGTTGGGGGGGGGGGGCGTTCATTACGCGAGGTAAAATTTTTGCGTCCGTATTTACTCGGATAATGAACGGACCTTTTATCGGAAAGATCGACGTAACTTCTTACCTCTTTGAGCGCTGCGCGCGACTCCAAAACCAAACTGCGATGCGCAAAAAAAAAAAAATATTCCTCTCCTTTTTTTTCTTGCTTCCGTGTTTTCTTTTTTGTTCTTTTTTCCGCCTTTCGTAAGTTGTTTTGTTTGCCCATGCATTCGTGACCTCGCTGCATAGGATAGAAAAGTGGGTTCATTTCGAGGGCTTCTCGCTTTTCTTTCCAAAGTGCGAGGAGGAGGCGAGGGCAGGATGGCTTCATTATGGCTTCAGCATTCTACAGGTGTTGGTTCACCAGCACCCAGTGGTTCCTAACAGTGCTCAGCTGCAAATCTTGTTGCAGGTATGGCCCTTGGGCAGCGAACAAAAACTCACCGGTGATACCACTAGAGCTTCAAGCTTTTCCCGTAGTATTTTGTTTAGTAGCTGACAGCGATGTCGTGGAGGCAATTTCAAGCATACAGGGAATAATCTAGTAGAATATGAAATAGTTTCTTATAAAAGTTTTATAAGCTTTCCAGGTAATTTTGGGAAGGTTTTGAGTAGTTGTAGTATCTAGTAGAAAACATTTTTTGACCATGATTTTATTAGAGATGCTGAGCTTATCTTGAGCATAGTTTATGCCAGAGGTTCTCAAACTTTTTCGTCCCAGAGAACCCCAGCAAGCCTCAAAAAGTCCCAAAGAACCCCCCCCCCCCCCCCCCCCCCCCCCGGCCCCCCTCCCTTGTTGCCAACCGATCATACTGGGCAATAAAGGTGTTTAGATAGTGAACAAGAGTTTATTCACTGACAGAACATGACAAAATGGAGGACTACAGACAGAATAAGAAGGCAGAGGGATTAACCTGGGGCACAGTGTAAAATATATAGTATACATATATTAGTGCGGAGGGTGAGGTTGCTGGCCCGCAACACCAACTCAATCCATGGCTGTGTCCGTGGAAGGTTAAACTAGGGCATGAGAGGGGGGGGAGTGGGGGGTGGTAGGTAGGGTAGGGCACTGCAATTTGGGTACTCGCAGAACCCATGAGACGAGCTCGTGGAACCCAGTTTGAGAACCCAGTTTGAGAACCCCTGGTTTATGCAACAATGTGTAAAGGGCACCTTGTACAAGAAAGGAAAGTGAAGCATTCTGGAGAGTGCTTCACTTTCCTTCTACTACGTGTTACATATTGCATATGATTTATAGAACTATGCTATGTTTTTTTTTGTAGTAACTTAAAATTTATCATCCAACATTTTGCAGAACCTTTTCTTGAGTTCAGCTTCAGCCTTACAAGGTGAAACTATGCCCATTGCAACCAGGACACTGACCCAAGGGTTTGAAATATCCAAAGGTTCAGCGGACCAGGCAGAAGAGTCGCTGAGGTTTTTCAGGTCAGTGGCATGATAATTCCCGCTGCAGAACCCAGGAGTCACTCCCTTAGTTCAATCCCAGCACCTGCCTATTTCGATCTGGATGAGCATTGTACTAATGTACCATTTTGTTATTACTACCACATGATGCATACTAAAGACTCTAGTCATACTGCACTGGCTTTATTACTAATCTACAGTGTGAACCAAATTGTTCATCCCTTGCTGGATTTTATCAAGAAATATTAACTATTAAAAATATCAAACCAGTTATTTTTTATTTTTATCTGATTAGTCAATTATATTATTGCTCTGGAAGTACATCTCAAAAGGACTGTTTCTGACATCATTTATTTACAACATAATGGTGAGGTGTACACACGATTTTCACTGGTTACAATTTAGCGATACACAAGCATAGAGGCATAGAAATAACTTAAACCCAGACAGTGCCTGTTTCCAATGCAGCGAGCTTGCAACCTTTTGATCTAGTTGTGCACACAAAAGCGTCCTGGTGTTCTCTGCAAGATGGTAGTTTCTCTGTCTTTTGGCAATCATTGTTGCCAAACTAAACAAGCGCTTGCAAAAAGCTGATGTAGCTGGCACGTGCATCACCTTGAAAGCATCTTTTATATTGTCCGCTTTGTGCATCAGGGAAGAGTCAAAGGTTCAGCCTTAATGTCATAGTAAAAAATATGTACCTTCGAATCTTGTTAATTCAAACTCGAGGGGGGCCGAAAATTTGTTTGAATAAAGCAGAGTTTGAATTATCGGGAGTTTCCTCCCAAAGAGATGCATAGGATGGGACCTGCATTTTAGTTTGAATTATCCGCAAGTTTGAATTAATGAGAGTCGACTCTACTAGAAAGAGTAGCATTTGGTAGCATACACAGAGAAACCTTAATTGAGGTGATTTATTTAGTCCTAACAAGCTTAACCTACCTCATTCTTGTGGGCAGTAAGGACAGTTACTTTTTTTTATACGGTATTGACTCGAGTAATATCTGCACTGTTTATGAAGAAAACCTGAGGGTTCGCTTTTCCGTGGAGCACGCAGATTGCCAATCACCGTAATGGGCAACATGATTCCAGCTGTTTACAGGACAGAGATAACGTCTTTGTGCGAAGATACCATCTGTGAAGATTGCATTTGTATGGAGAATCATGTTCTCGATCTGGTTATTCGCTATGTCATTTATGCACAACACAATGATTGGCTGTATATGTGTTCTGTGGGAAAGTAGACGCAAGGGCATTGTATATAAATAGTGCGGCTATTACTCGAGTAAATACGGTAAGTACCTTATGAAAGTGAAGTGAAATACTGCAAACAACATAAGAACCTTGGCAGTAAAAGAGCAAAAGAAAGGAAAACAAAGCTCTGCTTTATAGAACATTGTAAAACTCTGATCAATTAATTGGTTCATAAATCCATTACAATTAGGTAATTGCTTGAATAATTAGAAAGTGAACTGCCTGTTTAACCAGCCAATCTTAACACTTCCTTCTTACCACCATGCAATGCAGAGTAGCATGGTGGTAAGATATATATATATAGCAACCATACTATAAAGTATAAATCATGTTTAAATTTGTCAGGCTGTCTGTTGTGTGTCCCTCAGTTTGCCTGCAATCGGTTGGAATTAGTCATAATGGTAGTCTGTATGCTAAATTCTTTACAGGATTTACTGCCACTTGCCTCCATACTGTCTGCTCGTGAACAGGGCTGACCATTGTCCATCATCCGAATCGGTGGCACTCTTTAAGTCTCTTATAAACAAGTTTCTTGTAAGTTTCATCTCTGATTTCAATTTGTGTATATAACTCAAATGCTCTACTAAGAACTATAGAACCCATAAAGTTTCACATTGTTCAAGTTTTTATTCAGGCTTATTGTTGATTTTTTTTTATTGACGCACTTTGTAGTTTAATATTCTAGTAGTAGTACCACAATGAAGATTGATGTTGTCATCTTGAATCAGAATGCTGAGCTTCATTTAAGGCTGCTGCCATTCATTGTGGAAATTAGCTTACGCAAGTTGTATAGCTTGCTGCTACTTCAGTGAAAAGACGAGCAGGAATAACAATTCTTCTGCCCTTAGGCTTCATTTTTCGAAAAAAAAAGTGGATGGTAGTACACAGAGTGTTTTGCTTTCAGCTTGCTAGATAACGCCAAAGCTGTCAACAAACAAATTCATATATTTTTCAGATGATACGTTTGACTTTTTTTGCCTTTAGTTTTGTAATGTTCTCTAAAATGTCACTACAAACTCACTGGTTACCTTTAAACACCTGTTTAGTATGTCTCGCAGTTTGGTGGTGCTTCTTTTTCTGATTTTACTTTTTCTCTTTCCTCGTCATTCTCTTCAAAGTCCACTTCAATCAAGTTTGTTCTCAATTTGAACCAAAGAAATCATAGAGTAGCCTTGGCTCAGAGTGCTTACATTTAGCAATAGGATGCCATCCGGTGTGGCATGTGTCAGGCTGATGCTGGAGCCAGGCATCACATGCTGTGATGCCATCTTGGAGATTTAACCTGATGCATGGCCCTAATATCTTCTGCTTTCTTCTGCATATCCTGCTTACAGCTTCTGCCATGCATAGATAATCTATAGGATGGTAGTTCTAAATATCTATCTTTGGAATGTCGCATATTGGGTATATCTCATAGTAGTTCGTTTTTCAGTTGTTGATTTCTCAAAATTGTATTACAGGTCTTGTGCACTGAGGAGGAAAGTCCGGGCCTTATACTTCATCTGTTCAGGGTAACCTTGTCCTTTACTGCTTGTACACATTACTTTTTAGGGGCCACTTTGCAGCTGCAAAGTATAAAAAAAGGGGAGAGCTATGTTCCATTAGTATTCATTTATGTGTGATTTTAAAATCGTCAATTAGGGGATGTGGTTCATCAAGGCATTGACTGGCCAAGTAGCCACCTAGTGGCTGGTGGAGCTCGTTACCAGCATGCTTTCCTGCGTGCAGTTTGTAACATCCCACTAAAGAGGTACTGTCTAAGTTGTGGTTTTGTTGAGTCCTTAATTAATGGACTGCTCGCCATTTATTGCACAATCGCACTACCTCAGTGTGATGTCCGACCTCGAGGGGCGCAGCACGAGCGCAGTTTCTATCGACCAGTAATAATGACGAAGTAATGAAAATGGAAGACAGCTGCAAGAAAAAGAACAATATGTTCAGAGGGTTACACAAAAGCACCTATGCCACTGAGAGGTATACCATAGTGGGTTCCTGTCTCGAAACACTGATTGCAAAGTGTACGTTTTGAGTATCATGCATTTGACTTGCGGAATGAAACTATAACATAGCTATAGACATGACACATAGTATACACCTTTCCAAAAAACGCTCCTAGGCCGCCGCCATGTTGCTGATGCTGATGCGGCTGGTGCGGCTCTCGCGCCCTCTATCAGCTAGAAATTTTCTGCCACTCTCTTGGACTGTGAAGACCCGCTCAGCGCGGTTCTCTACCTACGTTTTTGCGGTTTTGCATTCGACGTTTTCTCGCCCCTCTTGAAAGTTTCCACTTAATTTTTTTTATGCGTGCTGCATACCCTTTCTGTGTTATCTTCCATTGTGAGAAATAAGGCTGGTAAGTGCCTGCCATTCAAGCTTTTCTGCTCGACATTCACGGGAAATGAAGGAGGTGAAGGACGTCGAACGACCCTCGACGCGATTTTGCAAACATCGTTCTCCCCCCTCCCAGAGATAATCTGCGTAGAATCCTGTCATCTCCGCAAATAGTTGTCCGGGTTGGGGTGGGAAATCAGTCGCGTTCGTTCCTTTGCCTTGGTGCTGTTGTGAAAAAAGGAAGCTCTCCCCAAAACGTGCCCCAAACGAAGTCATCTTGGATTTCCTCCGATCGTCAAGATGTGACTGTCGTCGGCTGTGAGTGTGTTATTTGAGATCTTTCTCAAATAAATTATTTTCAGATAACGCTACATTGTGTGGTACGTACAATATATTGTTAGAATGTTAACACTTTCTAAATTGTATGTCCGTGTCCTGTCCATCGGTAAACACGTTACTTGTGAGCGTGAAAAATGCCTGCCTTTCGGCTCTCTTCTGTTGTAATTTATTTTTGACAGCTGAGCGCTTTGTCGTTTGACATGTGGCGAATCGCGCGGCGCCGTCAAAGCTTATCGAAAAAAAAGCACAAAAAACTAGAACTATACATTCCAGTCGCATTTGTTCTGTCGCACGTGTACCTAACAAAAATAGTTTATAGGTTTTTTATTTTTTATTTTTTTTCAAACGTGGTACAATGCTTTCTTAGTGACCTCGGGAAAATACATGCACCATGATACACAAAATACAGTGGGAAAAGACGAGAATTTAGACGCCAGCAGTGTTTGAAACTGCGCTACGCAGGCTGCGCCTATCGAAATCACAGTCCACTCGGTTAGGGTTAGCAGGGATGCCGGTGAGAGTCTAGCCTCAAACCCACTGACTGGGCTCGAAAACGGTTTACTGCCCCTGGGGTCGAGTGTTTCTTGTAAAGGTGTATAATAGTCTGAGTTATTGGAAAAAGGTGTGCAAGTTTCTTTGCTCATCATGGTTCATCAATGAGATACTGTTCCTATTGTTTGCCACTGCAGGGCATCCTCTCTCATCTCTCCCGGCTGACCCATTGTTGGACTTGTAGTCACTGACAGAGTGAGAATGGCAGTGTGCGTCTTTGGAACGCCCGGCCTCCAGTGCGCTCTCCATGTCTTCCGGCGTGCTTTGTGCCAGGGGCAGATTTATGGGTCTGCTGAAACATGACGTTATGGCCGCAACGTTGCCCAGATCTATGAAGTTACGGCCGAAACTTTGGCCAGATCTATTTTGTTGACCCAATACTATTTCCTATGTCACCAACGTCTAAACTTTTGGCTGGTGTATGTAAATTTTTTCATTAAAAAAAAGTTGACCTCGGGGTCCTTAAAGGAAGGGAACAATCACGTCCCCCCCCCCCCCCCCCCCACCCCCTCTGCTTTGTCCACGCGCGCGCTCGAGATGGCACAAGGTGCCGAAGCATTGTAGAAGGTAGGAAGCTCATGCTGGACAACTGAAGGTTCCTCCCTGTCGTTCTGTCAGTGACTATAGCTGTAGCAAGCTAATAAGCTTGTTTGCAAAATAGCATCAACTACTGTTTGAGAAGCTTCTAAGAGGTTTCTTTTCGAGTATGAGGGGTTATGTTTGATTTGAGCATATAGTACTGTTGATGACAACTGAATACAGTCTTTTTTATATTAAAGTTCGTCGGGCATTTTTCTTTTTAACATTCTTTTCCTTTCTCTATCGGTTGAGACAGAACTTTACTCTGGAAGTTTTGTAATGTTATTAATTGTGTTGCAAAATTTTTATATGAGAAGTATTCAGGGTGCTTTACCGACAAATGAGAATAATAAAAAAAAAGGCACTTAAAATAAAGAAATTATTCCTTCGGGATAACATTATCGACAGCGGTAGATGTCATGCTGCGGGTGCAATGTGATAATTATCAAATTAGTAATTACCTAAAATCCACTAATTATCTTTTGAAATATTCACCTCAGTTAGCACATTCCACATAGAGCTGTGTTATTGAGAGAATATTCCATATCTGTTAGAATTCCGACAACAATTCCGGCTGAGGTGCCTGCGACCTGATAGAGGCTTATGCGTGTTTCACATGCAACGGTTCTGCGGCCAAAATCACTGCCGCTAGCGATGCTGCGGCACAAATCGCAAGGTTTCATGTCACGTGTCATTCGTGAGCGTTCTCTGCCGCTGAAATGCCCAACGCTGCTTGCAGCAAGCGGATGTGCTCAATGAATTTTAGCGGTTTCCAATAACAACCTGAATGCCTTAGATTTCAGTTTTCTTTTTCTTTTTACTTTATTAAAACAAAATAACCATTCAAAGCACAAAACGAATTCTGTTTTATTTGTTCATCTACTTTTGAAAGTTTGTTGTCGCGGAGGGTGAAACCTCGGTTGGAAAGACTCCAACAGATATGGCCACATCCGAAGTGGAGATATGCATGGGGATATGTGTTCATGAGGAGGCGAAACACGACGACACAAGAAACTCAAACACTTAACACCAAAATCTCAAGAATGGCAATATGGACAGGTTCTGACACAAAAAGGAAGAGGAAAAGGGAACTTGACCTTGCAAGCACAGTTTCAAGGCCAGCAGTGTTGGAACAGGGGGAGGGAGGGGGGGCGATTGGCCTAAAACTAGGATATGCCCAAACATTTCAGACATTCCTTGCAAAATATTCGGAGGAAGGGGAGAACAATCACCTCCCCAATTTCCCGAACAGTTCCAACGCGACCACTGAACCAAAAAAAAGCTGAACCCACCAATGGAAATTAAAAAAGAAAACCACAAACCAATCGCTTGCATACTTTCTCTGCATGTCATCTGCTTGAAAAAATGTGAAAACGCCATCCCATGTGCAAGCTTTCCCGCCAAGTTTCTCCTGTCACGTGGTTCTCCGCCACGCTGTGAGTTGCCAGTGCAGATGCTGCCGCTCTGCCGCCACGAAACATTTCCAATCTTCTGGAACCGCACCGCTCTGCTGCTGCAGCTGGCCAGAGCATTGCGGCGGCGGCGGAAATCGCGCCGCTCTAAGAGAAAAATCGCTGCATGTGAAACGCACATTATTGCAGAAAAGGAACTGTGTAAGTGAGCCTTTGGTCGCACGTCAAAAAATCCCCAGGTTGTCCAAATTAATCCTCAGTCTTCCGCTGGGGCGTGCCAGATGCCCTTCGTTGGTTTCGCACGTAAAATCCCCAAATTTGAGAAATCGAACAACCAAATTCGAGGCATGTGCGAATTTTGAGTTTCGAGCGAATTCGAAGCAAATAGTGGTTTTGACCAAATATTTTAGAATGAAATATCGGATAATTTTTCCAAGCCTTTCACTACTGCACCACGCTTAAACGAAAACCCATCTGAACTTGCAAAGGTTGTTCCCGAGGTTCCACTTGTTTGTTTCTAAGCCTTTTAATCTAGCTATATTTATAACCTGTGGCCTCAGAAAGTCCATTGCCTACATTGGAATGGCAAGTAAACAAAGCATTTGACAAAAATACCTTATCGAAGGGATTTATAAATCTTCTTGCTGTGTACAAATATCCTTTCTTTAATCTAGAATTCGAGAAAATGAAAAAAAGACAATTGTGAATTATGAACATAGGTAGGTTGTCGGGACATCTCTGCCTAGCATATACCCTTGCATAATAGTGACAGTTTAAGTTTGGAACTTTTGCTATAGTCTAGATACAGTCTAAGCTCATTACAACAGACCTGGTTACAACAGACATTTGGATATAACATACCAATTCGTGAAGTTCGGTTGGTTTTCCTCTATGTACCATTGACTCAACTTCATATCTGCATACAACATACTCATTTACAACAGACCGAAATCTTCGTCAAGATCAAGGTCTGTTATAACGAGCTTAGACTGTATCAAAATTCACAGTTTTCGTTTCTTTTTACATTCCATAAGATACTGCGGAAGCGCTCACTTCGTTCAAGCGCCCACTATTAACATTTCCCAAACTTGGAAATTTTGCGAATTATATGCTAAGCACCCGATTTGACCGGACAAGCGCCCATGTCTACATTAACCCAGTTTTCGGTGAAAGTGGAGTGGGCGCGTTAGCCCTGTATTTTACGGTACACCAGACGCGCGCATGCACCATCCTGCTTTGAAAGTGGGCTTTACTCCTGAACACGCAACTGCAATGTTTGTACTTTTCGAAGTGTTGGTTGCGGCGCGTTACCCCGTTGAGCGCACCTTTTACCGAGCGCTGGTGCACTACGGAGAAGCGACACCTGTGGAAGAGAGCTCTGCGAGTGTTGCTTCTTTGCAGTGCTCCGGTGCTCGGTAAGAAGCGTGCTCAGTGGGGGCTAACCTGTTGCAGTCAAAACTTCGAAAAAACAAATATCAGAGTTCATCTCGAAGTGAAAATTGAATAGCATGTTATTCAAAACTACTAACGTATTTACTCGAGTATTAGCTGCACTGTTTATGAAGAAAACCTGACGGTTCGCTTTTCCTCGGAGCACGCGGATGGCCAATCATCGTGATGGGCAGCATGATTCCAGCGGTTTACAGGACAGAGATAACGTCTTCGCCCGAAGATACCATCTGTGAAGATTGCACTTGTATGGAGAATCATGTTCTCGATCTAGTTATTCGCTAAGTTATTTATGCTCAACGCGATGACTGGCTGTATATATGTTCTGCGGGGAAGTAGACGCAAGGGCCTTGTTTATAAATAGTGCGACTATTACTCGAGTAAATACGGTATTTTTCAAATATTCGCACAACACCACAAGTTTGTAAATTCTGCTCCATGCTAGTCTCTGGCAAAATAAAGCTGTGAGTAAACTGAGATACTATTGAATCTAGATGCAAAAAGAGTGATGGAAGTCCCACCTGGAAGTGGCATCAGCCTCTGCAACAGTGGGGGCTGCGTCATCATGAGGTTGATCAGCTCATGTGGCTATAGAAAAAGCTAGCCACACTGCTGTCTTGGGCATGCAGCTTTCGGCACTTTTTTGCCCTTAGTTTTGGTATAGCAAACTCTAGACAGCTTAACTTCGCCAGAAAGTAGCACGGAGCAGAATTTAGTAATTTAGTTGTTATACTTCTGATAGTTGTGGTATATTTTGATGATGGACAACAAATTTCTGTACATACAGTCTAAATTCATTATAACAGACCTTTGTGTCTGTTACAACAGAGAATTCAGTCTGTTGTAAAAGGAGTAGGCTGTATGCAGATACGAAGTTGAACCAAAGGTACAGATAGGAAAACTAACCGAGCTTCATAAAGCAGAGGAAAATTAACCAAACTTTAGAAAGCAGTATGCAGGGGTGTGACATCTGCGCCGATTGCGCCATTTTGATACAAACCCAATTTTCTGTGCCTAGTTGCGCCAAAAACGCGAAATCGGTCGAAATTGCGCCACACTGCGCCAAAGTAATTCAAAAACTAAAAAAAAAAAAATGTTTACGGCGACGCTAGATTTAGCGGGAAATGAAAGCTTGGTTGGCAACATTCAATCTCGTCGTAGTAAAGTACACGGCACGGGTACAGGGTGGCGCAAGCAACCGCCGAATTCGAAGATTTCAGCTGTAGTATCCTTCTATACCTATGATACGTTGTCTTTTCCCGATTTTCCTACTACAGTAGACCCCATTTAAGACGAACACGAAGGGACCCTGAAAATTTGTTCGACTTATGAGATGTTCGCCTTAACAGAAGTGCCCTAATTATCATGCTGGGCATGTCTAAATTGCTGTTGACCAATAAACACAGAATGAAAAGGCCTACAATGAAGAGATACTTAAAAAGGGACATTTATTTTGCTTACCATGCCAAAAGAAGAAACAAAATTATGTTTCACACACCACTGCTGGGGGAACCGATCCATCCGGTGATTTTTAACTGCCTCCTCCTCTGTGCAAATCGGTGTCTAGCGATGAAAGACGACATGTGGCCCATGTTCCTGAGAATACATGGATCACATGTCATAATTGAACCTTAATCACTCTCATCCGGTCCATCAGACTCCTTGTCCAACGCCTCCTCCCTAAGGCAGTAAGTAGTCTTCAGTGCCGTCGAGTGCATTTGAAATCCCGCACTTCTTGAAAAAGCGAGCGACGAGCGTGCGCCAATGCAGTGAAAACCCGGTGCGGCGCATAAAGCGATGTAACCCAATGTCAGCTCGCCAAAGTTCTCATGCAGCAGCTCGATGTTTACGGCGAGGTGCCGTTCACGTTGCTCTTTTACAAAGTCGCCGACACTTGCCTCGACGTCGGCGAACACGCCACTCTTTGGGCTCCTAAAGCCTCTTCTCGTTCCGTTGCACTCGAACAGAGCTTGCTTTTGTCGTCTCCGTCCGCGGATGCTGCCTTCATTTACGGCGAATTGTCGTCCGGCAGCACTGTTACCGATGTCTTCCACAATCAAAAGAACTTTTTTTTTGTAGGCAATCGATGACTGTTTTCACGCCGACGCCATTGCCGAGCCCGACCGTCCGACTGTGTGCGAAAGGTGGCGCCTCGGACATTGCGATTTTAATGATGATGACAGCTGTTTTGAGCGCCATATTGCTTCGAAACCGAAACTATGTCAAACAGCGTTAGATCGCGCCTCCTTGAAGCTGAAAATTTGAAAACAAAACAAAACAAAAAAACTTGTATTATATGCATGTTTTTACGGTACATCTGACATACACCTCGGCCGGCGCAATCCACGGCGCCGCCGTCGGTGCAGTGCCATCGCAAGGGGGACCTATGAACGTTCGAGTTAACCAAAATGCGCGCGCAAAGCGGTTCGTGTTAAACAATTTTTTTTTTTTTTTTTTTTGCATTGCGTCTATGGAAAACCAACCAAATGTTCTTACTTTGTTCGGCATATCCGAGAATTCCGCTTAAAGGGGCTCTGCAAGGACCTTTTTATTGGTTTTTAATTTGCACCAAACATGAGCGCACTGAACATACTAACTTAGTGAAACTTTTCTTTTCTCGAAATTCGCTTTATTTTAAAAGTTATAGGCAAATTAAAATTACAAAAACAAGCAAAAAATAACCTCCCTCATGACGTCCTTGGTTGCTTGGGTGGCTGTGAACTAGAGGAGGGGTAGTGGGCTCATCGCGAGCGCTCACGGCTGCCGCACTCCGTGTCGACGGCGCGAGAGGGCGCCACTAAAACATGTTCTGGATAGGCTGTATGCAGCGGGCAGCCAGAGCGGCTCTCACTGCATTTGCTGCGCGATTAAACACAAATTCGGCATGACACTTCATTGGCCACAAACGACAGCAAACACGGGGTAAAGATCGGTTCACAATGGGAGCCACTTCGCGCTGCCATACCGCGAAACGGCCAAACCGCAAGACAAAGCTTCTCGCCGAAGGCCTTCGGAACGCTCGGAGCCGGTCGGATTCTCCTGTCCATACGACCGCAGCGCCGCCGCGTACATCCGGGACCTTTCTGTGTCGGCGCCTGATCCCAGTACTCCTTTCTAGTATGCGCCGCCTTTTCCACCGCTTGGAGGCGGGTATGTCGACGGGTCATTTCTTGTTTCCGTACTTTATAAACTGCATTCGTTTCTTTTCTGATCTAAAATAATGAACAAAAACTACTTTTATAAATAATTGAAACGGTTCGCGCCACTTATATTTTGTATTTCGACTAAAAAGAAGCTTTTAGCTGCTCTGACCAGTAGTAAGCCCAGGACCAAAGACGTCACATTTTGCGCGCTTTCGGTACCGCGGGTCGCCCTCGTCGGTGGAGGAGGTTTCCGCTTCGTCCGGTTAAAATATGACGTACTGATATTTAGTTACTCTCTCCGTGCCTGCTGGCTTGCCCGAACTTCAAGAGACGTGGAAACCGCAAAAAAGGTCGACGCTTAAATATGATTGCAGGGCCCCTTTAAGCGAGTTTGCCTTAACGGGAGTCTACTTACTTTCCGCTCTCATTTGTGACAGCATGCTAGATGCTACCGGTGTGCTGTCACGCGGTCTCGCTCTCTGGCTGCGGGAGGTACGATGCACATGCTATACTCGGTTTCACCTTATGTTGTACCGCAGCGAAGGCTAGAAGCGCGAGCTCATAGCGTTGGCAGCTGCCCTTGGTGCACGAGAGCTTGTGCCGCCGAGATGTGCCCTAGAGCAAGGAGCTCGCGCTTGTAGCCTTTCCTGCGGTACAACACAAGGTGAAACAGTATATCAAGATGAGCAAACCTAAATATTTCTTTTGTTTTGAGAGTAAACCTTTTCTTAAAAGTGCTATTGAGCGCCTCCATTGTGTAATTGTTCATTCATGTCCATAATCTCGTCAAAATCGACGGCGCCGTCACCGTGAGTACTTTCGGTTATCACGCGCGTGCTTTCAGTTCGTGAGCAATCGAATGAATCGGTCACACACCCGTATTTAGCGTGCATGTGTTGCTCATAGTTTTTTTACCAATTCATTATTTACCTTGTGACTCACTTTTGTTGGGAGTTTTTTTTTTCTCTATCTGCACATGCTTTCCACGTGCATCCGATCGATGTCTGGTTGTAGTAAACCGTGCCTTCCCTGTTCATGCTCTCGAATCACCGCTTTAAAAAGTTTCGAACTACAATTGCGCTTTGGCACCAGTTTGTAAAAGCTTGAGGTACCTGGTGCCCGCCAAACTTTGCAGCAAGCCTTTGTTTCCTGTCCTTATCTATGCGCATAAAACTCGAGTTTGCCTTTTCCGTGTTTTTTTCTTTTATATTTTATCTCGGTGCGTATCGGCGCTGATGACTTATTGGAACCAGGGTGGACAAAAATAGCGATTAAAAAAAAATCTGATTAATGTAATTTATATCTTTTTTTTTATGATTTAAATTGCTGATAAGCTGCTCTAAAATTTTCTGTTCCTAATCTGCCCCAAACTGTAGACTTTCGTGCTCCGAACTTGCTCCAAAATGCATAAAGTGCTGCTCCAAAACGAGAATTTTGTGCTCCTAAATTGCTCCAAAATCCAGATTTTTCTGCTCCAAAAATTGCTCCAAAACCTTTATTTTATTTATGACATACTGCGGACCTAAATGGTCCAAGCAGGAGTGAATACAGATCATAAAATACACAACAAAAAACAGTCTTCAACAAAAATATCAAAAAAAGGCCACTAGGTTAAAATATACAGTAAATAACAAATGCAAAAATACAGGACAAGAAGCCTCCAAGAGCAAGATACACATTACTAGAAAAAACCTATACGGTCATGAGGCAGGAAGAAGGAAGTGACTCAGTGGGCAGAGAATTCCAGTCATTGATTGTTCTTGGAAAAAAGGAAAATTTGAAAAGATTGGTGCGAGCAAAGTACGGAGTCAGTGAATGTAGTTGGTGATGTCTGGTCTGTCTCGTAGCAATGGGTTTTAGGTATGCATGGCGAATAATAGATAGCTTATCATTTGCAAGAAGAGACAGAAACTTTAGCCTTGCTATTTGCCTTCGTTCCTGCAACAATTCAATTTTGTTTATCTGCATTAGAGAGGAGGGAGAATCTGATCGCTTGAACTTGTCGTAAATGAATCTGACTGCCCGTCTTTGAACCCTTTCCAATTTATTTATGTCTTTTTTGGTAAAGGGATCCCATACAACGCTGGCGTATTCCAGTTTAGGTCTCACAAGCGTGTTGAACGCTAACAATTTTACGTTAGGGGGAGTATTTTTCAACTTGTGTCTAATGAGGCCTAGCTTTCTAAAAGCAGCAGATGTAATGTTGTCGATGTGTTTTGACCAGCCCAAATGCCTATCAATTGTCAGCCAATGGTCTACCTCAGAGACGTTATAATCTTTTATTTTGCACTGAAAGGAGAGGTACTTCTTTTTGTTTGTGATTCTAAGAAAGACAGTTTTCTCGAGATTCAATTTCATTTTCCATTGGTAGCACCAGTCTTGTATAGAGTTTAAGCTTGAGTTAAGTGCGAGTTGGTCATTAGTACACAAAACATCTTTGAACAATACACAATCGTCCGCAAACAAACGAATGTTCACTCCTGGGTCCACAACAGAAACAATATCATTGACGTATATCAAGAACAATAGTGGCCCAAGGACACTTCCCTGGGGTACACCGGAAGTCACATCAAGCATCTCTGAGCAACCAGAACCAACCTCGACATATTGTCTACGACCATGTAGATAGGATCCGATCCATTTAACGATGGCTGAGTCAAGACCAATACTTTCCAATTTAAAAAGCAGTTTACCATGTGGCACTCTGTCAAATGCCTTGCTGAAGTCTATGAATACGGCATCTATCTGACCAGATTTATCCAAAGTGGAGGCAAATTCGTGCACCGTGGTAACTAGCTGTGTCACTGTTGAATAGCCCTTTCGAAATCCATGTTGAAACTCGGTTATGAAGTTATTTTTATCGAGGAAGTCAGTTACCATATTTGAAATTATATGTTCTAGTAACTTACACGATGTACACGTAAGCGAGATTGGCCTGTAGTTGCTCAGAGATAAGTGGTCTCCTTTTTTAAACACCGGCACAACACGTGCTAAGAGCCAATCATTCGGCAGAACTCCCGATAAAAATGATGTGCGGAATATCACTGTTAAGAAGTGTGCTAAGGGTTCCGCGAAACGACGCATAAAGGCATTGGGTATCTTATCAGGCCCAGGTGACTTTTTCGTTTTCAAGTTCAATAACATGGAAAATACGCCTGCAAGCGATATGCAATCAGCATTCAGGTAGGACGGCTCATGATTTTCACACTCGTACGTTTCAGCGTCAGAAAAAACTGACTGGAAATATCCATTAAAATGACGAGCGATCACTATGGTGTCATCTATCACTGTACTGTCAACACATATTTGGTCGATGGGTTTTCTTTTGTTGCTTAGGTAGCTCCAAAATTTCTCAGGGTCGTTTTTAATAAAATTAGGCAGAGTATTAGAAAAATAATAATCACGAGACTGCTGAACGTGCCGTCCTAGCTCGTCCTGCATGTCCTGAAGGCGACCGTTGTTTCTACGTTTAGTTTTTTTAAGACGTTTAATCCTTCGCTTTAAGTGAATTATTTTCTGATTCACCCAGGGGTTAGCCCTATTAACACGCTTTTTCTTACTAACCTAATTCACCTGCCTCACCCCTGAGTATGATATATCCAAATATCTGTTGTAACCAGGTCTGTTTTAACGAGTTTATACTGTATAAGAGAAGTACAAGCAAGACAGGACAGGCGCTATTTTATTTGTATTGAAATGCACCAACTAGCCTTTACTAGATAACACATTTTCTAACTGGAATGTACCAGCTAAGGCAAGTATTTCAAAAGGTAATTAGTGAATTTTAGGTAACTAATTTACTAATTATCACTACACTTTCTACCTCGTGTCCACCACAGTGGATAGCACTTCCCAAAAAAATCATTCCTTTAAGTGCCCTTCTTTTAAAAAAAGTATTCTCAGTTGATGAAACACCCTGTATATTACCAATACAATATCACTCGAGCAGGCGTGTGGAACAACGACTGCAAGCGTGTTGCATTTTGCTTTTGTACCATATTTAGAACCTGAAGTGATTGTGTACTTGTTAACCACTTTTTGAGCATGCTGCACCATGGTGCCAGATCCTTCAACCCTGTTACTTTTATTGTGTGCCATACATTCCCCTTGTAGGACTTCAGTGCACCTAGTGTAGTGTTTGCATCACTCGGTGATAGGTCTCAACTGAAGAAACATCATAGATGTTTATAAAGGAATTTAGAAAAGCCTTTAAAGACTTCAGGTCGACATCACACATGTATGTCTTGTTTCAGTGCCTGCTACAGAGCAACCTTTCCCGAGCCCATGCAATTAGCATACTGGAAGAGTGTCCACTGCTTACCCAACGTCTCATTCCTCATTGGAAAAGTCTTTCGTCGGTGTTGGCTCTTGAGTCAAAAAAGTTTGAAGAGGTTTTCAGGTGGCTTGCACTCATGGGAAAGCTCTTCTCTGAGGCAGAAAAGTAAGGATTTTATTTACATATCGAATAGTTATATTACTTCTGTATTCCACCTCTTTTTGTTGTCTGAAATCCTGAACTAATGCCAAGCTCTGAAAGATTACTTACCCCGTTTTTTTTCCCAAATATCTTGAGGAGAGAAGTGGAGGGACGTGCTGGGGTATTGCTCTACTTGTGATTGGAGCATTATGATAAACATTTCCGAGAGAAAAACAAAAGTTGCCATGAGCGGGTTCCCAAAATTTCATCTTTGCTTTGTTGTAAGTCTACCTATTCGAGATGCATAGAAAGTTGTTTAATGCTCTATTTAGTGCAATGACCTGTAGTACTAAGTGGTGCATACACATCAAGCTTAATATGTAAAATGGGAGTGTGGTGCCTGCAGCTGATCGAGTTGATTTCCAGTGCCTAGAGAAGTTTTTGCTGTTGTTCACACCAAAAGATACTATAGGAATTTTGTCGCAAATTATGGAAGTTAAGAACCAACAGTGGAAGCCAGTCTACTTGTAGACCATTCTTGAAAAATTGACTTTAACATATGCAACATTGGGGGGATTACCTAGATGTAGAACTTGCCTTTATAATATTGATTGACATTCGACTTATTGAAGCCATTTTATTAATGCACTGATTTTTGTCGCTCAATAGAACTCCTTTATTAGCTCCGACTTCTCCAGTTAGCACACTCTCTTTATGATCCTGTCCATATTACTGTAAAGATAATGCCATTCTTTTGTAAGGTACTAGTAAAGGCAGTCATTGCAATGAAGACAGGTGAAGCAATGTGTATGTTTTTCATTTATAATTCTCTGCACCAAATTCAGGACTGGCTCACCTCTGGGTGTTTGTTGTGGGGTCTGAAGTAGTATGGGGTCTCCGGGTGTATTTTGGAAATAAATATATTTGCAGTTTTCTTTACTTGGGTTATTTAATTGCTGAGGTGAAAATAATGACCACTGTATGATTCACCTAGTGTTGGGAGGTTTTCTAATAGGGAAAACTTGGAATTCTCAAAGAATTTAGTTAGCTATTGGGGAGCTTGGGCAAAATGTTCGGAGGGTTGGGAAATTTGCTATGAAATATTACTTAATTCACTGACTCCAGTGTTAAAAAGTCCGAAGCATGTTTTTGGTATGCGAGTAAATTATTTTGAGCTCACAAGACATCGCTGTTTATATAGTTTAGGGGTGGCAAAACTGCAGCTCGTGAGCTGCATGCAGCTCTTGGCGGGTTCACGTGCGGCTCGCGGCCCCCTGGTAAGCTGCACCCCCTTCCCCCCTGTAAGATCAGAAGGAAAAAGTTATAAAATTAAAAACAGCTTGCATTTCGGCAGCCGTGCCACCCTACCTACTAGTAGTGCAAGGCACTCTTCTCAACAATAAAGGTGATAAAATCAAAACCCTCACGAACAAACACCTCACTCAGCTACTCGGGACTGCAACAATGTCATTTGAGCCGAATTTCGAATGGCTCGTTTTACGAATGGAGATGCACAACAAAGAAACGTAATGAGCAATTGCTTCATGAGTGAAATTTGATGTGCCCAAAAAAATGAAGTTTACAAAACTGCCACATTTTTCAATTAAAATTGTTATGTTTTATGGCTCTCTGCATGGGTCCACCGGGCCAGCCCTGATATAGCGGTAGACAATTGTTATCATCTGGTGGTTTTATACCTTTTTTTTAAGGTTAATCGGGGGCTTTGGCTTAAATAGTTGTGGCGAGTCTGGAAAATGCCAAGGGTTTTTAATGGGGTGGACACACTGGGTGTGCTTGAAGTACTTTATGCGTGTCATCATTGAATATGTATTTAATTTAGGCTCTTGAAGGGATCAGTGGAAGCTGGGAAGAAGCTCTGTGCCACCAGCAAACCCTGGCTCCAGGGCTCTGTTCTGGCTCAATCCATCAACTCGCTTAGAAGTATGCCGTTACACTATTCGTCCTTGAAACCAGCGGTGAAAACCTTTTCCTCTTTCTTGCATTTATCTTGCCGTGCTGATGCAATGTTACTGACAACTAAATCAATGATTTCTCGCCAGACGCAGGAGGCAACAGTGCAGTTTCTCCTGGTCCTCTGTCAGAAGCAAGCAGCGGTAAATATGAATGCTAGTTGTACTAGTAGTATTATCTTTGCTATCTATTGCGGTATTTGAGACAGAGACAGGGCATACCTTATTTATTTGAAAATAGGTCGACCTTTTTGTGAACAGACCTGTGTGTGTACTTTTCCGCAGAACCCACGGAGACCAATCATTAAGACTTACGAAAGGAGCCGGCAAATCGCAAAGCAGAGATAACATTTGGCCTAAAAAGGGTGATCCACAAAGATCTCGTTTCTGCGTTCCAAAGTGATCAGTGCCTCGTCATTCGCCGGGCATCCACCGTAAATCGCAATGATTGGCTCATCTTGAGCATTGCAGAGAAATTGACGTCTAGGCAAAGTTCATAAAGAGGTCGACCTAGTTTCGAATAAATATGGTAAGTTTGAATCATACTTTAACAGGATACCAGTGGAAATTGTGCCATAAAGTTATTTTTTGTGAATTTTTATGTCTCAAAAGGTCGATTTCGTCTTGTACAAATCAGTGCTATGTTTGATTGATGTAATAACAAATAACAAGGAACTGGCTTACTGTGTACAATTTCAGGATGGGCAATGTTTTAAGTTTGACCTACCTTAAAATACCGAGAAAGCGTCCACTAAAAATTTGAAAATAATCGCGAAAAAAATGGGGGATGGGCGGATGTGGTCATCAATTTTAGATATATATATGTACGAGGTTACATTGAAAAGTTTCGAAAATTGCTGCTAGGGGGCTTTTTGTTCCAAAATATTTTTATGTCATTGTGTTGGCAACCCTTTCGTACGAAATGACCACAAATGTCAGATTGATATCTCAAATTGTCTGGCTCTGACAGGCATTCTAGTCTAGCAACCATGAACATTTTCAATGATGGATCAAAATGAAATACAAACAGTCATCAAATATTTTTATTTGGAGGAAAAAACTGCGACCGATGTCAAATACAGGTTGAATGCCGTTCTTGGGGAATCATCACCTTCGTTTTCCACTGCGAGTTTTTGGGTTTCCAAATTCAAGCGTGGTCGTACGGACACAAGTGATGAACCGCATTCAAGTCGTCCAAAAACAGCTACCACACCCGAAATTGGAAATCAAATCCATCACTTGGTTTTAGAAGACCGCCTCATAAAAGTGTGTGAAATTTAGGAAGCAGTAGTAATCTGTTCTGAACGAGTTTGTTCATGTTTTACACAATGAATTGGGATTGAAGAAACTTTCTGCTAAATGGGTGCCGCACTTGCTGAATCCGGAGCAAAAACACATTCGAGCCCGAACGGCAGCCGACAGTTTGGAAGTGTTTCAGGCAAATCCAACAGATTTAAAGCAACGATTTGTAACTACGGACGAGAACTGGGTCTACCATTACATGCCAGAAACAAAAATTAAATCGAAACAAGCACTGGGCCCGGTGAACCGGCTCCGAAGAAGGCAAAGACCCTTCAGTCGACAGGCAAGGTGATGGCATCAGTTGTTTGGGACGACAAAGGAATTTCGCTCATTAATTATTTTGAAAATGGAAAAACTGTTACTGGCCAATACTACAGAACACTTCGGGACAAGCTGAAAGAAGTAATTCAAGAAAAACGCCCGGGAATGGTCAAGAAATGGGGGTGATTTCACTACGACAAAGCACCCGCCCATTCAAGTGCAGTCGCTCAGCAAAAACTGACAGAACTGAAGTTCCAAATCCTTCCTCATCCACCGTATTCACCTGATTTGGCTTCCTCGGACTTTCACCTATTCCCGAAGCTCAAGACCTTCCTGGCTGGAAAAAAATTTCTGTGAAATGAAGAGGTGATGGAGCATGTGAACAGTTTTTTTGGGGATCTCGAGAAAGTCACTTCCGGGAGGGAATCGAAAAGCTGGAGAAAAGCTGGACCAAGTGTGTCGAGCTTCGGGGGAATTATGTCTAAAAATAAAGTATAAGTTCAATCAGATATATATTGTTTTCATTTTCATTTCGAAAACTTTTCGATCTACCTTTGTACTGTGCATATTTTTTTGGATGTTTCAAATTTTGGGGGTGGGTGCTTAGTCTGGAATGGGCAAATGCATGGTATTCTACGGTAAGCTTTTTTTTTTTTTTTCTTGCTTGTCAGGTGCATTTGTTTGAATCTATATATACCCTAGTAAGAGTCATGAAGTTGAGTATCTGTGTTCTCCTGTGAGTGAAAACCTGTGGGGCAGTCATTTTCTTTAGCCATGCAGCATCTAGATTCAGCAGAACCGAAGCTAGCAGTGAATGCTCAGACACCCTTAATGCTGTTTTCTTTTTGTATGCGTCTGTGAACTGATATATAGAAAGCTCTTGTGCTTCTAAACAATTTTTTTTTTGTCTTCTGATTTTAGAGTTTAGACAATGACTTGCAAAAGCTCCTCATTCAGCTTCTCCAAGCAAACCCCAGACTTTGCTCATCTCTGGACCCTGCCAACTTTGAAGGAACACTGCTTAACAAGCTCTTGGCCCCATTGGAAGCCTTTTTATGCGTGCTGGCTTCTTTTAGGTGGGTAATGAAGTGAGTGGTAAAGGCATGGAGCATTGTCATTTGTAGGTTGTATATTGTGGAGCTTTTTAGTAGGACATACAACGAAAACATGAAATTTGTGCAAGATGGAAGTGTGAACTAGCAGGTGACCTAGAACCAGTTTTCTTGCATCTAGACTTTTAGTTGATGTGCTCGAGCACCATGAAGCCAGGAACAGCTGTTGCATCAATACCACACTTTCGATCATGGCAAAGATCTACAAGACAAATGAAGACCTCCTCTGCTCTCCACATGTTCCAGCAATGTTGCAGGTAGGGTGCAGTGACATTCATTATGAACTCTACTGTAGGAAAGGACTACAGAAATTAGGTTTTGTGACATTTCACTTAAAAAAGAAACAGCAGCAACAGGTGTAAGGGCATGTAGTTTCGGTGAGTTGCAATGAGGATTACGTTTGTTATACATATGCTACCGAGGTTCTCAAATTTAGTCCAGCTGTGTTGCTTCCATCCCCTAATTACATTATAATCAACACTGCAAGGCACTGCTATCAGGCAGAACTATAACATATTCATTGTCTGGCTTGTTGACTTCACTACAGTTTTAAGAACTCACCCATGTCAGTAGGATGTCATACTAGCAAGTGCCTTCAGGTAATCACACCCTTATTTGCTCTTGTCAGGTGTTTCTTGTGTATAATTCTACTCCTTTGGATCGTTTGTTTGGTCACATTGAGTTTTATATTACCTGGAACAATTTCTAGAGTACTTGTTTTGCTTTCTGGCATTTTGTCATCTTTCAGGTTGAAGGCACCAGTACAGTCATCTCTGCATCAGCTCGACTACTACCAGTTTTAAAAGAATTGCCTCAAGATACACTGAGGCTTGTCCCTAAGGTAATAAGGGTGAAGAGTCAGAAACAACAGCACTACCGTAAAATACCGGGCAAGCGCCCCCTCAAAATTTAGAGATAATTGCAAAAAAAATAGGGAATGGGTGCTTCTCCGGTCATTAATTTACATGTAAATGTACTATGCATATTTTCTCTGATCTTAGAAATTTTGATATGGGCGCTTAATGTGGAATGGACGGATGCACGGTATTCTACGGTATTCTTTTCTGTTTTATTTCTGTTTATATTGCTAATGCCCCAGAGACTAACTTGACTGTTTCCTTTTGTTTTTTTCTTTCAGGCAACTGTTGTAAAATGTCCAGCATATGTTCAGCAACTGATCAATATGATCTGAACGAGCTATATCTACTGTTTTTTCAAGTTACAGCTTGCTCATCAGAAAGAGCATTCTTCACTTTGTAAAGTGTACATGAGTGTAAATCTTTTCATGGTTTGATCTACAGAATAAAGTAATGTATGCTTGTAAGCAATTATAGAAGCATTACTTTTTTTGTATGCACTGCCGTCATTTTTGCATTACTGCAATTTTTTGGTTTTTGTTGTGTCAAAGTTATTGTATGGCCTAGAGTCTGTTGCAACAGGACCACTCTAGCTGTCACAGGTGATGTAGCACAAATGACCATTTTAAACTGTCTCAATGGTAAGTGCAGCTTGCATCTACAGAAAAGCTTGAGCGACGCTTCCTCAGCATGTCGCATGAAACTGCTAAGGAACACCGACATTCTTTAAAGCCATGGTTTCGATTTTATTGTGAATGGTTGCATGTGCATACACTCTGTCCTGAGCAAGCTGTAGCCAGGATTTTATATGGGCGGGGGGAGGGGGAGAGGAGTAGGAGGAGGAGGAGGATGATCCAGCAAAACGGGAATTTTGAGGAGGACCTATCTTCCTCTGGCTGCATACCTGGTCCGGAGATTACTCTTTTCTGGAGTGAGTAATACTATTACTTTTTTATCTGTGCGTATCCACATCAACTGTTCCAAAAGGGTTACTTATAGCTTTACATTGAGTTTAATCTATGCATTAGCTGCCTTGGTGGCTCGGTTGCCCGAGATAAAGTGTCGCCTTACAGATGTCCATGTGGTGGGCTCCAATCCTGGTCGGGATGCCTGTAATCTGACTGAGGGTAGTTGCGTTAAAGGGGCCATGTAACTAAAATTTTGGTTGCATGCTAAGGATCCCCCTAGGCTGTCTGAATTAATCTGTCTTCCCTGGGTCTCCCAGATACCCTTCAGTAGTTTGGCACATGCAGCCAGAATTTCAAAATTTCTAATGTCCCTGTGCTCTGTATAAGAGAAATAGTTCTATTTTTGTGCAGAGAAGCTCATAAATGTTACTTTCATGGAAAGATTCGTAGTTAAAACTGTAAAGACTCCGTTATAGCTCTGCAGTAAAGACAAAGAATGAATAGCAGATGCGAAGAGTGCATCATCTTGTCCCTTGTCTTTCTGATTTTTTTTTTTTTATGAAGTATGTTAGTGATGTAATTGCTGATCGTTGTGGTAGGATCGTACGGATTTCGAAAACTTTAGATTATCGCTTTGAATTACGCACTATTAAATTTTATCTTCATATCAAACACTAGCAGCACTCAGAAGTTCTGCAACATTTCTCATTTGTGGCGAGTTCGGGTGGGTTATCTAGGTCCATAGAGGGCACTTCTCATTGCACACAGGTGCACTACGGTGAAGCAACGGGGTGTATTCGGATAAGATCGACCAAAGGGTGGCTGGTCGACATTTTTAAATCAACTGATGTTTTTATATGCTATTGTCTAGTGTCTGGTATAAACGAATCCAAACTTAGTTTTGACCAGAAAAAAATATTTTGGGACAGGAAAACTCGTAAGGCATGAACAGGTGGACAGTTGCATTAACGCGCACTGATGGAGGGGGCACGTTTGAGAGTGAACAACTAAAACGATAACATTAGGAGAAATGTAATACTTTTTAGATGCAAACTATAGGTACAGCTTGCTTGTAATATAGAATAATAAGATTTATTTAGATTTTATTTATTTTTCTAAAAATTGCCAAACATGCCTGCTCGAACGACAAATGGCAAAATTCGGACGCCTGTATCTCATGAAATAATTTAATCATTATTATATAATTTGCAGATAGTATTCTGCTTATATATGGCTATTATTTAAAAAATAAATAAGGTATCTGAGTGATACAATAGTCGGGATATATTTAGGCAAACATGGGAAAACAATCAAACAAAAAATTCTGATGCGAATAAAGAACAAAACACCACCTTCGATTTTTTTTTTTTTTAATTTGGGTAACCTGTTAGACTCTATTTCGGCATTAATGTCTATTAAAACATGTTGCATTATTTTATTGAGAAAGAAGAAACAACTCCCCAAAGTAGGGTCCTTTTTCAAAGCCTTACACTTAGGAGTGCCCTATACACGAAGTGACTCTGAGTTCTAGTTTCACGAAGCTGACACACATCTTTTATATATTTTTATTCAGATGAGGCCACTAATACCTATAGAAATCGTTCACACACTAAAATTGAGGAGAAACTACTGTGTACAGAGAGCTATCATTTTACGAACTAGTGATCCGTGAAAAGATCCTTCGGCCACTGGGAACTTTGTTTATTTTCCTACGACACTATAAGCTCCTCTCTCTACCCTCTATTTCCATCTCTCTCTCTCTCTCTCTCTCTCTCTCTTATATATATCCCTGACTTATATCTGGAATAAAAACATTCAAGCACTCCCTTTCTGCGTGATAGCGTTCTGTGGCTAGCAACAATCATTTTCTCGCGGAGATCACGATTATGGCGCAATAGTTGACGGAAGCGGCAGGCGACACTCGTCGCTAATTCTGGCAAAACGGCCGATACAGTATTTTTTCGCATTGCCCCGCTCGCTGTCAAGGATGAGGGGGTTCGCTTCAACCAGCAAAATATGGCCGCCGATGCCTGTTTACTGAGCAGTCGTGCCTGTCGCCATCCCACTCGTTGGCTTCGCGGGCGATAATATCAAGCACAAAGAGGCGCACCGACAGAGAGCAGAACCCCCAAATACTCGAGCCCCGCTTAAATACAATAGAGCGTAAACACTGTCGCCATGTTAACCTAGGAAAGGTTAACATGGCAACAGTGTTTACGTTTTAGGTAAGGAAAAGCATGGCTTGTGGTATGAGCCGGACCCTTACATGAGGTGAGCCCTGAGAACCTGTCTGCTGCCCTAGAGTACTTCACGAAAGACGAGCTACAATGTTCGCGCCAAGGTCCCAACCAGAAGGACGTGATCTCTGTCATGCTCGACGAGGAGAAAACGTTCATGCCAAAGCGCTTCCTGACACGCTCAATCCGAGAGGCCTTTTGTGTATACTAGGACAAGCATCCTGATTCCGGCGTTGGGCTAGCGAAACTTTATTTCTTGCGCCCTAGATGGGTCAAATGTATTCCACACCAGTAAGTGTGCGTTTGTGTGCGCTGCGCCAATTATTACCTTTGTATTGCCGCTGTAGAGAACGTTACAGGCTCAACATTCAACACTGATGAAATGAACTCAGCATTTCTGTGCGACCCACGAACAAGTCTGTGTCTTTAAAGGGGCAGTGCAACGGTTTTAGTGTTGAAAGAATTGCCAGTTTGCATTTTTTATATTGTTTATACAAGCCCAAGTGACCAAAAACGCGTCACCTTTCCCCGAAAAACTGCTATTCTGCTGCGTAATCGCAAAGCAAAAAACGAATATTTGCCGATCTGCAGCCGCCTGTGGCGGCTACGAAAACTAAAATGACGGCGTCTCTAGGGGTACGCGGAAGTCAACAAACGCTGTCCACCTCCGCTGCTGCACCCGCCGTCAGCCCCGTGGCGAACCGTCCTTTCTGTCCATCGCTCGCCGCGACCTTCGACGAGGCTAATCCTTTGAAAGTCGACAATCGCGGAGGAAGCGGCTGGGATCTCTGAAGAGAGGGCCCAAGGGGAAATCACGTGAACCCCCAGAGTACGTCACTCGAAAGTCGGCGTGGAGAGTTGAGGCACTTCGACCTTCGATTTGTTTCATTTTTTTTAAATACGAATTAGCGCTACTATGGGGGTTCACGTGGTTTGCCCTTGGGCCCTCTCTTCAGAGACCCCAGCCGCTTCCTCCGCGATTGTCGACTTTCAAAGGATTAAGGGCGAAACACATGCGCGTCAAAACTGTCCGATCCGACGTGCGAACTGCAGGAACGGACGTTCGAGGGCGAGGGTTTTCGTCGCACCGGAGGCTACGAAAACCCTCGCCCTCGAGCGTTCGTTCCGGCAGTTCGCACGTCGGATCGGACAGTTTTGACGCGCATGTGTTTCGCGCTTTAGCCTCGTCGAAAGTCGCGGCGAGCGATGGACACAAAGGACGGTTCGCCACGGGGCTGATGGCAAGTGTAGCAGCGGAGGAGGACCGGGTTTGTTGACTTCCGCGTACCCCCAGAGACGCCGTCATTTTAGTTCCCGTAGCCGCCACAGGCGGCTGCAGATCGGCAAATAATTCGTACTTTGCCTTGCGATTACGCAGCAGAATAGCAGTTTTTCGGGGAAAGGTGACGCGTTTTTCGTCACTTGGGCTTGTATAAACAATATAAAGAATACAAACTGGCAATTCTTGCAACATTAAAACCGTTGCACTGCCCCTTTAAGGAGTCTGTGATCACTGCCCAAAAGACCAGTCTTTTACACTTGAGGAACTTCATTTCCCAGGGGTTGAAGAGATTGTGCTTACAACATGCGAGTCCGGCAACCTTGTGAAAAAAAAAAAAAAAAACATTGGATTCTGAGACTTTCCTAAAAGTCGTTGAAAGTTGGATATTTCACAACAATATCTGACAAACGCAAGATAAAGCGGTCTACGGTGAAAAGCAGCTGCATGCAACGCGGGAGCATTGTCTTTCATTTTGACTTTGCTGAAAACTGGACCATCGTGCTTCCTGACAAAGTTAAAGCATACCACTAAAGAAAAAAAAGTTACGATATTTACATGTGTAGTGACGACAAGAAAATCTACAAACAGCGCTGCTATCATCAGTGAGGACCTGTGTGACGACGTTGCTCTCAAGTGCTTGGCTCTAGAAAAAGTGAAAGTGGGTTGAAGACAACGTTGCGGTATACTCGCACGTGACTTACGTAAGTGACGGGGCCGCCAGTCGTTTTAAGAATCGCCACCAACTTCTCTAGTTTGCACAGAATGATTGCCCACAAGCCCAGTGGTTATTTTATTCATCTGGACATGGGAAAATGCATGCGACGGAGTTGGCGGACTCGTGAAGCACCAGGCCACGCTGCACAACCTGTGAGAACATTCAATAAACGCAATTCAGATGGCCAGGACAATGGTGAGCGCTCTATTTGAGAAACCATGTGCATCTTGCGTGTCTGGACGAAAAAAAGCTTGTTCGGTATCGTCAAAAAAAAAAAAAAAAGAGGCGGACGGTGCGCGCCTTTCCTAGCATTCAGTCTTGGCACGCGGGGCGGCTGTGCAAGTCATCAACAGAAGGAACCTGTGACATAATGTAGCACGGACAGTCGGATCTGGTTAGAAGAAACTTTATTAAATGGGTACATCGAGGAAAGCCTTAGTGTAAAGTGCCGAATTTGATGCCCCAAGGACTGCTCATTTTTAATGCAGGGTTATCTTATTTATCACAGTTTTCTTCGCGGGGTATTTAACCTACTATTTTACTTGGTGATAGCTTATAATCTTTATCTGATCTCCATATGAGAATCACGAACCGTTATCCTCGCGCAGGATAAAATATCTCGGCTTGCCACGATCCATTCATACACCGAGAGTATCGAAGCTCTTACAGTCCGGCGCTGTGGCATCGCTCACCTGAAATGGTTTGTCCCCCGAAATACATAACTAACCTATACAATTTTAGTATTCTGTCTTTATTTTTGTGTGTTGAAGTAAAGTTGTCTCTTTTATTTTAAATATAAATTATACCGGATAGTAAAACTTCACACTGCATCATCTTTTCTCGAATCACTAGTCTCTAATATGATGGCTCTTTGTACGCAGTATGTAAAATGCTGTATATTGTTTCTCCTCACTTTTAGTGTGTGACCGATTGCTCTAGTTGTCAGTGACCTCATCTGAATAAAAATATATGGAAGACTCAGAGTCACTTCTCGTATAGGGCTTTGAAAGCTAAGTAGGCTTTGAAAAAGGACCCTACTTTGGGGAGTTGTGTCTTCTTTCTCAATAAAATAATGCAACATGTTTTTAATAGAAATAAATGCCGAAATAGAGTATGGCAGGGTACCCAAATTAAAAAAAAAAAAAAATCGAAGGTGGTGTTTGTTTTTATTTGCATCGGAATTTTTCGTTGTTTGATTGTTTTCTCATGTTTGTCTAAATGTATCCCGACTATAGTATCACTCAGTTACCTTATTTATTTTTTAAATAATAGCCATATTTAAGTAGAATACTACCTGCAAATTATATGATAATGATTAAATTATTTCATGAGATAGAGGCCTCCAAAGTTTGCCATTTGTCGTTCGAGCAGGCATGTTTGGCAATTTTTAGAAAAATAAATAAAATTTAAAATAATAATATTACTTTATATTACAAGCAAGCTGTACCCATAGTTTGCGCCTAAAAAGTATTAGAATTCTCCTAATGTTATCGTTTTAGTTATTCACTCTCAAACGTGCCCTCTCCATCAGTGCGCGTTAATGCAACTGTCCACCTCTTCCTGCCTTGCGATTTTTCCTGTCCCCAAATTTTTTTTCTGGTCAAAACTAAGTTTGGATTTGTTTATACCAGACACTAGACAATGGCATATAAAAACGTCAGTTGATTTAAAAATGTCGACCAGCCGCCCTTTGGTCGATGTTATCTGAAATTACCCAACAGCCACACATCCACTAGGTAGGCAGTGCGGTATTGTGTATCTTGCTTTGCTGCAGCGCAGCGAAGCACTCCTCCAATGCGGGATCCCGAATGGGCAGTGCATGCGTAGAAAACTTAAAAAAAAAGTGAATGCAACAACTTCGCGTTACTACAAACTTTCCAAAGTAAAACTGTGTCTTTTGTATACAAATGATTGTGATATCCCGACGAGTTACGTGCTTAATTGGTAGTGACTACCTTTTAAAATTCGAGATTTCACGTTTTCTTAAGAACTTGGCAGGACTGGGCGGGAAGATTCCTAAATGGGCTTAGTTTTGCAGCTGAACTACTCAGGGTTAAATCAGGATTATTCATGTGTTAGCTTTAGTGCCCACGTGAAAGGGAAAAGCTGACGGCGCCCGTCTGTGGACAAAACAGTGGAAAGGGAAGCTCGCCGCGTGGAGAGAAGGAGAGTAGTGGAGGACAAAGGCGAGAAGGAGGTGACGTCACGGGGCGGAAGCCAATGCGCGCGCGGATTCTAAAGCGAGTCTGAACTTGCAGGTGTGCGGACCGCGTATGCCTTGCTTTGTGCTATAAAATGTAGTGTGAACCAAGTACTAGTGCTGGTCCAAGTATATAGGTGGCAAGAAAATTGAAGGAAGATCCATTGGTGGATCTTTAGGAAGTGCTTTAGCATGGCCCTTGGGAAATGCCACGCACGGCCCCCTTTTGGAAACGCTAATACCCGTGCCACACGGACAACTCGAATGCCATTTACAACGAATGACATTCGTGTGATCGACGAATCGGCTCGCGATCTGTCGCGCGTGGAACGCCCCACGCTCGGATTGTCGCGCGCTAATTGGCCGATCGTTCAAATGTCATTCGTTGTAAATGGCATTCGAGTTGCCCGTGTGGCACGGGTATTACACTGTCCCCATAGCGAAGCCAAAGATGCAGCAAAAAATAGAGAAAGCAAAAACAGCAAAGTGAAGGGGTCAGTGTTAGCGCTTCGCAAGGGTCATGCTAGCGCATTTCCTAAGGACCCACCAATGGGTCTTCCTTTAATTTACTTTGTCAGATTTTTTTATTTAACTCATAGTTATTTTATTCAAATTACTTTTTCTAAAAATAATGCTTCTTTTGTCGCTACCTGCTTTTTAAACAGATTCGCGTTTCACTGAAAGCAATGGATAAAACAATTCTGCAGGGGAAGGGCAATTACTGTAAATTTAAGAGCTCTTTAATTTTATATAAGCCATGCCATATTTTTTGCTAGATCAAAGGCTGCTTTATTTCAATAATTCGTGAACAAACTTTATTTTCTGTAATATATCTAATTATAAGCTGCCTTTGTGTTAAGACTACATAGAAGCTACAGAACATTCAGCGACTCTAACAGAAACCTCGTGGTAGTTACCTTTAAAGCTTCGAGCCGACGTTTTGTCCCGTCGGCTTCCGGCACATGGTGCCCAGTCGGTGGCAATCAGTTCATCGAACGACATCCCATCGACAGATCGTTTCATCAACACGCGATGTTTCTTCGACAGATTGTTTCATCGACAGCTCAGATTAGCCTCGAAATGTCCCTACAGCGTGTAATTCGCATATGAGTGTCCATGAAAAGCTGTCCACAAAACGAGTTTCGACGAAACGATAGGGACAACGGGTCCCTATCGTTTTGTCGAAACTCGTTTTGGGGACAACTTTTCATAGACACATATTTCGTCGACATTAGGGACATTTCGTCACGCGTGTATCACTGGTATTAAATTCTGTTTGTGTTTATTCCTACGTCTCGTCGGCAAGTATAAACAGGCCTCTCTGCCTGTTTATACTTACAGCCGCGCCGCCCTATTGGCCCTATCGCCGGCTACAAGCTACGAGATGAAGCATGTGCGACTGCGCCCAGGGGGTCAAGACGTCGCGCACCTGAGGCCGCTTCTTGGAAGTGCTCCGAGTTCGATGATGGTCTTGGTGTCTGGCAGTGGCGTAAATCCAGGAAAATATCAGGGGGGTCACGAACTTTGCCATGGCAGCCATCTTGATAATTGAAAATATGAATTTTATTTTACACACAAATCAAAACTGTACACTAAAACGAAAAAAAACATGCACACATGTTCACATTTAGCGTTATTATAATATTGTTAACGATTTACAGTGCACAACGAATTCATCTGCTCGAACAACGTTCCGAGCTCAAAGTATTTGACAAAAACAAACAAAAACGATGAGATCTACACACCAGAAACAAGACAAACGTAGAAAAAAGCAGTGTAAGAAAAAAAAAAAAACTTTTTTGTTTGTTTAAACCTTTATTTGAGGCAGAACTGTACAGAAATGTTTCAGGTGACATGGCTAAAGGCAGAAGTGCCTGACAGAGCCATGCCATCCTTTTGGCATCAACAGTAGCAAAACATAAAACACAAGAGGAGTGACACGATTTCACTCCACAATAAAAATGTATAGAAAACAAAACAATCATCACAAAACAGCAGTGCGTGTACAGAAATTTTCTATACTTCGTTTCACCTGATGTGCGAGCGAAGGCAAAGCTGGAAGCGCGAGCACGAAAGCTCCGTGCCTTCAGGCTTTGCTCGAGCGCGCGAGCTGGGCAGAAACGCAAAAAGCGCTGGTCTCGCGCTTCTAGCTTTGGCTTCGCTCGCAGATAAAGTGAAACGAAGTATTAGCGGCGAGATGTTTTGGTGGCGCCCTCCTGTGGTTCCCCCTTGTGACGTCATTACCTTGCAAACAACAAGTTCGATGGTGTTTGTTATTAGCATGGTGGAAGCTTGAAATCATTGCGCTCTCAAAGGAACACTGCCAACACCGTCAAAATTAAAGTTCTTTCATTCCTCTTATTTCCGTCGATGATAAATACCCTTTCCGACGTCATAGTCAGCGTTCGGCCAATTGTGGAAGGCCGACCACAGCGACGCTTTCGGTCGCGCACGGGGCTAATAGTTATTATTGCTTGCGAGTAACACGCGAGTACCACACAGAGGGTCCAAAAACGAGGGCGCGGTTCTTGCATGCGCTGACAAAACTGCCCATCAGCTGCGACAACTCCATGCGGTCTACAACGTCTTGATGAGCATGTGCAGTGCCATGCAGCTTAGGCGTGTCTCCCCCATGGTACTCCGTAGCCATGTCCTTAACCTTCTCAGGGCACTGAACGATCGTTTCGCCTCACAGGAGGAGATTGGCATCACCAGGATGACCCTGAGGCACTCTCTACTTCTTTGAAGTACTGGCGTGTCGACTCATGCATGCATATTCTGAATTGCCGCTGCCACATCGTCGATAGATCTTAGATCGGAGCAGGGGTTTCCCCAGGAATTGAAATCAGGGGGGGTGTCTAAATTTTTTTTTGCGGGCGGGGGGGTTAAAGGGGGGGGGGGGGGGGGGCATTGCGAATATAGGAGTCGTTGTGAATTAAGGGGGTGCCTTCAGAAAAACGAGGGGGGGTCTAAACCCCCCCTAGGGGGGGGGGGGGGGTCTGGGGAAATCCCTGGATCGGAGTACTCTTCGTGCAACAGGCGCACGCGAGGCACGACTTTATTGGATCAATGTCTTTGTATCGTCAGATTACGTCCACATCTGCTTCCGATTGCATGTTAAAAGAACACTTTCCAGCGCCTTATATATCACGATTCATTCCGAGTCGGGATTAAAGCGTCTCTCAATGCCCGACAGTGCTGCATCAACTATTGAAAAAAAAAAAAAAATACACTCCGAAAAAATAGGCTCTCGCTTCAACTGGAAGGTCACTGGTGCTCCCTTTCTCGTACCTGGCGGGGTGCCGTCCGGATCTCGGTGGTTTTACCAATGGTTTTACTGCATGTACACTGCCATCCTCAGCAGCTTTGGCGACCTGTTCAAACAGTTCATCGAACATTTCTTCAGAGCGCAGATGGCGCAATTCGCGCTTGGCAGACTCCACCACCTGAAGCATTCCCTGAACTGTCGACGAACGTCCTTGTAGGTGTTATTTTTTCGTCCGTCGCGTATACCGGTCTGCGCTCCGCGCTGCGAACAACCACTCTGGTCGGCGTCCAGTGCATAACAAAGTTTATTCCCACGAGCCCCAAAGATATAGCCCGCACTTGGGGGCGTCACAACAAAAGGGTGTTATCGCTTGATAACAACAAGTAACATCTGGATAAGTAACATTGACGGATTGCACCGGAATGATGACGCTGCAACAGTAGGTATGTGTTTAGGTCCTCAAGCACTGAGAACACCCACAAAGCAATTTCCAACAGAAGGCGCGTGTTTCCCGATTCCATGGCGCGTAGGATACCACCAATCTTAGCAGACTGCTCGGTCGGTGCTTCTTTTATCGTTTCTTCTAGGGTAGCAATTATGGCCTCTTGCTCGTCCAGCGCGGCAGATATCGCTGGTCTTCATAAGAAGCGCGTTGGGCATAGAGGTTTGATGTTTTTACCCTGCTTTCTTTCGCAAAAAATCTGCTTGAACTTCCCAGAACGTGCTGAGAGCGCGCCCAATTCCCTAACGGCCATGAGCGCATCTCGAAGTTCTGGACAGCAGTTTGAGACGTCAGCAGTTACAAGGTTGGAACTGTGGGCCCCGCATGAAAGTAAATAGCAAGTGGGTTTTGCGATTTTATAATCGCTTGGCATTCATTAAACTCTCCGCTCATGTTGGCAGCGCCGTCGTAAGTCTGCGCCCGGCAACCAGAAAGTGGAAGCCCAAGAATAGTCAAGAAATCCACCACGGCTTCTGCAATCGTGGCTCCCTTTGTATTCGGCGGGGTACAGAGCCCTAGAAAAACTTCAACTGGTCTGAGGTTCTCGTCCACATAGCGCACGCACATGCTCTCCTGCTCAACACCAGCCACATCCCGTATACAATGATGGCGTATAGTTTGTTGTTGGAATGGCGCTGCTCAGTGTTTTTTGGACAGCCTTCCCAAAGCGCCCAATTATTTCGTTTTGAAGCAGTGGCGACGTGTACTTCGTGCTTCGCTTCATCCAGGTGGTGAACTCTTCATATTGTCTTCTTCGCGTGACATGAGATACTGGTAGAAGTTTCCTTCGTTGTCTGAATGACCTCGTTGTCTGAATGACCTGAAAAATGATATTCAGACAGCGCCTCGCCACTTCCTGCTGCTTTCCCGTCTGTGTGCTGATTTGGTGACGGACCGACGTCGATTTAAGGCTGCTGTGCTGGTAAACGGCGTTTTTATGCCCTTCTGAATTTTCATGTTTGGCAAATTCGTCTTGTCCCTTTTTCCAGTTGGTGAATCCAGCAACAGTGAATGTGTCTGGAACTGGCTGTCTTGATGGCTTCAATAATTCCTGTTGTCTAGCTGCTGCACAGTAGTAGCAGACGACCCCTGAAACTTCGGTAGCGTAGTGGAGCCACGAAAATGTGCCGAACCAGCTCTTTTGAAATGTGAGGCATTTCGTCTTGTTTGCTTTCTGTCCACTTCCAGGATGTGTGACTATTTTAGGAGGGATGAGTTGAACATCTGGATGAGAAGGTACATCTGGAAGGTGAATTCGAACCAGATGTTGGCGGTGCCGTCTTGGCTAGTTGCAGGAATTTTGCCACTTTCAGTGACGTCGCAGTCAGCGGGGAATTGTCTCTGGGGTCCGAAAGACTGTGCAACGACGAGATCGTCTAGACGCTGGGATACTCCTCCTTCACTGGGTGCCAACGTTCCCAGAAATTCGGGACACTGTACAGAGCGCGACACTGTTAGCGCGAACAAGCGATCGCCGGTTTTTCCAGTTTTTCTTTTTGAAACCAAGGGATGTCATCCAAGTTATTATTGCTACGGAAAGAGCTCATCTAGTTCTATAATCTAAGCGATACAATCTCGTGCTCGCTAATACTATTTAGAAGTAAAATGCGAAAATGCGCCGATGTCGTGTTCGCGCTAACAGTGTCGCGATGTGTACCTACAGCAAAAAAAAAAAAAAAAAACTATTTTAAAAATTGTGCGCTCTATAGGAACGTGTAATCGGAATACTAGAAACACACTCATTAATTTATACACACCTACATTCTTCTCCCTCAAACTTTGCCCTGAATGGCCTTTGGTACGCACTGGGGCTTTCCTGGGGCTTCCCAATCCCAGTCCCAGCTCGAGAATGGACATTCACCAGAGACTGTTCATACCAACGGGTTGACCCCATTTCCTACAGCTCCGCATTTTTTTTTTTTAAGATTTAGATTTAATTTTTTTCATTTAAGTGCTCGGCCCCGGGGGGGGGGGGGGGGCGGCAGGGGGGGGGGAAGAAAGAGAGAGAGAGAGAGAGAGAGACATGTGGAATAATGGTAACGCTAGAAGTATTTTTTATTACTTGAAGAAGTAATCAGACTACTTCTGCGATTACTTCCTAATAAATGTATTGATATTCGAATGATTACAAAATTACTTCAAAGAGTAATCGATTGCAAGTGATTTGATTACTTGTAATGCGTATGGTGCAAGTCTGAAGAGGACCGAGGACCTCTCTGCACCAGTGCCGCACGAACACGGGAGGGGTGGAGTTGTCAAGAAGTTGTGCGCTTCGAGGTACTTTTACGCTTTTAGTTTATCCCGTGTCAGGTAGCTTGCTGAGCGAACAAGGTATTCCTTAATGTCAGTAAACTCGTTCGGAAACCGCTTGCTGTCGCGAACAAATTTTTACGAAGAGTCTAGCGTTGCGTTCGACGTAATCCTAGCTCGGCGCTCGAGAACAATCGCCCACTTCTTACCAAGCACGTTGTGGACGTGCTGGGCATACCTCGGCAAACCTCACTCATGAGGGATCTCACTTACCCTCACTCACCCTCATCTTCACAGGTGAGGTGAGGGTGAGTGAGTTTCTGAACCAGGAAAATTCATGACTGTGAGGATGAGTGAGGACCGTGAGTGCGTGAGGGGTATGAGCGCGTGAGGGCGGTGAGTGCGTGAGGGGTGTGAGGGCCATGAGTGCGTGAGGGGTATGAGGGCCGTGAGGACGGTGAGGTCGTGAGGGGTGTGAGGCCATGAGGGCGGTGAGTGGCGTGAGGGCCATAAGTGCGTGAGGGATATGAGGGCGGTGAGTTCGAGGGGGGCGTGTGGGCCATGAGTGCGTGAGGGGTATGAGTGCGTGAGGGCGGTGAGTGCTTGAGGCGTGTGAGGGCCGTGAGGGCGGTGAGTGGCGTGAGGGAAATGAGTGCGTGAGGGGTATGAGTGCGTGAGGGCCGTGAAGGCGGTGAGGGCCGTGAGGTTCAGTGATGGTGAGTGAAGGGCTGAAGGTGAGTGTGACTGTGAGGATGAGGGTAAGTGAGGGGCTGAAGTTGAGTGTAGCTCTGAGGGTGAGGGTGAGTGAGGGGCTTAGGTGAGTGTGGCTGTGAGGGTGAGGGTAAGTGAGGGCGACCTAAAATGCCGACCTCTGGTGCTGCTGGGTCGTGCCCCGGCACCGCTTTACTTAATACAAATAGCGATCACTCTCGCGCCCAAAAAGTTGAGCCGCATATTTACTTAACCTTATGAACACTGTAGTCGCATTAAAGCAGGGCACGCTGCGCGACACGGAGCGCACCGCTAGCCGAACAACCGTAACGAAATACGCGCGCTAACGACAAAACAGATAACAGAAGATGACCTCGCTGTGCGAAAGTAACAAAATAGCACTGAATACTGCTAAAGAAACCCGATAAATGAGATAAACCTTGACAAACCAAGCTTAGAAACGCGGGCAGACGGCAGGCAACACGCTACCCGGGTGGAAACGAGACTGCAAACATGGCTCCCGCGGCAGCCGATGCTAGCGCCCCTTGCGATGTGACGTCATGTGAATAGCACCTATATAGTGGGTCAGCCCTAAATAAGGGCTCCAGTTGAACCTGAAATTGCAACGTAGCCCACAAAAACATTGATTTAAAAGTTAGTTTGCAGATTTGTGTTAGCTTTTCATAATTTTGTGGCGGTTATTCACCTATCTAAAAACTCAATAAGTGCAAGTTGATTGGGCTTGCAGATATTAAGAAACATAGTGAAGGCGGCATCCGCTTAACTGTCACTCCTTTTTTTAATTAAAGTAAAAGCCCTGTGTGTTGCACCTTTGTCGCCCGAAAAACAAACCTTAATCACTGATAAATTACACAAAAAGCTCACCTGGATGATTTCATATAAGAGCGCCCAAAGGGTGGCTGGTCGACATTTAAAAAAAAACTGATGTTTTTATATGCCGTTGTCTAGTGTCTGGTTTAAATGAATCAACACTTAGTTTTGACCAGAAAAAGAATTTGGGGACAGAAAAAGTCGTAAGGCATGAAGAGGTGGACAGTTGCATTAATGCGCACTGATGGAGGGGGCACGTTTGAAAGGGAATAACTAAAGCGATAAAATTAGAAGAATTATAATACTTTTTAGAAATAAAAACAAAGAATGGGTACAGCTTTCTTGTTATGTATAGAAATACTATTTATTTACGTTCTATTTCTTTTTCTAAAAATTGCCAAGCATGCCTTCTCGAACGACAAAGGGCAAACTTTTGAGGCCTGTATCTCATGAAATAATTTAATCACCATCACATACTTTTCAGACATTATTCTACTTATATATGTCTATTATTTTATATATATATATATATATATATATATATATATATATATATATATATATATATATATATATATATATATTAGATATCTCAGAGACACGGTAGTCGTGATATATTTAGGGAAACATGGGAAAAAATTACACAACGAAAACTTCAGATGCTAATAAAATAAAAAAAAAACGCCACCTTAGATTTTTTTTTTTAATTTGGGTACCCTGTCATACATTATTCCGGCATTCATTTCTATTAAAAATATGTTGCATTATTTGATCGAGAAAGAAGACATAAGTCCCCAAAGTAGGGTCTTTTTTCAAAGCTTACACTTAGCAGTGCCCTATACGAGAAGTGACTCTGAGTTCCAGTTTTGTGAAACTAACACATCTTTTATGCAAGGGATACAAAAGAAACTGTGGAGTCTGGACCAACACAAATGTTAACCGAGATAAGCAAGAAAACGTTTTAGGGGCGAAGCTCCTAATTAGGGTCTAGCCTTGTCCATCCGTCCGGCGTGCGTGCTCACATCGATTGCCATCCCATCTGTCTTTTTAAAAAAAGAAAAACATGTTTGCGCAGTCGACAGGATTCGAACCTGTACGGGGAGACCCCAATGGATTTCTATTCCATCGCCTTAACCACTCGGCCATGACTGCGGGACGAGAAGAGGGCTCTGAGATGTGGTAGTGACTCAAGAGCTGGGGATGTCATGGATGAAACGTTGCATGTAGCCGCTCAACGTCTATACAGGAGAGGGCGCTGCGGTCAAATGCGTATATAATCGCGTTAAACTTTGCATGCATTGGCTCAAGGTTTATAGACGAGAGGGCGCTGCGGTCAAATGCTCAAATGCGTATATAACCACGTTCCATACCACACATTTTCTTTCTGACATGGACCGTTGACGTAAGCGGTGGAGATGCGTTCCCACAGCTTCTAGCGGATCCAAGCTGATCCGCTAGAAGAACCACTGGCTCTGCATTTCACCGACCATAAAGCAGTAATAATGAAGTCGAAACGCAACCCGGAACTCAGCACTACATATGAGCAATAAAAAAAAAAAAAAAAATCAGCACCATCAGCACTACCTATGAACAATAAAATCAGTATCATAAGTTTCTTACTTACAATAAGGTCAGAATAAACGGGCGTTTGTTACGTGGACGAGGAAAACATTATAAAGTACTGGTTAAAAAGAAAGGCAGTTGCCGAAGAAAACGCGGGTACAGAGCAAGTTTAGCAATTAGCCATCCGCCACCAAGTAAAATTACGATTATCAACATTAATGCAAGGAGTCTTTATAATAAAACAGAGACACTAGAGTCAATTATTTTAGAATTTGAACCGCATATAGTTACAATTACAGAAATCTGGTTACATCCTCTCATACTTGACAGTGAAATTGTGCCCTCAAATTACGTTATCCTTAGAAAAGACAGAACATCAAGGGGCGGTGGTGTAGCAATCCTTTTAAAACGAGGCACCCCTTATTTACATTTGCCTGATGTAAGAGATGTTGAATCTCTTTGGTGTAAACTGTCTTTCGAAAACTATTCTGTCTTTGTGTGCATGGTTTACCGGCCTCCTACCTCGGATGTTAAATATCTACACAACTTGTGTGACTATGTGCACCAACATATTCAGGGCGAGAGAAATATTATGATGGGTGATTTTGATGTTCCGGAGATAAACTGTAATTTGCTGCAACCTGACATAGCTACCACCGCTGAAGTTCCTTATAGACATTTTATTCACATTTAACCTCGCACAAATCAACAGGAAGCCAACACTGGTGCAAGGATCTTCTAGTCTGCTAGACTTGATATTTCTTAGTGATCATTTTTCCCAAGAATATACTAACGTAGAAGTGCTAGAGGGCATTTCCGATCATAAAACAGTCGTTGCAACAATACCTGTATGAACCTCTGTGCCCTCTACGGCTATACCACTTACGTTCTTGATTTAAATTATGCTGATGACGTATCTGTACAAACTTACCTTGCTAATGAGTTCTGGAGTTTTCGCGAGCTTTGTGATTGCACTGCTTTTGGAATAAAATAGTATATGGTACAAGTTCAAATCAATTGTAAATCATTGCATTACCCAGTTTGTCCATAAAAGACGCAAAGTGACGAGAAAGCACAACTTATGGATAACACGTGAGATTATTCAACTAAAGCGCAGAATCAAATGACTGAGAAAATCATCTAAGTACTCAATTACAGACTGCAGAACTACATATTACAAAACAAGACTTTCCGAAAAACCGAGTGTCCTCAAACTGAAAATTAAAGAGGGAGGAAGAAAGCACTGTAATGTGACCTTTCACGAGTTTATGAAAACATCACGCACTCAAGTTTGGAACTATATTAACACAAAAGAGTAGAAAACGGCTCGTTTGAGCTCTCCAGAGAAACAAAGAATGACAGATGAATGTAGTACCTACTTTAATTCCGTTTTTACGATTGACAATGGCAAAACAACAACGTTTTAAACTAATAATGAAAACAGTGAAATGTTGGGAGGATTCATAGCAATTGAGTCAGGTGTACTTGCATTAATGCTTGAATTAGACGGTAAAAAAGGCAGCCGCCCGGGTGAAATTTCAAATATGTTCCTAAAACGGTATACCGAATGGGTTAGTAAGTATTTAGTATTAATTTCAACAAATCTCTCAATCAATCTTCAGTGCCAACTGAATGGAAGATCGCAAAAGTTGTCCCGACCCACAAATCTGGCGAACACTCACTAGCCTTAAATTATAGGCCAATATCATTGACATGCACATGCTGCAAACTCATTGAGCACATTGTTTTTAAATTTATAGAAGCATTTAAATTATGTGCACATCAGCATGGATTCAGGCGCGGATCATAGTTACGCAGCTAGCTGAAACTCTCCATGACTTGGCGTCGGGCATAAATAACAGAAGTCAGGTAGATGTACTGATTTTAGACCTATCGAAAGCGTTTGATCGCGTTTCTCATACCAAACTCCCCCCAAAAAACTGACATGCATATTAAGAGAAGGTCAGATAGTATCCTGGATAGAAAATTATTTAGAAAAACGCTTTAAGTTTGTTTATTACGAAGGGCGCACCTCGCGATCAGTTGAAGTACTTTCTGGTGTCCCGCAAGGTTCTGTTTTGACGCCACTTCTATTCCTTCTGTTTATAAATGATATCGCAGGTGGCACCGAAGCAAATATAAAACTATTTGCTGATGATTGTGTTATGTATCGCGAGATTAAAGGCCAACATGATCAATTTTACTAAATGATTCTTTAAAGAAGGTAGCCGACTGGTCTAATAACTGGCAAATGGCGTTAAATTTAGAACCGTATCTATGTGATTGACGAAGAATAAAAATGTTCTTGAGTTTCCTCACAGTGTTAATGGTGTGAATTTGCGCAGAGGCTCTACGCATAAGTACTTTGGCGTCATGATAACATCTGATTTGAAGTGGAACACACATGTTAAATATGTAACAAACAAAGCCCCGGTGAAATTATTTTTTATAAAGAGAACGTTAAACTATTCGACTCGTGATATCAAGCTTTTAGAATACACTCCCCTCGTGCGCCGTGTACTAGAATATGCCAATAGAACCTGGTTTCCTCATACGCAAAATAATGTAAGTATTATTGAAAGTTTTCAGAGAAAAGCTGCAAGATTTATTTTTTACAAATACGGTCGTTATGATTCGCCAACAAAGCTCTTAAAAAAGGCTAAAACTTGGTCGATTGAAATTTTTGTACCTCCTTTTAAATGACTTATACAAAATTGACAAAACGAAGTATGTAAAGCGGTCAGAAGTAAGAACCACTAGAAATAAGCACAGCAGTACACTCGTTGACTATTCCTTTAACAATAACAGTTTCAGATACTCACTTTTTCCTTCAACTATAAGAGACTGGAATAAACTAGATACACAGTTTTTTAGTTATACAAGTGTTGACTTGTTTATTCGTGCCAATAAAAAACAACTTATTCGTGAATCTATGAGTTGATATGTTATTTATTTTTCAAAAAGGACGCGTGACTTTTTCTGCTTACTCTTGGTTAATTCAAATTGCATATTTGTGTTTCTCTTGTATCCCAATGCCTGCCATACTCCCTACAGAGATTGGCAGTATTCTGGAACGAATAAATAAAGAAAGAAATTCTAAGATGAAAAGATTTGGACCGTTGCCAAATCTTTTACGTAATTATTATATATATGCTTGGAGCGTGACCATAGTATTTATGATATTTAAGGTCATGTACCATTTCGTAAAATTTCGGCGTGACTGGTATGTTATGATTAAAAAAAAGTTCATGCACATGTCCACTTTACTTATAAAATCTAAAAAAAAATTAATAACTTCTTTAAATGAACTCACTAAAACGTTTTTTAATAAAAAAATCATGAGCCATTTCACTCTGTGAAGGTGGATGACCAGCGAAGCTGTTTAGCACACGACACAGACGTGACACAGAATTTTGAACAAAGGTACGAACACATTTATTGTCTTGATCGGTGGTCATCGATCAAGTGCAAGTGGTCACCGACAACCCTTGCAGCGCACGAGTCCGCTTTGCAGGATCCCGCACATTGCCGACGTTGGTCAAGTCGTTGTCGAACCACAGCCGATCACACACCCTACAACTACACCCACACTGTCTGTCCAGGAAGTCCATTTTGAATTTAGCGTAGGCTCCATTAAAGTTGTCCAATTTAGCAGCATGGTACGTGCGTCTTTGTGATGCATTCTCCGCCCCGCGACTTTTGTCGTCTTGTCTGGTTTGCCACATGTGCTTGGCGTTTTGCGCACGATCTTCATCAGTGGTGTTTGCCGCCCGCCGCCGCCGCTGACATTGTCGTTGCCGTTCCCGCCGTTGCTCTTCGTAGGCGCGTTGCTCTTCGGGAGTCCGGACTATCGCGGCCTCCCCATAACGACGAGAGAAGTGAAATTGAAAATGGAGAACGGCAACTTGTCTTTCTGGTTTTTTATATACATTCGCGTGGACGACTATCGCCGCCCCGAGGAACCTGAGGAAACTAGACACACGTGACGGGACCGCCACCCGGCGGAAAGTGGACACGCGCGACGGGACCGCCACCCCGAGAGAGCGGAAGGAAAGGAACTAGGCACGCAAGCGCTTTGAACGACGACAAAGAGAGGGCCGGCGGAGCGAGTTTTTGTTGACGTATATGAAAAATCCACGGAACGCTAGCCATAAACAGCTTCGCTGTAAAATGAAGTTTCACAAAGCTTGATGTTAGGCCAGTGGCGTACCAACTTGTGTTTGAGTGGGGGGGGGGGGCAAACCAGACCCCCCACCCCCCCCAGGGCCGGGGGGCAGTGCTCTTGGTTTCCCTTGGGCGCCGCCGGCCAGTGTTTGCCCTGCCCAGTGGCGGCTGTTTCAGGGGGGGGGGGGGCAAAACACATGCCTTGCCCCCCTCTCTGAGAACTGGGGGGGCAAGCGCCCCCCTTGTCCCCCCGGTTGGTACGCCCATGTGTTAGGCAATGAAGGGGCGAGATAAATTATTTTCATAAACCCAGCGGGCCGAGGGCGAAATTTTGCTTTCATTCGGCCGCATTTTCACGTATACTGGCGAGGCTCGTTCAAAACATCTTTACTTTCTTTTTATTTGAGGCAATAACAAAAAATACAGATAAACGGGGGAAGTGTATAATATTACACAGCATCTTTAGTGTTATAAGCTCACAGTAATGCTTATGGTGATAAAAGAAAAAGTGATTTTAAGGATTTGCCTTTTTCTTATCATAACCCTGAAAGACCCGTCTTTATATTCAGCCTTCACCCACAAGTGGCAGGATTGAATGTTTTTTCACAAGACTCAAAGAATTCCATTCCTTTTTATTTGTGTCACGGTATTGGGCGAGGCATGCTGCTTCACTTTTGAGGAGACAATTCCAGGCACTTGCGGGGTCACTACACGAGCAAAATCATCATCACTTCCAATTGTTTCCAGTTCTGACGACCTGAGGTTGTGCAAGGAGGATTGGTGCTTGAGGACTCCCCCCACGCCTATCACGCTCTTTGGCCGTGCGCAGTAGCTGAAGAAATAATTTTGGTCACCTCTTGTCTCTTCGCCATCTCGTACAGTTGAAACGTAGTGAAAGGAGCAGGCAGGAGACGGGCTATCCAAAGCGTTGCATTTCGGTGGCGTCTAGAAAGGAACTGATCCTCGTAAGCGTATAGCTCACGCGTGTTTTTTTTTTTCCTTTTTCTTGTCTTGAGTTTGGACAGCGGTGCGTCCAGTCACTACAGATATGCCCCCCCCCCCTTTTTTTTTTTAGAGAGGAGGTAGGACGAACGATCAAAACGCGCAAGCATCCGGGTGCCAACGAAATTGGCTTTTCTGTGTCGTCTGGTCGATGTCAGGTAACGATATTTCTTGCACATGTGCATGCTCAATATGTGCCGGCTTTAATCTTTCCAATGCGACGGTGTCGTTCTTGCCGTTGACACGCAGAACCAACGTGTCGCTTCTCTTTTCGACCACTAAAAAGGCTCAATGTAATGTGGGCGCAGTGGCTTCTTTTGTGCCTGTCGCACAAAAACATGAGCGGCGTCTTGGAGTTCTTGGGTCACGTTAGGGAGACTTCAAGGTTACTCGCCGTGTATACGCACCGGTCGCAAATTGATAAAAACTTGCTTGAGTTCTTTTACATAGTCCAACTGCCTTTGTTGTTGAAGCAGTTCCATTAAAAAAATTGCAGTGGCTTAGCTCATCTATGCCAGGATATACGTAGCGTGAGCTAAGGTTCAGCTGGTTATTCTTAGCTTTCCTGGTTCCTGGCTGCTGAGATGGTCGGGCACGTCGCTCGGCCTCCTGGCGACGCCGCTTTGCTAGACGTTCCCCCCTTTGCTCCGGTGTCTCCGCAGCACGTTTAGCCTTCTTCTGTTGGTTCTTCCTACGCTCAACCGCTAATTGCCAGGCAACTACTTCGGTATCCGATGAGTTAAGCTTCTCCGCTCTTCTGCGCCGCTGAGCAGCAATTTCGCTCTCCTTCTCCATGGCTATACCACACTGGCAAACGCCCCGCTATATGTATAGGAACTGCACTGCGGTGACGGGGCAATAGCAACCGATACAGATGTCCAATGGATTGCCCATTCCGGAAGTGCCTCGTAGCGCTGTGGGTACAGCGTCGGCGGTTCGAATCGCGTTCTGGACGATACGTTTTTTCAGTGACGTCACACACGCCAACTGTGCGCCGTGTGACGTCACATGCTCCTTGCGCATGCGCAGCACGTCTCTCCAGGAGCCACGTGAAACTGCTCAACCTCAGCCAGTGTAGCTAACGCTACAAAAATCTGACGGCAAGCGAAGTGCAGGGCCGTACACAAGTTCGGTGGTGGAGCATCTGATGTCCACCTTCAAGACTGTTCGGATTCCGAGAAGCGCAAGGGGAAGACTACGAACCCAATCCGAGGGACCGCCGTGAGCTGCAAGGGCCGATTTCGAATGTCGATGAAATCGTTCGACCATACCGTTCGACTGTGGGTCGTTCTCAAGCGGTTGGTTCCCAGCAATCGAGTGAGCTCGGCAAAGAGCTGTCGATTCAAATTGTCGATCCCTGTCGTTGACGATCTCTTAGAGGCAGCCAAAACGGGATACCCATGTAACGATACGAGTAAACGCCTCAGCGACGGTGGCGGTGGTCATATCGGGCAGTGGAGCTGCCTCTGGCCATCGTGTAAATCTGTCGACGCAAGTTAGGATGTAGCGCTGTCCCTGAGAAATCGGTAAGGGTCCTACCAGGTCCAGATGTATCTTGTTGAAACGGCTGTCTGGTTGGACGAATTGTCGACTTGGTGGTACCGGATGCCGCTGGACTTTCGCGCACTGGCATGCGATGCACGAACGCACCCAGTCACGAACGTCAGACTTTATCCGGGATGCTCGTACACCCGGGTGCGACAAGCGATGAACCGCTTCGAAAAACTGCCGTCACAGCTCAAGTGGTACAAAAGGCCTAGGCATTCCCGTTGACAGGTCGCAAACCACGGTGGTGCCTTCTGGAAAGCTTACATCCCGCAGTTGCCGTGACGTGAATGAATTGCGCAGAATTGGGCATGCAATTCTTCGTCGGTGGTCTGTAGACGGGCCAGCAATTCCAAGTTTACAGTATAAGAAGGAGTGTTGATGGCGTCAATTCGGCTGAGGACATCAGCGGGGACGTTGTCAACTCCTTTAACGTGACGAATGTCCTTTGTGAACTCGGCCAGGAAGGCTATAGCTGGCGAATCTCACGTGGTGTGTAATGAGACCCCGAATTGCAGATGGCATAAGTTAGAAGCTTGTGGTCAGCCCATATGGTAAATGACCGACCCTCGACAAAATGTCGAAAGTGTAGTACAGCCAAGTAGGCAGCCAATAGCTCACGTCTGAAAACGCTGTAGTGCGTTTGCGCTGGCTTGAGCTTCTAGAAAGAAACCAATCGGCCGCCACTCTCCATCGACTTTTTGTTGTAGCACCGCTCCTACGGCTGTGGCAGATGCGTCAGTCATCAGTGATGTTGGGGAGTCATGATTTGGATGTACTAGCATTGCTGCTTCTGCATCTTCGTTCCAGGGAAGGGACGACGTTTGTCGCTCTTGTTTTGTTTGGAGGATCTCAAGATGCCCGAGCAGTTTTTGCGCAGTTCGGAACGAAGCGTCGGTAGAAATTTACCAAACCGAGAAACTGGTGAAGCTTCGTGGTCGAAGTCGGCCTCGGAAAATCTTTGATGGCTTCTACCTTTGAAGGCAATGGATGAATGCCCGAAAAGTCCTGCCAATGACCAAGAAATTCCAATTCCGGAACTCCGAACGCACTTTTCGCGGCGTTGATGACAATGCCGTGGCTGCGCAGTCGGAGGTCTAGGCGGGTCGTGTGCTCTTCAGGTGACTTGCTGGCTATGAGCAAATCGTCTACGTATGCGAAGACGAAAGGTAACCCTCGCGTGACAGCGTCGATGAACCGTTGGAATGACTGAGCCGCATTTCTGAGGCCTAAGGGCATGCGGAGAAATTAAAAAAAAGTCCAAACGGTGTTGTGATCGCTGTTTTCGGGATGTCTTCTTCGGCCACGGGAATTTGGTAATAGGCCCGTATCAGATCAATCTTTGAGAAGATATTCGCGCCTTGTAGGTTCACCGTGAAATCCTGGATGTTGGGTAGAGGGTACCAGTCCGATACAGTGTTGTTATTTAGGGCACGATAATCGCCACATGGCCGCCAGTCTCTATTTTTCTTCGACACCATGTGTAATGGAGACGCCCAGCTGTTAGACGAGGGTCGGATGATGCCAAGGTCTAACATCTGCTCAAACTCTTGGCGAGTATCGCGGAGTTTGAGGCACTTGCGCCTCTCGCGTCAACCTTCACCGCCTCTCACCAGCGTGCGCGCGTCGAGCTTCACTGCTTTGCACCGGAGAGTTAGGGGCAGCGACTGACCTGGGGAGCGCCTGGCTTAGCGCAAATTATGCTCAGGATTATTACAGGTCAACCTGCTTTGTCCAGATTGTAAGTTAATCTCTAAGTTAAAAAAAGGAGCAGAGAGAGAGAGAAACATGAAAACACGGGTTTATGTATACTGAATCAATACGGTAGTCACGGTAGTTCCCGTGCAGCTGTCGATCAAAAGAGCAGCGAACTTTGAAATAATTCTGGTTCCTTCGCCGCTAAAGAGCAGTGTCACCTTTAAAGCACAGTGTAGGCATTTATAATATTTTGGGGTGATTGTTTTTCTAGTTTAGGATATCTAAAAGTCTTGAGTTTGGTAGGCTCATTAAACTTACGGGACGCATTTTTATTTGTAGACGTGTTAGCGGATGCTACTAATTCTTGCTGGCATTTTACAGAATATATATTTACAAGCTAAACAAACTACCGAGTGTAAAATGGCGAGGGGAGAGAGGATTTATCCCAATGAAGTGTTGCGCTATGATTCACCTTTCAACCATTTTTTAATACCCATCGTAAATTAAACCTACTTTGACTAGAGCCTTATGTAAGAAGACTGTGTTCCTTTTATGCCCTATTGGTTCTTATCACAAACGGTAATACGTAATATGCTCGAGTATCAAAAAGGAACCCTTGATCACTATCCTAAATGAATTCATTTAGAGATGCAATCACTTTTTCATTCTCAAGTGATGTGCTAATATATATTGGCAGATGCTCCAAAAGTGTAAGTGGCTGCTCTAACCAATATTTTGCCTGCTACAGAACCTGCTACAAAAGGTTAAATGCCACTTCCATCACTGATTGTTAATTTCATATGACAATGCTTAAACATTATTCAAAGCAGCTTCGATTTCTGTAGTTTACTATGCAAGCAGACAGAACGTGTGGAAGAACCCTTACCATGTTATACTATAAATACTATCAGCGTATAAGTTTCACCGAACTGTGTGTGGTCTCGAAAGCAGTAAAAACTATGATCGTGTTACAAAAAAATGAAAGACGTTTACAATCCCCTGTAACGCCGAATTAGAGCAACACCTCCTAGAAATCGGGCCGTAGCGCTCCGAGTGGTTGCGTCACAATGTCGGAGAAGGAAGGCCATGGCGCAACTACGTAAGAAAATCTCTGTTATCGACGTGAAAAAAATGTTTCTTGTCGACCATCGTGATGGTGTTCGTGCACGTTTATACGACATTAATATACGTTTTAAAAACGCAGTGCAGTCCCGTGCAGTCCCGCAGCTCCCCACACTTTTCGAATGTTTCGAATGAACTGGCTCCGATGCGACATCTTCCCTCATACGGGCTCCGATTCTGGTAAATTTACGTTGTGAGTGAGCTGCTGACTGGTCTGAAAAGGAACGCTGAGACATTTCAGAAGGGAAGGGAACCGAAAAAAAAAAAATCTAGTCATCGCCGCAGGAAGCGCACACGAGCAAGAGATCGGTCAACAACGTGAAGCCTCTCGTCCTGCTGCCGGTGCTCTCGTGGGTGGTTCTTTTGAGACTTGTTTTTTTCCCGTCGTTTTTCTTTGTCACCGCAGTCTCGGGTAGTTCTTTTGTGTTCGCATGATACTACGGCATTTACGTGAATTCGCGGAACAAGTCCTGCTACGGTTTGAGTGACATGTGTGGCAACTATCGATGACACTGGTCAATGACCTTCTCTCTCGACTGAGAGAGACTTCTTGAAGTTCGTGTTCAAATGTTTTCGTGATGAATATTGTGGGACGTATAGATAAGATCTACAGGTGAGAAACAACTTATTTACGGGCGTTCTTGTTCATGTAAAACACATGTAAAATGCTGCAGTCTAATTTTTTTAAATCTTGTGATAGAATGGAATCTTGTTCGTCGTTATGCGTGTGCTATTGCGTCGACATTTGTAAATATGCGTGGTAATATTTTAGTTTTTACTGGAAGGTAAATAACAAATTTGGGTGATTATTGAAAGTGCGTTGTTTGCGCTTATGTGTTTATTTATACTAATGTTATTTTATTTCCTTTACCGCGTTTATATTAGAATCCTAACTGTATTAAGGTAATAGTATTATTATATACAAAATAGGTTATATTTTGTTCTTAGGCAGCTCGAGCCCATAGGGAGAAGTAAATTAGTTGACTGTAAATAGTAAGTTTAGTACCCCTGCACACGGAAAAGGTAATATATTTTCATTAAATGATATGGGATTTAATCAGCTCGCTGTCTTGAGTGATTATACGAGCGTCGCAAGCTGATTTGTCGACCTCATATTGTCATTCGATCGAAATTACATTAATTTTAATTCAGTGGCTGCACGTTATAGCATCGCTTACATGATCGTAAGTGACACTTGAGCCGTGTAAGCGTTGACTACGTCTACCTGATTTTTAGCTGTGATCTGTTTTTCTGTGTCTAATCACTGCGTGTCTCGCCATTTTGTCGAAAGTATTTCTGTATAAAATATGCATTCCTACAGCAATAATTGCGTGACTCAATGCTTTCGACTTAAAACAACCACATTTTTCTAAGGACGTCTTTTACGCATACCTCGTGCCATTTCGTACAAATTATTTAGCGGTGTAATATTTTACCCGTGTAATAAAATGTTTTCTAGACCCGTTGCTATGTGCAGTTTTCATTTTAGCTAATAAGACACGCGTATGTGACTAAAAGCGCGTTATGACGGTCGATCCACGCGCGTTGCCTTCGCTTCGACGAGCTCCCCCGATTGCCTTCCTTTGCGACGTCACGAGAAGAGTGCTACGGCCTTATTTCTAGGAGGTGTTGATTAAAGTGCAGCTCTTGAGGGGGAGGAGGAGGGGAAGGTACGGAGAGGGTAGCGGGGAAATTTTCCCACTAAATTTAGCGGGGAAAATTTACCGCTGTTTAGCGGGGAATTTTTTCGCTAAATTTAGCGGGGGATTTTTCCACTAAAATTAGCGGAGAAATTTTCCCGCTAAATTTAGTGGAGAAGATTTAGCGCTAAATTTAGCCAAGAAATATTTGTTTAGCGGGGAATTTTTTCGCTAAATTTAGCGGGGAAATTTTTCCGCTAAATTTAGCGGGCAAAATGTTCCGCTTAATTTAGCGAGGAATATTTTCCGCTAAATTTAGCGGGGAAATTTTTTCGCTTTTAGCGGGGAAATGTTTCCGCTAAACTTAGCGGAGAAACTTTTCTAGCTAAATTTAGCGGGGAATGTTTTCCGCTACATTTAGCGGGGAAAATTTCCCGCTAAATTTAGCGGGAATTTGTCCCACTAAATTTAGCGGTGCTACGCGCGGTGACATCACTCGTGACCCTCGTGACGTCACACGTGACGTCAGGTGTGAAGTCATTATGGGAACCGTCCCATAATGCAACGCGCGGTTACGCCGACGCCGACGGAGACGCCGCTCAAGCCGGAAACGGGCGCCAAAGAGCTGCGCTTTAAAGGACACATGCAAAGAAAAAAAAGCTTTTTTAAACAGCTTAGATGGAAAAAGGATATTATAAAACGATTTTACAACGAAGAAAAAAATTTTTAGAGCTATATTTACGGCGCTATACGAATTTGTAGTTGGCGCCCGCTGGAGCCGCCGCTGGTCACGTGGTAGGCCCGCGCGCCGCCGCCCTGCGTCGCCGAGCCGTAAAGCGACGCCGCCGCCGCACGCTGAGCGTTGTGCGAACGCCGCTTCAACGCGTTTCTCCACGCCGCCGCCGCCGCCGTCATCTGACCGGCGCACAGGTCGATCACGTCTGCTTGCGCTTTTTCAGGAGTTTCCTTTGGGCTCTAAAAGTTACTTATTCATCTTAGTATTTTGTTATACTTCAAACAAAGATGAATAAGTTACTTTTAGAGGCCATAGGAAGCTTCCGAAAGAGCGCGAGCACCACGTGACAAATATGGGCCCGTCACGTGATAAATAAGGGCCACTTTTCCGCGGCGCCCGCGGGCGCCAACTACAAATTCGATAGCGCCGTAAATATAGCTCTAAATTTTTTTTTCTTCGTTGTAAAATCGTTTTATGATATCCTTTTTCCATCTTAACTGTTTAAAAAAAAATGTTTTTTTTTTCTTTGCATGTGTCCTTTAAAATAACGAATATTTATGTAAAAAAAGGAAATGACAGAGCTATGCGTCTCAGAATGGAGGTACAGATATGATGATAATGCATTTAATGCAAAGGTGTAAGCGAGCTGGACAAGAATAATGGTAATAATCCCCGAAGAAGGGGGGAACAATGGGGATGATGGACAAACACAAATCTCCAGCAATTATTATTGTTATTCTCTTCTAGCTCGTTTGCACCTTTGCATTAATTGCATTATCATCATAACCTTAAAATACAGGCCCTTCACCCTTGTAGGTGTTAGACTGGTGGCAGCTGTTAAAATGTCTGTTTGCTCAACTGACGTCTAACTCCTGGTTTGCTCAGTTGGTAGAGCGGTCCACTGTAAATGGAGAGGTCCCTGGTTCGATACCAGGACCAGGTGGACTTTTTCAGTCGCGCACCAGTCAACTATACTCCATTTGAACTTATGAAGAAGCGCAGAGGAAGGCTACGAGCCACTGAAGACAATCCCAAACCGAGTAAGTGTCACGTGACCTTTGGGATGGGTGCAGCAACAAACAGGGTACGTAGTCACGTCACGAGTCCTCGGCGATGAATTGGCTGGAATGGCTCGAATTAAGCGTCCGTTGCGGCTTTGTCCCACTCTCCGGAGATTATTATCGTACACTTATCTCTTATTTTCAAACACACTGCTTAATATGACGAAACCATATACATCGAAGAAATACTATTGCATATTTAAGAACCCATAGAAAGCTTTTCTTATAAAACCAAACTGGAAAAACATTAAAAAATACACATTTTTACGATGATATTGAATTTTGTACTTTTAGCTTTGCCTCTCAAGTTTACAGTGTTGTTTCTTTTATATAAAATATCCTTTCGGTATATTTTATACCGAAAGCGACATTCGGTGCGTCCAGCCTGGCGTCTGACACGTCCTGCTAGTCGTGCGAGCAGACCAATACCACCTAGAACACAAGGCCTGCGCGTTTCCTCCTCTAAACGTCATCACTAGTAGATCCCCTCAGCGCCCCCTAGGTAGCCCGGATGAGCTCCATCGTCTGCTCCATCGCCTGCTGCATCGCCTGCTTCAGTGATCGTGCTCAGAACGAGCTTACATTGCTAAGATCGGCAATCTTGATGGTGTCGCATGCACATTGCAAATGAACTGTGGTAGCTCGTTATTAGCTCGCGCTAAGCAGTCGCGCACGCAGCTGTGGCCGCCAGTAAATGTGGCGTAATTCCTCCGAAAACCCACGGGCGCGGTGCCGAACGCCGATAAAGGACTCGGAGTCTACGTAAGCAGACGCTTTGCGAGCCCCGTTCCGCCACCCCAACAGCTGAAACAATTCATTACGGTCAGTCCGCTTGCGAAGCGGAATGCACTGATCGCAACTGCAACAACAATCAAATAACAACGCACGCATAAACAAAGAGCAGTCTATTTAGCGGTCTCAAATGCCACTCAGGGGATCACACGAGTTTGGAGCGCATCTGGGAAGCGGAAGAAAGGCGTTTAGCTGCTCGAACTACGTCGTAGGAGGTTACTGTTGATCCGTTGCAAACTGCGCGTTGCCACAGTTTCTTACCTAAATAGGTGATCATTAAAACGTGCGCAAACAACATGTTAAGATGCCGCAGAAACATGCCGCAGAAGCACAACAAAAACAAAAAAGTAACGAGAAAATGACCGTGCAAACATTTTCCAAACTTTGCAGGAAAGATGGGGTCCCCTTCTCGACGAAAATAAAGAGAAATGGGGAACAGGTAGCGAACAACGGCGAATAAAACAAAACTTTAGCAGAGGATAGAAAGATACAAACCACCCCGCCAAAAACGCCTTCAAAGACGACGATCATTGCGGCACATATGGGAAAAAAAAAATGGAAAGCACCGGCATAAAAAAGGAGCTTCTCTTTTTTTTTTGTTGTTTTTTTTAGCTTAATTGTAATGTTGCAGCAACTTAATTACTCACGCTTGTTCGGTCTTCGGAAAGCGGAAGAAGGACTTTCTAACACATCGCAAAAACTTGTTTTTGCAGCGGTAGGCAGCACATGACACGCCTGCCATCTCCAAGTATGCGCTGGTGTACTGTAGCTGGTGTATGCCCGAAGGCGGCCGGTTGATCAAAAAACGATGAGCCATAGCAGACGTTCCGGCGTAGACAAATAAAATTCGAATATAAATGTATAAGGAGCTTGCACATTTTAATATATATAAAATACCAAAAAGCACGTATGAAAATTTCGGATTAGAAACTCAATCGAAGGCGAAACTAGGAGGTTATCGCAGACGACAGTAGAAGAAAACAACAACAAAGTTGCAGACGGCCCTCAAAATGTCCGGGCACAGCGTAGCAGACGGACTGGCGGTAGTAAGCGCAGAAGTAAAGAAATGAGAGAAAAAACTAGGCAAACTAGGTCCAAACAAGGCAAAACAAAATGCGCGATGGTCCGAACGTCAAGTAAACAAAAACACACACACACACACACACACATACGCACACACACACACACAAAAAAAAACACAAAAAGAACATAAAAGCAGGAGGAAGAAAGAACGCGAAGTCGTAGCTCCTCCTCAAAAATAAAAAGAAAGTAGGCTGAAAAAATGGAAAGAGTTGCTGACGGCGGTCCAAAGGGTGCCGACTTTTATCTTAGAAGGCGACGAAGACGTTAGTCGTCCGGGCGCTAACAATCGGAATCTGTGCCGAAATCACTTTCTTTTTTTCTTTTTTTGCACTACGACGCTCTTCTTGTTTTTTTTTTTTTTTTTTTCTTTTGGACGCGCAAAAAGTCTGCTTTGCTTGTAACTCCGCTTTTATCAGTTACAGTTTTAGTAATAGCGTCAAATTTGCATGTGCACAATCCAATTCTTCCAGAGCAAACTGACATCGCAATAACGTACGTAGTTCGAAATTGCCTTTTGCTTCTTCATCCTATTCGCCTATTCGACAAAAGAGTGATAAGCAAGACATTCATGAGAAATGGGAACTGCAACTACAAAACAAATTGATTGATAAGAACAGTAAATTTGAAACGTAGCTACGTTCTAAAATGTTTGTACATTGCCCTTTTTTTCAAAAGACAGTGTGAAGGTACATTCGTGTTTTGTCTCGCTTACATAAGGTGTAACAGAGTGTTTTCTTCAGGAGAGTCTCAAAATTGCAACCTGAAAACTCTAACATCTTTCCCACGAGAAGAAAATGTCCTTCACTTATGAGGAGGCACCTTTTTTTTTTAACATTAAAATCAACGAATACCCGTGACAATTTGTTTTTTCGTTTGTCATCTCGCATGGAAATGGGCAAAACGAATGCGTAGCGGAGAATTCGTCTGCTAGCGGAGGCTCCGAGCTCGCCAGGGACGCTGGGATCACTTTTCGCCCGCGCTCCGCGGGGCCCCTACTCTCGTCAAGCTTCGGGGTGTTTGCCGCTTGGGGCGGGTCGGGGATGTACTAACGAAACGTCATGCGCAGGCCTATTCTAGGTGGTATTGAGCAGACGCGCGGCAGCCTCCGGCATCGTCTGATATTCCACCACCGTCTATCGTCGTCTGCAATGCTCAGACTAAGTCATGAAAGCTGCGCTTTGGCGTTCGTTTTCTCCTTCGTCCGTCTGCTATTCCACCCCCGTCTAAAAACTTCTCCAACGCTCGCAAGACGCGACCATGAAAGCGGCGTTCTAGCGTTCTATCATGCACGTGCCGCGGTCCAATACAAGCGTCTGTCAGCGTCTGTCGATGTACGGTAGAAAGCGACCGAGAGGGCTAAAAAAATCAGCAAAATAAATATGCAGTTCTTCCAGCTTTTTTTTCATTATTTTGTTTATTGTTATTGTTATGTTTTTCCTCGCATGGTATCCGCGAGCAAGGTGGGTGAGCGTCATGATGCAAGATTAAAACGCGACCTAAAAATATTCGCTTTGGTAGGCCAGGTGCACTGCAAAACTTGAGCGCTACTTTCCTTTCGAGGTGAAATGACGGGAAGAAACCTGGACAAACTTGATGCGAGCCGAACGCCCGATTGCCTCCAGCCAAATCATTCGGAAAATTTTACCTGTGTAGGTCTCTTCTTGGTATATTGAAACCAAGGTTGTAAAGTACCTAGGTACAAGTAACTGGAAATCTGTATCTAGGTACTTTTGTTGTACCTGAGGTACAAACCTCGGTACTTTCATTTCTCGGCATCTGTATCTGTATTTTAGGTGCATTTTTCAGTAACTTGTAACTAAGTAAAGTTACTTTTACAGGTACTTTTCTATTCACTTCGTCAAAATGGTAGACACTATAAATCTTGAAATATTAACACACTGCCATGTGCCGTTGATTAACGTTGAGTTGGGTACCACCTGGGAGGCATTGACTTGATCGAACGACGTTTCAGGGAACGAGGCCTCACCCATGATGTTTCATTCACGACACTTTAGTGAGTGGCGGTGTTCATTTCAGCGAACTGTGGATTAGCGATGCCGTTTAGGGAAAATAGCGACCTGCTTCCTTCATCTCAAACCGAAATCGACTTCATTGCGTGTTTGAAGCTCCCCTGACAGTTATACAAGGGAGGAGATAACTTGAAAGATGTGCACAGTTTCTGTTAAAGCCCCTGTATCTGGGAAAAGTGGCGCATTCTCTTCCTTCCTCCTAAACTGCGATCGAAGATATCAGATAAAAACTTCGAGGAGGTCCTGATTCTAAAGTCAAATAAAGCACTAAAGTTAAAAAAGGAAGAAAAATGAAAGACGTTCACAACTTCCTTTAAAAACCATTTATTTAGAGCGCAGCTCTTAAGGAGGAGGAGGGGAGGGTACTGAGGGGAGGGTATGCTTCTCCTCATCTGTACACTCTCCTCCTCCCCTCCTCCTTCTTTCACGCGCGAAACGCGCGTCGTCACGCTACGCTTCGGCGCGGCGCCGAAACGTCACCGCGGTGCATTATGGGAAACGTCCCATAATGCAACGCGGCGACGTTTCGTTACGGTGACGTTTCGGCACCATGCCGAAACGTCACCGTTGGCTTCGGCGTCGGCGCGGTTACGCCGACGCCGAAGCCAACGGTGACGGTGACGCCGCTCAAGGCGGAAACGGGCGCCTAAGAGCTGCGCTCTAAAAAAGGAAGACGTTTACAACTCCCTGTAATGCCGAATTAGAGCGCAACTCTTGAGGAGGAGGGGGAGGGAAGGGTACGGACGGAAGGGTATGCCCCACCTCCCCTCCCCTCCTCCTCTCCTGCTAACCTCCCATTTAGCGGGAAATTTTCGCTACATTTCCCGCTAAATTTAGTGGAAAAAATTACCCGCTAAATCTAGCGGGGAAGTTTTGCCACTAAATTTAGCAGAGAAATGTTTCCGCTAAATTTAGCGGATAATATTTTTCGCTAAGCTTAGCGGGAAAGGTTTTTCAGCGAAATTTAGCGGGGAAATCGTTCCGCTAAATTTAGCGGGGAAATGTTTTCGCTAAATTTAGCGGGGAATTTTTTCGCTAAATGTAGTGGGGAATTTTTTCGCTAAATTTAGCGGGAAAATTGTTCAGATAAATGTAGCGGGGAAAATTTTCCGCTAAATGTAGCGGGGAATTTTTTCCGTTAAACTTAGCGTGGAATTTTTTTCGGCAAATTTTGCGGAAAAAATTTCTCCCTCCGCCTCCTCCCTCGTGACCCTCGTGACGTCACACGTGACGTCACATGTGACCTCATTATGGGAAACCTCCCATAATGCAACGCGCGGTTACGCCGACGGCGACGGCGACGCCGCTCAAGCCGGAAACGGGCACCTAAGAGCTGCGCTCTAAAAGAAAACGTGTCCTAGAATGCTCATGTGAATGCGGTTTTCCTTATTTCTCGCAGCATTGACACCAATAAAGCACATTTATCGAACTCGCTTTTGTGTGTATCCCAGGCACGTATCCAGGGGGGGGAGGGCCATGGGGCCCGGGCCCCCCCCCCCCCCCCCCCCCCCCCGAATACTTCCATTTTGCTGGGACCTCCTCTCCCCTCTCCCCCTCATACAGCATTTTGTCATGGGCGGGCCCCCCCCCCCCCCCCCCCCCCCGAAACAACATCCTGGCTACGTGTCTGGTGTATCCTTAGTATAAAAATCTTTACTTCCACATTACTCTGACAAGTTTGGGGAAAATAAAAAAAAGAAAGTATCTTTCAAGTAACTGTAGCTGTATCTTAGGTACATTTTTGAAGTAACTTTTACATCCCTGATTGAAACCATGACTGCAATCACGACGGTTGCACAATTCATAATGCAGCGGGGCCGCTTTTACGGGAACCAACATCTTTATTCAGCATCAAGACGCTCAAGCGAACAAATCAAGCCAGCAAACGAACAATCAAATTAAGACATGGGACGCTAAGCTTAGGCCAGTCTTGCTAGCAAAACAAGCACCCACGCAGCGCTTGCGAGAGTTGTTCTTTTGCAAACCACGTCGGTTGAGGAGATCTTCCTCTGAACACCTCGGCGAACGCAAAGCGACTCGCACTCATACAAATAGACGAACTCGACGAGCTGAGCTCATTGAGCACTTCGCAGACGCCGGCAGCCATGTTCGTTATCGTTTCACACCAATGCGGAAAGGCAATCTTGGGATACTTTTGGAAACAATGACTTTATCTAGATAATTGGTTTCTCAAACATAAAAAAAAAAAAAAAAAAAAAAATTGTCGATTATACCATTACGGCATGGAGCTACAATTTTACAATGACCATTTTCAAGCGTCAATCATCTCTCCAACCAATGAGAGCCAAGAAAAGGTGCTTAGTTTTGTAAGTTTTGTAGGGGAGCGGGAAATTCCCGCCCCGTCTGCGCGGCGCACCGGCTCACTCCCTGCTGCCGCCCTGCGGCCCCTTCTGTCCTCTCTCGGCGCCGAGGAACATTGCGGCGCCTGAAGCATCTATATCGTCGGCGGGAGCAATCTGAGCAGTAGCGAAACGTGGCCATCCACGCCAGTACACAGCAGACGAACTAAGGGAGCGGACATTAATGCTTCGCATTCACTACTCATAAAAAGTGCTTAAGTGACCTCAGATTTTTTTTTTATATTTTAATATGTTAAAAGAACCGGCTATTATGACTTTCCTTGCACTTTGAAGCTTATGAATAACGCAGCTCTATTTGATCCGAACCACTATTCGCACACCCCTTGTATACTTTTTGCAGTGTTCCGAAGCTGTCAAAACTACTTGGCGAGCGCGTGGCGCTTCGTTTGGCGTCTCCCTCGCACGAGAGCGTACGCGATATACAAGACGAAGCCACGTGCTCTCACAGCAGGGGCTGGGTGGTCGAAACTACGCTAGCCTTGACAATGTAGCACAAAGGAGCTGACGCCGAGTAAGAAAAACAATATTAGTGAATGATCAAAATGGGGTCATTGTCTGAAGAAATGCTTTTTAGCACTGATGACATAAGCAAGCTCGACAGGCTTGCAAAGACGGAGCGACCGAAAATCGCTTGGGACCCCAGCCGCGCTTCACGTTTGTAAACAGCAACTGCATTTCACTCATCATTTCTTCCTCGCACAGCCCAAGAATGTAGCCACCTCCCCGGTTTACTTGCTACCATCACTGACCCTAATTTATTTCGAAATGCTTTCACTACCCATTTTTTTCAATGATCCACCACCTGTTTGATTGTTTGTTTATAATTTTATTACTATCGTCAATTTGTTGCAATTCTTCCTCTCACCTTTTTGTACCTGCTCTCCCCCTGTATAATGCCTTCGGGCCCTGAGTTCGAATCGCAACCGCGAAGCGAATTCACTCGTTTTCATTATCAAACGCGCGTGAAATTGTATTGGATCAGGTGTATTCACACGAAGGACTTTGTCCGCGGACAAGTTCCTACGAAAGTCGTGACGTCACCTCTTCTGGGGTATAAAATCGGCCATTTTTCTGGCGAAAAAAGCAGGCAAAACCAAGGGACATGTCCACGGACCTGAAGAACGTGTCCTCGGACCTGATGTACCTTGCGTATCACGTGGGCGAACGTCACAGAATATGTCCGCGGACCTGCCGGACCATGATTATAGGGGTTTTGAACGCGATCCAATTCTGCCTTTTTTCGAGTCCGCTGTGTTCCCCGGACAAGCCCGGGAACCGATTGCGTGAAAGTGCTCGTGGTACACTTCGTTGCACGAGCGGTTTTCTCTTTTTTTATATGCCTCTCAAGGTTCTCGTACACGGATAGGCCTTTGCTCATTTTTCAGTACGATTAGTTCGCACGAGCTACAGCTGTGGAAGATGATCGAGGGTTCCTGCGCATAGAGAAAAGAGGAGCCGAAAAGAAAAAGAAAGAAAACGACTGGAAATCGTTTTCGATTCAAACATGGAGGCCAACAAGGCTTCACGAGTTGTTGTGGCTTGTGCACTCATGATGGCGGATGAGGAAGTCACGGAAGCACCTAATACCGACGCAAAAAAAAACTATGGATTAAAACATGGATGTCCAAGAAGAAACTGGGTATACAAAATCTACTCTATCAAGAACTTCTGGAGAGCGACCCCGTGGAGTACCGCCGCTTGCTGCGCGTTGACTCCAACCAGTTTGCTGACATTCTCTCGTCAATTGCATCATGCATCCAAAAACTCGACACTGAAATGCGTCCAGCCATCCCAGCCAAAGACAAACTTCAACTGACGCTGCGGTTTCTTGCCTCAGGTGTGTGGTGGTTATTCTTACTTTGGTCCTTGTTTTAGCATATTTGAGAACTACGCTCGACTTAGCCGTGTTTCTTGTTTTCTTGCGAATTTTCAGGGGAAAGTCAACATTCCTTAAGCAGGCAGTTCCGCATTAGCCACAGCGCCGTCAACGGGTTCCTCGTTGAAACTTGTGACGCCATTTACAAAATGCTGGGACCAAAATATCTGGTGTCGCCGCGGACGAAAAACGAGTGGCTTGCAGTAATGAAGAACTTTTACGAAAGATGGCAGTTTCCGCAATGTATTGGAGCGCTGGACGGAAAACATGTCACAATTATCAAACCTCCAAACTCTGGATCTGTGTATTTTAATTACAAGAAGTCCTTCAGTATCGTGCTTTTTGCTCTTGTGGACGCAGACAGCAGGTTTTTGTACATTGATGTCGGCGCACCCGGGTCTGATGGAGATGGAGGCATTTGGAGGACGACACCACTGCGGAACGCCATCGAGAGCGGAACAGCCGGGCTGCCGATCTCAGGACCTGGACCGGTCGGCGTCCCACCCGTCATCGTTGGAGACGACGCCTTCCCCTTATCTATAAACTTAATGAAGCCGTACACTGGTACAAATTTGGATGAAGAAAAGGTTATATTTAACTACAGGTGTGTTGCCTACATCGTGTCATTTCTAAACATCGTTTTCCTTATCGTTTTATTTATTCTTTATTTCAGATTAAGCCGAGCCAGACGGGTAGCAGAAAATGCATTTGGCATTCTGGCAAACCGTTTTAGGTTTTTGCACACGACTATCGATGCCGAACCAGGAAGGGTCACCTCATTCGTCAAGGCAGCGTGTGTGCTGCACAACTATTTGCGAGCTGCACCTGTGCTTTTTAAAGCGTCGAGGGAGGACCACCAGCGAAAAAGGACAATGTACTTCGGGCTACGAAGTTGCAAAGGGCGCTCCGGGTCAAGAGCTCTAGATGTGCGTGAGCGTCTACGGAGATACTTTAATGACGAAGGCGCCGTCGCGTGGCAGAGGGAACAGGCGGGCCTTAATCTGCGGATAAATAACAGAATGTAACCATATCTGCATGTGCAGACAAGTGCAGAAGCAAAAATACCATTTCATGATCTGTATATTGCTACTTCCTTTACTTAACAATCGTTCATGCATGTGCTGGCACTTTGACCACCAAAACTTTTTGTGTGATGCTCTAACTGTTCAACTTTATGTAAATATACTTCAAAGAATCTTCAATGTTTTCTTATTTTTTTATTTCGTCATGCAATAATATTGGTCACAATCTAATACACTGGCCCACTCCAACAAAAACAGCCATCAGTTCTGAATGTAATAAGTATGTTTGTTTCCAAGTATTCCTTTTACTTACGAGTGCGAAATGCTAATTTTGGTTTAACATTTTTTAGTCTAAATAGGGTTCGTTGAATTACATTTATTCTTACTGTCGGTCTAGGTAACGCTTGACTAGTTCCAATACCTCTATTTGACACCCAATAAAATTGGTTCCGTTCAGTTTTCTCATGTGGCCCGCCACTACTCTTCCGAAATTATCAGCGTCGTCGCCACTTTTTTCAGTTGCAAAACGTTCGGCAATTTTAGTGAAAGCAACCGTGCGCTCTTTCCACCCAGAGTTGGAGCAGTCATCTGCTTTCTTTTTTCCGTCATCGCACTTTGGGCGCTTCACAGGAGTGCCAGACGCTTCCACACTGGGACTCGTTGTTCCGCGCGGTGTGTGTGTGGAAGGCGTGCCAACGACGGGTTCCCTCATCTCGGTCATAACAGACGCCAATTCTGTCTCACTGTCCATCTGGAAAGGTAAAAGAAATACGAATGCGTTACTGTAGAGGAACTATATGTAAAGCACCGCTTGTACGGCAGAATATCGCAAGTGTCGGCCATTTACTGTTCAGAGTATTGAGGGAGAGATAAAAAGAGAGAGAGAGTTTTAGTAGTGAAGGGAGGACGGCGATGGGTTACGTGACCAAGAGTAGATGTCACCACCGTAGTATTGTGGGAGAAGCGAGAGTTGTTTTTAAAGAGACGCGGCAGGTCGGACCCATCGAAGGCTCACCGGCGGTTGGCCGTCTGACTTGCAAAATTTAATAATAAAAAAAAGGTTTACCCAATGAAGGACCCTGCATTTAAGGTCAAAACTGTTGCGTGGCCCTGAAATTTGAATGAAACTGCATTGCGGCCAGGACCCGGCCCGTGGGCCGCCGGTTGTCAATCCCTAGGATAGTGTCTCGCAGCCTCATCCAGAGACTACCAGCACTTCAAGAGACCGTGATTAACACGAGTGAACGAAACAAAATGCTAAAGCGTGAACGAAACAAAATGCTGAAGCGTGTAGAGCAAAGCCAGAACTCGAACGTCAGCCAAGCTAATAGGATTCATTCAGTGACCTCCATCAACGAACGCTCGCCAACGTTTCATTCGATAGGACTAAAGAATCTAGTTAAACGAATCGGTCAACCCGCCAAACGTTACTTACTCCACTGGGATCCTTATGTTGGTAAGATTCGTTGCACTCCCGGGAAAGGACAGGTTTGCTCCGATCCAAGAACAGGAGACTGCGGTAGAACCTCCATCTACCGTTGTACGTGTACTCCGCAGCCTGGCCGCTCTTCGTCTTCATTATCTTTTCCTTCTCCCGTCTGAAGATGCGTCGCTTATTTTGAAAAAAGCCCCTCACTCCCTCTGAAATATCAGACAACAATAAGCGGTCGAGTACAACACGGAATCGACACTAATTATTCTGCCTTCAATGAACTCACCTTCCGTGTAAGGCCCATACTGGGAGTAGCGCCGTTCCATTTCATTGGCAATTTGTTTCCAGAGCTCTGATTTTATGCCGCTGTTGCGGTACTGGTCATTTTGTAGGCACCAAAGTTGTGGAAACTCTTCTACGAGTGCAATTAAACACAGCGTCGCTTCATCGCTGAGATCCTTCATCGGTGCCGTCTTCAATGTCAGGTTCATCAGACGCTGGCGCGATTGGAATCGACCGTCACGTGCGTTGTGTGGCCGTTTTCTTGTAGCTTGGAACGCAGCGAAGCACAACCAAGGCTTTCGGCGCGAGGTGAAAGCGTTGGGAAATACCAATCTTGAACAGATAGCTCGTGCAGCGTAGGCAGCGAGAAAGGTATACGAGCTCGGACTCGCAGTTCTTGCCTTGGTTCACGGCAACCATGCAGTATTAATTCGTATGTCCTCGGACTTGCACAAGTCCGCGGACTTGTCCGTTGTGACGTCGAAGCCACGTGATACGCATATTTCACAGGTCCGCGGACATCATTCCCGAAATTTGTCCGCCGTGTGAATACACCCAATTACCAGGGTAGTCGGATGCGCGTTTTCACTCTAAAAATATTTCCCAAAGTTCAAGAGGAGATTTCGGTGCGAGCTTACCGAGCTCTTCACTTGAAATAATTCCGTATCGAATGGCCGTTCGGATGCATCCCATTTCGCAAAAAAACAAAAACAAAAAAAACAAAGGGGGAACCTCTTGTGAACAAACTCAGAAATAAAAGTGTTTTTCTTTTGTGTTCTTTTTATGTGATTCCTCAGTCAACATATTAATACAATGTTGTTGTTTTTTTGTATTTTGCGCGAACAGATGTTTCGGCATAACATTTTCACAAATGACAGGAGCCAGACGTGGTATAAAAGCGGAACAAAGCTAAGGGAATTCTTTGAGCAAATCCGTTGAAGTTTATCGCATCTAGGAGACAAACGCTAGGCATTCATTTCTTAATCTGTTTTTATGATGAATTTTATGTATACGAGAGTGTTTTCTCACTGGTTGCGTATTCATAGGTAAAACATTCAAAATATAATTTTTTTCGTTCATATAGCATAAAACGCGGAGACAACTTAAAAAGTTTGGTGACCTGCACACACCGAAATTTACGTACACCGAACGAAAACAACCTGAAAGTATGTAGCGTCCAACGTAATTAATGATAATTTAAAATACTTTAATGTACTTTTCTAGAATTGTTTTTAATATTTCACCATTTTTTATTTGCTTTATTCACTCTTAAAAAAAAGAGAGTAGTATTTTGTCCTTTTCGGGGACTAAATCGATGTCACTGAGAGTGATCCCCCCAAAACGGCAAAACCCCGGTTTAGTCCCTTCTTTTCTTTTAGTCCCTTTTCATTGATCCCTTGAGGTCGAAGTTTTGATTCGTTAAAAGGAGTGTTTTTGATCCCTACAGCAGGGCATCAGCGACTAAGTTTAACTCTTCAGGGTATTAATTATGGTCCCTTGAGTGCCGTCGCGTTCATAATTGGGGGAGTACCTTTGATTCATTTGAGGATCAGCAGTGGTGATTGGGGACTAACTTTTTTTGTTTTTTGATTGGGGACTAAATTTTGTCCCTTTGGGGATTACTTTTGCCACTTAAAGGGATGATATTTATAGTGACGAGGGAGTAACTTTCGTCCCTTCGGGAATCAATTTTGACCCTTTTAGAGATGAATTTTACAGTAATGAGAGAGTAAATTTCGTCCCTTTGAGGATCAATTTTGACCCTTTTAGAGATTAATTTTTCAGTAATGAGGGAGTAACTTTTCGTCCCTTTGTGAACGAATTTTGCCACTTTTAGAGACGAATTTACTGGTATGAGACGCTTCAGCTGTGAATAGGAGTGATTGGCTTCGGCACTGAACAGCTTCCTATTCAGAAAAGGAAGATTGTGCAACTTGGTATCTCTTCTAAAAAGTTGCACAAAGTATCTTTTCAGAACAGGGAGGCATTCAATACTGCACACCTTTCACTCCCATTCACAGTAAAAGGTGGAAATATTGCAGTACATCTGAAAAGTCTCAAACCTTTATTTGGAAAAAAGCAAGCCTGTCTTGCCAAACAAGCAGCATCATGTCCAACCCTAATCTAAATGGTAATGATGCCTGCAAAGACTGGATATGCTCGAACTTTCAGGCAGACTTTAACAGCCAACATCACCATTTTACGAAAAAAGTTGGACCAGGAATCTGTAGACAAAAATTCACAATTTCATTGTGAAAATATATTTATTCTATAGCTACACAAAACTGAAAATAAAAACAATTGCACATCACAAGTATACAAAAGAAAATACTGCCATCTTGGCAATGAAGCACTTGCCAAAATTTAACATGACTAGCATATACAGGGTGTTTTTTTTTTAACTGCACCAAATTTTTAAATAAAGAGGGTAAAAGTTTTATGAATGCGGTTTTCACTGCGTGTTTATATGGCTTGGCGGACATTAGATGAGAATATAACCATCACTTTTATCAAACTAATTAACAAAATCCGTTAATTAACTTTTTAATACTGTACTTAGGATATATGTTTATATTACAAACTTTGAGGCAGTCATATGCCAAGACTGTCCCATTTTGTAGAATTCGCGTAATGTGCCTGTGTTCCAAGATATCTGCCCCTGAATTGTTTACTTTATCCGACTTTTTATCCACTCAATTCGGCCAAACCCACGAAAGTGGCCACTGTAGCCGAACTTTGCTACATTAGCCGGATAAAGTGCAAAATTCGTGGACGAATATCGCGGTACACAACTGGTTACGCGAATTTCTACACAATGGAACAGTCTTGGCTATATGACTGCCTCAAAGTTCGTAATATAAACATATAGCCTAATTACAGTAATTAAAAGTTAATTAACGGATTTTAGTTAATAGTCTGATAATAGGATGGTTATATTCCCATCTAATGTCCGCCGAGCCATATAAACACGCAGTGAAAACCGCATTCATAAAAACTTTTCCCCCCTTTATTTAAAAATTTGGTGCAGTTTAAAAAAAAACACCTGTATATATAGGTGTGTACAATGGTTCTTAGTGCTGTGGAACGAGCTCGAAAAATTGGTACCTGCACATTAAAGGGATACTACAACGAAATTTCGGCGCTTATTTTATGGTCTATATGTGTTCAAAGGAGCAGTATCACATCGAACACACCAATATCCTGTTAAAAAAGTCACGAAAAGGAATTTTAAAACGAATTAAACAATTAGCAAAGAGCACTGGTGGATGTCGCTAACGCCTCGATTGTAATACCCGTCCTAGGAACCTTGACAGCTAGTGACGGTGAGTGGTCTCGCCTCCGGCCACGACGAGAGAAGAGGGGAAGGAGGAACTCCCGTCTTCCGAGAATCCCCTTTGTGTGTTCCAGAAGTAGCTATTGTCCCCCTACAGGATTATAAATGATTAACCCGTTCACTCAAAATTCGTACAAAAGCAACCGCTTAGGTGGCTGGAACGACTAGGCCATCCCCTCGACGTCAGCCTCGCCGTAGCTTTGCTCGTCCCGAGACGACCCTACGTCATGATTGCGTCGGATGTCACGTGCTCTAAGCTGGGCCTTCTCCGAGCGCTTGCTAGAGTGGGCCGTTTATAACAAAAAATACAGCCACCAGGCTCAAAATACAAACGTGCGAATGTCATTTACGGATATTGTGAATCATATTCAACCTATTTTTGAACATGACGGATATATTTCAAATTTCGTTGAAGTATCCCTTTAAAAGTTTAAGCATTCACTGAATGTGCATGTTACCTTTTAAATTAAGGCATTACACCTTCTTTCTGTGAAAAATTAGACCAACTTGCCAGGGCCTACGGTGGTCATGCTCGCAGTTAGCAATGCTTGTAAACCGACGTCATTTTGTTCTAAGTACAGCAAGCAGAAGGCGATCTTTCATCTGCTTGTTGGGCCGATCGGGAGTTACAACCATTGCTAACTCCTTCATCTGCAAACACGACTGCTATTGACACTGGCCAGTTTGTTGGTATTTTTTATGTGAAGGGAGGCTAAGCTTTAAAATTTCTGCAGAAAAAAATTCACATTCAGTGAAATCTTAATTGAGCTTTCCACATGCAGGATCCGATTTATCTGGCTTGTTTCACTGCACTAAAACATATTGTAGACACCTATATATTAATTAAAGAATAAGAAACTTGGAAAAAAAAACTACCAAGAGACAGCTCTTTCCAATTTCCTTTTTTTTCCTTGTGTAATGAAAAGGACTATAAAAAATCAAACACCTTAGTAAAAAAGAAGCTCCCATTCATAAAATATGACGCAGTAAACGACTAGTATATTTATAAATTAAAAAAAAAACCTGGCATGAGTTTGTGACTTTCAGGAATATATGTGCTAAAAAAATGACTAGTATAGAGGGTGACCCAAGTAACCAGGCTCTATCTAAAATGGACCGTAAAAATTTTCCGCCTGTACATAGCAATCTAAACTTTTCGTCAAAGGGGCACTTCGCAGGTTGTTTTTTTTTTCTGTAAAATTACCAAGTGTAGCTCTCTTTCTATAAAAAATAGAACCAAGAAACTTGACAGGGTCTACAGCGGGCGGCGACGCAGACGACCAAGTCCAGTAGCTGACTGTGTTGGCGTTCGTATTGCTAGATGGCGTCGGGAGCAGCTTCCGAAGGTGCAGCCGACCAGCTGAGAAAGAGCAGACGAAATCTGTTGGCAGCAAAAGCGCCGACGTTGTGCAGACGCATTTCTTTTTACTTTAAGTGTTGCTTTTATGTTTGCATGTATTTTTTTAACCAAAGGTACATTTCAAGAAGCCGTCGCGATAAGAAGGTAGCGCCATCTACAATACGAACGCCAAACACACCCCGCTACTGGACTTGGTCGTCTGCGTTGCCGCCCGCCGTAGACCCTGTCAAGTTTCTTGGCCCTATTTTTTATGGAAAGAAAGCTACGCTTTGTGGTTTTACAAGAAAAACTACCTGTGAAATACACCTTGACGAAAAGTTTAGATTGCTAAGTGCAGGCGTCGATTTTTCCGGTCCATTTTAGATCGAGCCTGGCGACTTGGGTCACCCTATAATTATAAATTAAAAAAAAAAAAAAAACTGGCATGGGATTTTGACCTTCAGGAATATATGTGCTCAAGAAAGTAAAAATAAGGTTCACTTTATACGAACGCATTCCTTCAATGCATTACACAAGCACAAAAAAAAACGTTTTTAGTAGCATGTGTGAAAAAAAAAAGGAAAGCGTCCGTTTTTTTTTTTTTTTTTTTGGACACCGTAAACCTGTGAGAGGAATCCAGGCATCTCATCTGTGTGAAGTCATCATATGCCGAGAGGCCGGATGTACACATGGCCACTCGCGCAACTGAGAGTTTTAAGCTTATGAATGCATAGTTAGCGAATTTGCAGAATGGGGCCGTTTTGTTTCTTGAATTGTGAGATAATGGTTATTCCAGCTCAAAGTCCCTTTTCGCGTCACTAATACTCACCCCTTATGAAAGAAAGAATTTTAATATTATAAATGCATGCCATAACTAACGCTCAAAATGTTTGGTGCCGTGCGGCAAAGCCACTATGACGAAGACGTCGGCTCGCTCCGAGTGAAGGTTTGTCGTAGTTTTTCCCGTCCGGAGGTCATATGTTACTCCATCTTTTGCCCTCACAGGTTAGTTCAAGTCACTGCAAAGTGCCAAGGGGGAGTTTTAAAAAATAAAAGATGGAGTTTTTTTTTTAAATATCGACGCCCAATCCTGCCACATTTTGAGAAATCAGCCGCATTTCCGCGTTAAAACAAAAAATAATTAAGGGTGGGCATATTATCTTTATATTTAAAGACACACATTTTAATATTTTTGTGAAGTATTATGAAAGATGGTTTATTTGCAAAACAATTGTGAATATGTCTCTTAAACGCGTTTTTATGCCATGTTTGATTTTTTTGTTGGCATATAAATATTTTATGATATTTTTATTTTTTTGTGTATGTGTTGCATATCTTTTGTAAAACGTATTAAAAGTTATGGTGACGGAAAAGCTTCGATAAGGAAATGACGACTGTGCAAAGTAGCATTGTGAAATCTTCTCAGTTTCAACGCCTCGAGCTTCTCTATTTTATATCTTAGCGAAAAGAATTGTTACGGCGTTCATACATAGCTGAATGTTCCTCCCAAAAACATGGCTTTTATATATATTTTTTAACAAAAATATCTAAATTATGACCCGGACCATCGTTGCTGAACTGACGTGGAATCACCCAACACTGAATTTGCACTCGAATCTCCGCCGGTGATGTTTTCTTCTCGTTGCAGAACGGAGTACTTCAAAAGAGTTGAAACCTGCTATTCTTTCCGACCGAATCGCACATACGGCAGCTTCCAGCCGCATTCCTGGCGCAATTTTTGAAAATACGAATCCATCCATCCCTCGGTAAAGCGCCACCTACATCGATGAGTACTGGAGGCGAGAGTAGGAGCAAACATTCTTTGGTCGCCCTCGCGGCGGAGTGTCTTCACCTAACCTTCTTTCTACACCGTGCTCCAGATAGACGAGCCTAGGTGATGTGGCTGTGACGTCATAACCCTATAGACCAATCAGGATTTTTGCGTCGCGCGGGCTTTTCTGGCACGGCACCGAGGCCGGCGCGACACGAGCTGTTATCGCGTTTTCGCGTCACGCCGGCTTTTCTGGCACGGCACCGAGGCCGGCGCGCCTATTCTAGCACGCCACCGAGGCAGGCACGCCACAAGCACCTTAATGCTATCGCGTTAAAAGACATATAGTTTCAGTCCACCGGACACAAGTGCAAAATTACAGAGGAAGATGAAGATCAGTCGATGTTTAACAAAAATCAAGAGCTAATTTTACTATTTTTTTTTCGTATCACTGAACACTAAAAATTACAAGTATATTTAGGTGGAAGGATATGAAACCTGATACGATGAAACCTGCTGCAATGAAACGACAAGGTTCACTACAATGTATGCCTAGTCCCCAAAAAAGAGGAAGAAAAGGGCCCTTGGAATCAGTAGGACGTATGCGTGTGTCTGGAAGCTGGTATAATGAGTCTCGCTAGGGTCGTCGTGACCGACAGGAGTCCGAGGGAAGATATGAGGCGGTTCCGATCGCTATCACCGTTCCGGAGGCGTCGACAACGTGGGGCCTCAGGCAGACACCGCAGCCGCCTTCGCAACTTTTCGAGGCTGCTGACCAGCTCGGAAGCTAGTGGCAGAGAGGTGGACAACGGGGCAGCAGTCGACAAGGAGTTCGTAGAGCCGCTGCCCAGCAAGAAGCTGCAGAAGGCGAAAACGCGACTCCCGACCAGTCGCCGCAGGTCGTGTGGTCGACTGCACTGTCAATCTGACCAAGTTCCCGAGGAAGAGGCGCAGCTGCTTCGTTCCGGATCGCCCAACACGCTCCATCATGCCAGATCAGCCAGCTTCGAGAGTACGTGGTCGCGGCGTGAGTGTATCGATCCAAAGCACCAAAGAGCTACACGTGAGAAGTCGCAAAGCCTGGACACCGTCGAGCATATCCTGAAAAAGCGTAGACGTTGTCGAAGCCTGGAGGCCACTGCGTTTTCAGACTTGACTATTCTGTTCGCAGCCACTGAGCATGAAGAGAGGAGCGACGCAAGACTACGTTTAACAGGTGTTCGCCAAAGACAGACCCTGGCGGAGCCGTCTTTGTTGCTCCGAGCAATCCAATGTGGCAGCGTCAGTACCTCCCGCGCCAGAAAGGACCAATTCCAATATTCAATTTCAAGCGTTCAAGGAAGTCAACTAGACCAGGTGGATTCCGTTCGAAGCAACAGTCGAGAAGCGTCCACGTCTCAACCTCAAAAGTGTCTGGAATCAAGACACGACTATCATGAGCTTTCTAATGATCGAAAAGGTACGAGAAGCCAGCTGTCAGTATCATATCTGTTCGACATCGACCATCGACAGCTGACTTCAGACATAATATGGACAAGCACGCCAAAAGATTGCACGGGCACCTCGAGGTGTGTATCACCAGTATGGTCAGATAGCTTGGAATTCAGGATGGAGAAAGCGATGAAGGCTTTCATTAAATCGAACAGCGGCCCGGGACAAACTTTACCATCGTGGCTTGAATTGGACAGCGACACGAGTCTTTCGAATTCCTCATCTGGTGGTATGTCACAACTCTCGGGTTCAGGGTCCTATCCTGCTAGGAATATTGATGAGGACATTGCTCTCATTACGCTGTCTTCAGTTAGTGGCGCCACAACAACAGAAGGCGCCAAAACAAAATCTATCAACCCTGAAACTGTTTTAGATGCTCCCGTGAGTTTACCGCATAACAGTGATAAAGCTGAAACAGTTTCATCTCTACAAGACTGCGCTCATGCTCCCAACATTAGCAAGGAGACTTATCAAGGTGTCGGTGATTACTCACACGTTCTTTCCCAATCGGGCAAATCATTGCAAGCGATGCTCGAACTACTATGGCTAGTCGGCCTGGAAGGTTTTCCATTTAGCTCTTCCATACCGCGGAACAGTACCTCAATCTGGACGGTGGCCGCCAAAGTGCTCAAGATGACAGGAGCCGAACCGCTATTGAGCGTGTCCACCTTGGCACATCCGTCGAAGGCGAACGCGAGCATCATCAGCGTTGGTCCGCCCGATATGTTGGCGCCTAAAGGCAGCTCTCAGCAGCAGGCAACGGAGTTCTACAACAATACAGCCTTCGTCTGCATGACGGCGCTCAAAAAACAGCGCAACCCGTCTATGTACTCGCTCGAAGTGGCCTCTCTTGCATGGCGTCTCGAGGAGCTCGTCGACACGCACATTGTGATGTCTGGACTGCCGAAGAGCCGTATACAGCCTCTCAAGGCGCAACCCGAAGTTTTCAGTTTTCTTGGCGAGTTTGTTCCTAGCAGCAGCTCCGCGCTATACACTGGTAGCCACACAGAAGTCATGGTCCGCTCACCGGCCTTCTTCGACGCCCTGATTAGCCTGGTCCACTCTACTGAACCGTACATCTCCTTTAACTATATCGGAGTTAGGTTGATGATTGCGGTGGCTCCTTTCGCGCCTTCCTCAGGCCGTCTTCTCGTGCAGACCATGGTGGAACACCAGTATGGCAGAGCACGACCCTTACTGCCCCGCTGGAAACTGTGCATCCGTGCGGTAGAAAGGGCGATTCCCGACTTGTTTTTGCACGCAGTGCGGCTCGCCTACAAGACCCAGTTCACCATGGACTCACTGCAGAGGCTGCTGGATTCCGTCAGGCAGTCGCTTGCCGGTGACTTGGCCAAACTGGCCGTGCTTGATCGAGAATCGCGCGCCCAGGCTCTGTCACTGCTAAATGTTACGCAGTTTCGACTGTTTTGGCCATCATGGCTGACCGACAAGGAAAAACTGGAAAGCTACGTGAGCGCATTGCCTCGCATCGTGCGAGGTGAGAACCTGCGGTCCTTTCACGCGCTTCACAGTCACAGTTTCGCCGAGAGGCTTCGCCGAGATGAGTCTGACCGGTGGCAGGGTTCAGCTTTTGACCACGACTGCAGCTATGACGGAAAGGTGGTGTTTGTGCCTGTCCTCCTTTTTAACTTTTCTGAGTTTCACCATGGCACTGACCAGAACCTAGAGTTGCCACACGCCGGCGTGCGCCTTGCTCGCTGCTTGCTGCAGCTGCTACTGGCGAACATCTCTCAGGCGCGACTGCCGCCGGTGGACGCCTCTGGTGGCCCGACATGGCGAGCTCGTTCCTAGCCGTCTCCCAGCTTTGCTTCCAACAGTACGGCCTGCTACATGTCGGCTCTCTAGAGTTGCTCCAGTACACGGCCGCCATCAAGCCGCCTTGGATTTGTACCAGAAGGACAAGCACATCGATATTCGCTTCGAGACGCTTCAGCTTACACTGCCGTACACCTGTTTTTTGTTTACTATGCCCTTTCTTTCTGTCAGGAGTCAAAATTGGACAACGCCACCGAGGTGGCTAGTTATCTGACCAACGTGCCACTCTGGAACAACCGGCTCTTTCAGGAGACTTTTCGTTGTCCTGTTGGTTCCAACATGAACCCTACGAAGAAGTGCGTTCTCTGGCGGGAAGCTCACTAGGTAGTCCGAGTAACTGGATTGAGTGCAAGCGCACCCCATCTGGTTTTTGCGAACGTTCGTCAGTGCGCTTTTTTTAACATCTTTATCTTACCCCAGCTACAGTAGTGTCGGCGTTGACAGCAACTGCGTGAATCCGATAGTCTCCTTGACACTTGAAGGAATTCTTGCGCTGCCATTTTTAGGACGCTGAAGTACTGAGAATTTGCAAAAGATTACCAAGGTGTCGTAATCGAAACAAACAGAACCACAGTAGTAGAGTCCCAGCGTTTTTTTTTTTTGTACACTTTGAAAAGCGTTAAGCGTTCTGCAATGGTTGTCACTGTGTCAAGTTCAAGTTGTGTAAATGAGAATCATGTTTAAAAAGACGCTAAATTAAAGCTCCTAATCTTTACCATCACATTGCGTGTGTGCGTTTAGTAGTGTTGGTGTTTAAAGGTCTGTTCACACGATGCATCTTTTAGGCGCGCAACAGTTTCGCGACACTCAAGTTTCGCGAAATGTGCTCGTTCACACGTACCGCTTCACGTGCAACAACGATGACGTTTAGACTCGCGAAAATAGTTTCGGTGTTGACCATGATGTGGCGCTCCGAATCAGATCGCTATTTATCTGGGGACCTGCTTTGCGCATTTTATGCAGTCAATTCACTTTAATTTTTTTTCTCACATACTGCACTACTTGGAGCGATCTCGCATGTGCGCAAATCCGATTGAGGCGGACACCTTTACGTGCAGGACATGTGCCGGCGCCGAGCCCGTACGCAGCCAATTCATTGCCAAAGCTCCTATCAATGCACATGGTATTATAGAAACGCTACGTGCCCAATCTGGTTACTTCTCGGCGCCCATGTCTGCCCCGATTTTACTGTGCACTATTTCAGAGAGCGCAAATGGTTTCACGTTTGCTTGTAAACAAAGCAAACTTGGTTTCAGTTTACTCGATGGTCTCTTATACCCTTGTTATACCCCTGTTATACCCCTGTTACACCCCTGTTACACGGGCACACTTAACCGCAGTTAACTCAGCTTAACTGCTGTTTCGCGGCACCACAGATGCCGCAGTATACTCTCGGACAGCTATTCCATAACACGTGAAGAGCGCGCGTGCACTGCTTCGATAGATGCTCAAGATGCTCAAGCGCACGTTCGCCCATAGCTTTGACTGCATAGCCGCAGAATGTTGTCGGCAAGTATTGTGCGCTAACTGTGGCTTAGTGTAACTGCAGTTAAGTTTGCCCGTGTAACAGGGGTATTACACGGGCGCACTTAACTGCAGTTACGCTAAGCCACAGTTAGCGCACAATACTTGCGGACAACATTCTGCGGCTATGCAGTCAAAGCTATTGGCGAACGTGCGCTTGAGCATTTTGAGCAGCTATCAAAGCAGTGCACACGCGCTCTTCACTTCTTCTGAAATAGCTGTCTGAGAGTATAGCGCGGTAACTGTGGTGCCACGTAACAGCAGTTAAAGCTGAGTTAACCACGGTTGAGGGTGCCCGTGTAACAGGGGTATTATCCAGCGGTATCGTCACGACAACAACGCTATGAGCACTATTCTAATCTCGCCAACTCCCGCTAATTGTCTTCGTCCATCGCTGGATTTTTATTCCGATATGCTACTCACTTTTCCTTCAGTGGTGCTTGACGTGCTTGCGGAAGCGCCGGCAGTATCCACCGTTCGTGGTTTCGGTTTTTTCGGATTTGGCTCGGCTACAACACCGGCAGTGAAGTGGTCTTCTCGAACAGCTCGCTCCCCCCTCAAAGGCCACGTGAGAGCGTTTCTCAGCGGCCATTGGCGGCGCCCTCAGAGTGATTGACAGGACTCGGCAAAGTTTCAGCAAAAGCTCGCTCCAGAAGCGAGGTGTGCGCGCAACTTTTTTTAGATGCGCGCGTCCTTTTCGGACTCGTTCAGACGGCGCAACCATTTCGCGAAACTACATTTCGCGACACTAGATGCGCGAGAAAAATGCATCGTGTGAACAGGCCTTAAGAATGCATAGCCTCTCATAAAATCAGAAGCGCGCTGGTGGTAACTTGTTCTTAACACGATGGCTGTGATGAAATTGACATCTATACCTTTCTTTAATGACTGATAAAAAATAACTAAAAAGGAGACATTGGCGGTTACTATAGCAGCGCCGGCTACTCCTTTGAACTTGAGTGATTAGTGTCCATTTCCTTGAGAGTTCACAGTTGTCACATAAACTAAACACTGCACAGAACACCCTCCAATACACTCCAAGTTATAAAAGTACACTATTTACATCAGGGTGAAACGATTTGTTATGCTATTTGTATATATTTCCTACACTCAAACGTACATGGTGTACTGTACAATATACACTAAAGGGGCGGTATGCAGAAAAAATTATTCAAAAACTTTTTACATTAAAAGCTAGTTTTAGCGCGATAATATACAACCAAGGTATATGAGTATAATATACATAATTTCACAGTTGAAGGATGTATGTAATGTAAATTTATCATATAATAATGTTTCTACTTTGGTGCCTCGTTTCTGTTGTTATTGATGAAGATATATAACTCTCAATAACTGTCGGCTATTTTAGTTTCCAAGATGAAATCGCGTAAGGCAAACAGAGCCCTCTTTTGTAGAACCAGGTTGGCCAAGGCCCTAGCGTCTTCTCTAGCGACAAGGGGCGGTCGCCAAGTACCATGGGCCGTAAATTTAGCTCTTTTCGACACGTTACGTATCTCGAGCGTTATAGTAGAAGATGAGTTTCATCTTCGACCGACTCTCCACATGACCATTCTGGACATTCTACGCGATGGATTCGGTATAAATAACTAGCGGTATAAGCGACATTGAGACGAAGTCTATGCAGTAGTGTTTCTATGCTGCGTGTGAGAGAAATGGGCACGCGGAATTTTATCTTAGGGTCAATTTCGTAAAGAATGCAGCGTTTAGAGTGTTCGTCAAACCACATAGAACTACATTTTGTGCGTACTATTGTCCTTAATATTTCCCGAGTGTCTCCACGGGAAAGGGGGACTCGTTGATATTGCCCGTCCGAGTGTGCCTTTTTGGCGAGGCAGTCTGCCGCTTCATTGCCCGTGAGGCCACAGTGTCCTGGGATCCACTGAAGTGCAATGTCGTGGCCTGCCTTCATGACCACCGTTATTTCAATAAGAATTTTGTAAATGTATCCGCCATTACTTTCATAGTTCATTGATTGTATGGATGTGAGAGCCACTCATGAGGGTCACTGCATATGACCCATTTCTTTATCATGCTTGCATGCCGAATATATTGTAATGCTGACAGTATAGCGTGTAACTCAGCTGCAGCAGAGGATGATCGATGTGATAGCCGGAATGACCGATGTGTGTCCAAAGATGGTATAACAAATGCAGAATCTGATCCTTGATCGTCGGTAGATCCTCTGTGTACGCTTGAGTGAAACTGGGATACTGATTGTATACATGGAAAAGAGCCAGTTGTGCTGCCACCATACTGCTCACTGAGCTTTTCTTCTCCATTCCATTTATTGTCGTCTGAACTTTAGGCATCGTCAACGTCCAGGGGCAGGTGAGACTGGTGTTTCCCGTTGAGTGTAACTTGGTAGGTGGCGTTGATGTTCTAAAATAACGGTATGTACTCGTCCGCCTGTTCTGCTCATAAGTTTATGAAAAAAAGGGTGGTCGATATGTTGTGTCTTTAATCGGAAGAAATGCCTGCAGGTTTCTTGTATTCGAAGGACCGAGATTGGCGGCTCCCGTGCCTCTGCAAAAACTAAAGCACCGAATGTTGCGCGAGGCACACCCAGGCAAACTCTGACTACGAGCCAATAAGTAATGTAGACGAGTCTCGGAGATGCGTGAGAGGCCATGAAACACTGGTATAGAATAGGCTAGCGCTTAACGTACTAGTGCTACGTGCAGGTGGAGGAGGGATGATGTTGAGCCTCCCCACTTGGTTCCTGCAATGCAGCGTAAGGCATTAATTATCCTATTAACTTTTTGTTCGATCGCAGTCACGTGCGTATTCCACGTAAGGGTTCGGTCTATAACTCTACCAAAAAATCGGTGGGTCTTGACAATTTCTAGTGGTTCTCCGTTTGCAGGCAAACTGAAGTCTTTTAGTCATTTTAAGGTGAAAGGGAGAACTGCCGATTTCATCGTAGAGAGGTCCATTCCATGCTCTCTTATTGACACAATAATATATAGGCCGTTCTGCAATGATGTTTTAACAATATCAATAGAGAGTGCTGACGCCCAGATGCATATGTTGTCTGCGTAGATGGAATACTCTAGCTGTGATGGAAGGAGACGAGACAGCTGATTCATAACCGCGTTGAAGAGAGTGGGGCTTAGTACGCTGCCCTGAGGAACCCCATTGCGAAGAGTATGTTCCTGACTTTTGCCTTTGTTTGTGTCCCCGAAAATCTTGCGTTCGTTGAGAAAGTCCTCTATTCAACGCAGGGTGCGACAGCGAACACCGAGTTAAAAAAGTCCATGCAAAACGCGATTATGATTAACGGTGCCAAAAGACCGTTTGATGTCGAGAAATACGGCCACGGTAATGTTACCTCGGCTTCTTTCGTGTTCCACATGAGTAACTGGGTTCAGTATACAATCCATTGTGCATTTGTCGTTTTCTAAAGCCAGCTAAGTGCGGTGAAAGCGCGTTGCTTTGTTAAACCCACCATTGCAATCGCTCGTTGATTAATTTCTCCTTAACTTTACCAATACCGCTTGCTAGACTCATGGGGCGGAATGACTCCAGCGGCATGGGCGATTTTCCTGGTTTCAGAAGAGGGACAACTTTCGCTTGTTTCCATCCTGTGGTAGACGTTCTTGTTGCCATATGTTATTAAATAGTTGAAGAAGAAGAATGGTTGCTTTAGGTCCCAAGTTTGAAAGGGCTCCATATGTTATGCCATCTGGTCCTGGGGCTGTTCTTAGTACCGGAAATTGTTTGTAAGGCGGTTTCCAGTTCGGGCATTATGAGAGGGAGATCCAACTCTGAATGAGCTGACCACAATTGTGCATCTATTGTTTGTTGTACTGCGTTGCATGATGTTGTGAATTCTGTAGTACATGTCGCAGCCTCGGCCGCATGAGCAGTTGGCAAAACTCATCCCCAATGAGGACAACAGAAATACCCTGGTGTAATGCCGAAGCCCGGAATGGGTGAATCTGGGTGACAGGAGCTCTAAGTGCTAGGAGTATGTTCCACACTTCAGCTATTGAGGTAAAAGGCGAAAGAGGATCGCAGTTACTGCGCCAGCGTTTATTTCCTGGCTTTTTTAGTTGTCGACGCATGAGGGCATGCGTTCGTTGAGCCTCTAAGTAGTGCTCAAATTGCCTTGATCGATTGTATTTCCGTTCAGCCCTTCGTCGTATAGCCCGTAGCCTCTGATATTCGGCATCCACTCCAATACATCCCTGAGGAACTGATATCACACGCGTGGAGCGTTCCATATTTGTGCGAATGTTTGTAACAAAATTGTAAAGTGTGCAGTCAATTGTATTTATGGTTTTAGCATTCAAGTGTCGATAAACTTTCCAATTTGTTAGTTGAGTTTAACGTTTCCGAGGAAAGTGCAAAAGTTTAGGTCGCCACACGAGGATAGGAAAATGATCACTTCCCCTTGTCTCAACACCTGTACGCCAGTCCATTCCAGAAGATAAGTTGTGGGAGCAGAGTGTTAGGTCGAAACTACTAGAATATGTAGAACCGCATAAGAATGTTGCGGATCCATCATTCAATACCGTTAGGTCAAGATTTTCAGCTGCGTTGGAGATCATATCCCCACGAATATCGCATCGATCACTTCCCCAGAGAGGATTGTGGGCGTTAAAATCACCAGCAACTACGAATGTTTTCCCAAGCTTTCGAATCATACGGGAAAACTCTTTAAGAGTGATAGGTTTAAGGGGTTCAAAGTACACACTTGCAAGGGTCCCTATCATTTCGTCGAAACTCGTTTCGTGGAATTACGTTTCGTGGACAACTTTTCGTGGACACACGTTTCATGGACACACCTTTCGTCGACACTGTGACGTTTCGTCGAAAATCGTTTCGTGGACAGCACTTCCCTGAAACGTTTCGTCGACAAACATTTTTTTTTTCTTCGCGGCTTCGAGCGCTGCCTATTCGGATATTTGGAAGTTCCGATGCCCGTTTATGGAACTGAAAGTTACTGGAAGAAGAAAAGTAGTGGAGAAAAATATGCGTAGGCGCAAAACTAAACTTCGATCCAATGGTGGGTTGCGGAAAAGAGCGTGGGCACTGATATTTTTTTTTTATATTGGTTATTTTTAAACAAAAATACAGCTTGCAGTTTTTTATTGCTACATTACCACCCTAATAGTTGAATTTAAATTAAACATATACATTACCTTCAATTATTCAAAAGGAAAAGTGATGCAGTGTTTTACTGGCTACTGCGACTTATACGCGAAAAAACTGTTTAGTTGCACTCGTTTCATCGTTTAAGGGCTGTTTGAAAATGACATTACATAAGAAGGGGGCTTTAAACAATGTCAAATAGAAACAAAAAACAAAATCCCGAAAAACAATGACACTCGCACTCCCGCGAGCACGGTGCCCGCAAGTAAACCTAGAAAACGCTATATTGCAATGCTTTGTCTCACTACACAAAGTAAACCATAGTTGATATCAAATTTGCAACTTAATGCATTATATATAGCTTCTCTCGAGCAGCCGCCACATGCAAGGCCTTGGAGGCGGTAGTACCACTAGACGAGATCTGTCGGCAGCATGCCGACTGGTCCTCATACGCGACATTCAATTGTGTTTCTTTTTTTATTGATGTTAGCAGACAGATACCAGGGCAAGTTCGTGACCGAGCTCTTTGCACAAAAATACGGCTTCCAAATCTAATGTTTTTTGGTCACATATGGGTTTATGTGCATGCAAAATGTCAGTGCAGACATAACATATGCAGAACTATTGTGTTATTTAATATCCAGAAGCTAAATATGCTAAAGTCGAAAACTCGTATGCGGTCTGCTAAGTACAATACTTGAATACTCAGTGTTTGGTGGAAAAAAGATCCGTGCTTTATTAACGTAAAAGTAAAACGCGTAACCGAATGCTCAGTCTCCTCCAAAGTTTATTGCTAGCGGCTGAGACCTGATGCCAATTAGCTTAAAAACCGTTTTTATGCCACTTTCAACGATAGAATGGCTGTGTGCACCGCAAACAGGCCTCGTTTTGTTTTTCATTTTTTTAGAGCTTTAGTGTTTTGACGTGTCGACTATTTTTTATGCTATGTTCAGGTGGCTCTTGGGGATTCTACCAAAGGACGCGACGCGCAGTAAGATACACTTGCTCTGGAAACGAACCTGCCACTTCGCCGAAACAGTCGGAGTGCCGGCGGCCAGCACGCAAAGGGTTGCATTCGATGACGTACAGAAACCTCGATCACGTATGCTGCCGAAAGCGTAGCCCTCAAGAGCAGCGCATATCGTTGAATGTTTTAAGAATCTGCTTGGGAGAAGAGCGTGTTGGTTCAAGTGATGGATGAAGAAAGAATAAGCAATTAACACTGGGACAACACAACCACATCTTTCATGTGGTTGTGTTGTCCCAGTGTTAAATTGTTTATTCTTTTTAAAAGTCTAATTTGAGAAAGGACAGTGGTCGAGAACAAAACTTTCCTGCTTTGACAACGCTTCCCCAAAGGTTCGGGCGAAGACACGAGCGAAACCATACAAATCATAAGTTCCGACATCGGTGCGATCGGTGGCCTAAAAAGAAAAGAAAAAGAAAAGAAAAAAGAAAAAAAAATAAGCTGAAAAAGAAATTGAGATAGTTTAAGTCGGTGAGGCAAGATGACTGCGCACTGGTTCGCCCTACTTGACCCAGTCGGCCATCTTTCATCCATTCATCCATCCACGACGTCCACGACCGCGCCCATCCATTCAGCATAAGGCCGCGAGCCGCGCAGGCGCAGAAACCGCAAGGAGGTGCAGCCGTGCAGCTGGCAGAGCGAGCTGTCGACGAAACGTCGCAACGTCTGTCGATGAAACGAGCGGGTACTCGTTTCCACGAAACGATCTGTCGATGAAACATCGCAGTGTCGACGAAACGATTTGTCCATGAAACGTCGTTCGACGAACTGATTGCCACCGCACTTGCAATGACTAGGCATACCTTACCGATGTTCACTTTGCACGCCACATATTCCGGTGCATCCTCTTTCGATGTAGATACGTGAGTTGATGTCAGGTCCTTTCGCACACATAACATTGCCCGACCGGGGCCGGAAGGTCGTGTCGTTCGATAGGTCACATAGTTGGGCAGTCGGAAGTTGGCTGTGACTCGTGCTTCAGAGATGGCGAGAATTGGGAACTGATGGAGGGCAACAAACTGCCGAAAGTCGCCGCTCTTTGATCGCGGGCCATTGGCGTTCCCATGGAACAGAAAGGCCTGTGGGTACCGATCATTCATTTGTAGAATTTGAGTTAATCGGAGCACTCGAACGTGCATGGATGGATATGCTCCTTTGAAAGTAGCATTTGCTCTTCAGGAGGGTCTTTAGCCTCCGGTAGTGTAGTAATAATAGACTCTTTACGAAAGTCAGTCAAGCAACTATGAGATACCGAAACCGCCGCCATTACTGCGTCGTCGTTTCGGGAGCGAGCGATGGCAGGTGCTTGTGGCAGTACTCCCGGAACCTTTGGCTACGGTCCTCAGGAACGAGTGACTTTGCCTTCCCCGTGGAGCACTGACCTCACTGCAGTTCCGCGTAGCTTTAACAAATGTAAGATAAAGGCGTACCGCGCCTCGACACTCGCTTCGAGCCGCCAGGTTGCCCGAAGCGACAAGTTCATCACCGAGGCCTACGTTGATCGGGCGTCGGTTCAAGTGTCGAGGTAAGCACTGTTCTTTCTTGTCGCCCGTTCAGACCTACGCGTGAGCCAACCCAAAGCTACAAGCGCGCGCATCACGCCGTGAACGTGCCTTTTACGTGCTTGCGGACTTGTGCCGTCTGCCGCAGCGCCGTGCACAAGGAAACGCCAAAATAGAGTTCCTGTATAGCAGGGGTCTCAAACACGCGGCCCGCGGGCCGCATGCGGCCCGCGACTCTCCGGGATGCGGCCCGCAAGCCTTCCGCGTATTCGAGCCTCAATTCCCATGCCTCGAGTGACATTAATACTTTATATTGTCGATTCATTTTCAATCGAAAAAGATCTCTGCTCATATAACATGTTCACACAATTTGTACTATTCCGTTTTCTTTTGGGCGGAGTACCACTTCATCTAAATATTTGCTTCTCGGTCTTTTCTCATGTAAATCAACCGGAACGGCCCTACCACTATTAGGCCACAAGTGCGAGCTTCTTGCTCAGGGAGGCACCTCGGCTGCACGAACTGTTGCTTAGCAGGAGCAACTGCCGAAGATAAAGCTATGAGCTCGGACTTCTAGCTGACAGAAAAACATTTACAATGCAAGAATTTTCCCCCTAGAAACGAAAAAAAAAAAAAACTGCCATATAAAGATGTTTTTTTCATGCCCGTTGAGGATAGTGAATGGTGCGACGGGTCAAGGCCGGTGTGCTTGTTCTGGATATAGTGAAAACTGCCAGTACGTTCATGTTATAAATCTTCTTATAACATCAGGAGTGGGCCCAAAGTAGTCGTATATGGCAATCAAAGCTAAAGGTGGCAAAACGGTGAGCTTACAAAAAGCAGAAAACACAAGGTTTCTTCTCTAGAAAATCTAAAGTGTTAGTGGGACAGTCGACGTTTGCAGCGTGAAACAGCACTGCTGATTGTTTCTTTATATTTTGGTCCAAAAATAGCAAAACATTGCCCCGAAAAGACTAGGGCAAACTGAGAGGGTGGGGGAGGAGGGGGGGGGGGGGGGTTCTCCGTTGGCCCTCGCTCTTTCGGGGATGAGCAATCTGGCCCCCACACTCGAATGAGTTTGAGACCCCTGCTGTATAGGCTCCCTACGGGAGCCAGAGTTGCGCGTTCATGCATGGCATGTGGATACAGCTCCTCACGTGACTGAATTCGGCGAATAGCAGCGCCGCGCGTTCGAGGCGCGCGGCGCGCTCAAAAGCCGGGGAACGTACGCCGGGGCGCGTGCAACGTCTACTTTGCTGCACGACACTTGATACGGCTCCTCACGCGATCGGATCTCGGCGAATAGCGGCGAGGGCGGCACGCGGCACGTGGAATCAAACGCGCAACTCTGGCTCCCGTAGGGAGCATATACAGGAACTCTACGCCAAAAGAGGCCTAAGATGATCGCGCATCTTCGGCCACTTTTTCATGATGAAACGAAATGTAATATTTTCCGGCTCGTTGACTTCTCACAGTTTGAGATAATGTTGCGAGGCCCAGTGGCACACGGACTAAAGAGTACAAGGCGGGGAGTGAGAGGTAAACAGAATCGCTCTTGCGTCGTGCCGGTGAACTTCGCCTCTGTACGCCGTGCGTCATAGCTTTTTTTTTTTTATATAGCAAAGGCGCTTGTTTTGATCGTATTGCTTTCTGTGTTGGCAAGTTTCACGTTGACGGTTTGACGTGTACGGTGCCCGCGAGCGTGCACTATGTCCACTATCAGCACGAGCATGCTAGCTCAAAAGTTAGGACAAACCAGTCCTAACTTTCGGCGTAGTAAAAGCTTCCGGCGTTTAGTAAACGAATAATCGCATATATGACGCGTCTTTTCTCACACATAGTGAGCATTGCTAAGATTACGCCTCTTACTTATTTAAAAAAACAATGTGGGTGAACACATAGTATGTTTGTTCACTGTACAATCTATGCAGTAAACATAAGTAAACAAGAACGCAAATTTATTTCAGATTCACCACCGGAGTGCTCATCAAAGCAAGCTGCTTCAGGAGCCAGAGGAAAGCCAAAATAGGAAACCTGGGAGTAGAAATATTGCGGTTAGAAAAAATGTGGTTGCATAACTTAAAGGGGCTATGCAACAATTTTTTTACTTTGCGCAAATACCGCTTAGAACGGATCCCTGACGTTAATGACCTATGAAACACGCCTTCGTTTTTCACCCGACGCATTAGAAGTCCCAGAAAAAAATTAAAAAACAACGAGCAGCGTTCACGCCCTCAACTCGCAGCCAGAACAAGCGGCCACGTGATCTGGAGCCGATTATATGCCGCCAATGTTGATCATAGCCACGCGCTGGGGTTGGCAAAGCACAGGACACGCGCTGAGTTCCAGACATTGTTATGGCTCGGCTATTGTCGTCGTTGCAGCGATTGGACACGGGCCACTACTCGAATGCTTCTCGAGCTATCAATTATCACGAGCCTAAATCGAGTGCCCACGCAATGCTCGGGTCCAATCTATGAACCGCATTCAAATATCGTCATACGGGTGTACTGCGATCCCCGCGTTACGTCATCGAATTTTGCAAGGGAGAGATTGAATGAAAATGATCGCTTTTGTCCTTGAAATTACACCGCAACAAAGGAGTTTCTTGGCCAGTGGCATTGCATGCGAGTATCCTTGAGTCACACTAGTGCCAGTAAGCTCGTGTAAAGTGAAAAACATTCCAATTGAATATCGTTGCACAGCTCCTTTAAACGATGCAGATGGAACTTTGCAATAGAAACTTGTTTCCGTTGGGCTGTTCCACTGGTTGTTTTTAAACAGCCTTCTGTCAAGACTCAGGTGTGTCTCTCTGTCCCTATTTGTTTTGTTACAAGCTCTTGAAACGACCTTAATAAAGTCAACTCTCCTATGCATTCCATGTGCACGTCTGTTTTAAGGCCGGTTCTCACATGAAGCGAAGCGCTGATGTAGCGCTCCTCACGTGCCGTCAGCTGCTTATCGTCTGCCACGAGCAACAGTTTTGGCGGTGCGATACAAAGCTGGTGAACGCTCCGGTCAGCACGCGCTTAGCGCGAGGTTAGCGCTATGCTTGTAGCGCTCCGCTGCATGTGTGAACAGGCCTTTACTCTCCAGTGTTATTCTCAACAACACACCGTTCATTCATTCATTCCATACTTTATGTTGTGGCAGACAAATATGCTGTGTGATGTATTCTATGGCATGCTGTGCCTTTTGGGGTTGTGATCGGGTGAGTTCTATGCTCGCGGACAAAGTTACGAGCTAATGTGGTCAAAGCAATTGAAGAGCAGCTCTAGCAGAACGTTGCGGGGACGACCAAAGCAAATCGTTCTCGGAGGCCCGATACCGCCCCGGGCGCGCGCTTGAAAACATGTTTAGAAGTTGCAGCACGAGCTCCCGATACAGGCATTAAAGAGACGAAGTACACCTCTCCGTGCTAGCAAGAGCAACCATGCAATGCCGATGTCGTGAACGTAAAACAACGCTCTATCGAATCCCATGTAATGTCGTGACGTGCGAGCACTCCTTGCGTTCGTTCGTTCTTTTTTTTCTTTTTTTTTTTTTGCGCAAGTGCTTGTGCGGACGAGGTATTATCCGAAGCTACGTGCCCATACCTACTAGGAAACTTCACACAACTTGTGATCGGACACCACAATGCAACGTTGTCAGAAATCGACTCTGAATACTGGTCAGGAGTCGCTCGCAGCTACGGGATCCATCGCACGATTACTCGTGCAGTTCAAACGCATTTCGAAACGATGTCGCGTGGACAGGGGCACGGCCTCTCAATCCGAGTCCCTTATCAAGCGGCCGTGACAGGGGTTATCCTCTATAGAATATTTTTATTTGTACTAACTTTACACTCCGAAGCGGTGAACACGCGCTCGAAGCTTCGAAAAGCGTTGAGGCAGCATTGGACAGGCCAAATGTGATCGTCGCTCACTCCGCGCGGATCTGCATGACCCGATTTCATCAAATACTGGTGTTTTTAACGTGAAAAAAAAAAAAAGACTCACCTTGTGTTGTTTTTCATCTTTTGGCCCTCTTTGGGTGCATTGAGGGACGCAGCAATGAATTGGCATGTCAAACGCTATCACCACTGCCGAACGCAGCGGAATGGTTCAGGTTCAACCGTCTCCCTCGATGCTTGACGACGCAGAAATGGCGGATTTTGTCAAGTTCGCGCAACCGACGCTAGAGGCGCTGACTTTCGTAAAGGGTCTATTGCCTTCAATGTAGCAAACAGAATCGGGAGCAGCAGCTTTTCCAGCTTTTCGGATCGGGCAGTTGTGTTTTGTCGGAGAGACATTGAATATGAATTCGTGTCGGCTGTCTGTGCCTCAACTTTTCTTTCTGTAAGAAGCGTTGGCGTCTGCGTTGAGTCGCGTATTGCTGAATTGCGTGGAGGAATCCGTGGAGGAAGTCGTGGTGGTGTCGGTGGTGGGGGCGGTGCCGGCGGTGCCTCTGGTGGTGGTGCCCTTGGTCCGGCAGCTCCGATGGCTTCAGCGTAGGTATATCTTGATCTTCTCTATATTGGGTTTGGAGACGCAGGAGACACAGGTCTCACTGCCTCTGGATTTGGTGGTGGCGAATGACGCTTAGTTGTCTTGCCGTGAATCAGTTCATGTTTGCGTAATGCTCCTATTTCTTTGTTTCGCACACAACCCGCGAATGATACAGCATGTAATCCACCACCGTTTGTGCACTTGGAATGGTTTCTGGAGCTGCATTCTTTATGATTATGTGAGCCTGCGCACACCTTGCATCGCTGTGGTACGTGACACGCATTAGCCACGTGTCCATGCCTTTGGCAGCGGAAACAGCGTTCCCCCTGTCCAAAGTATTCTTCCACCAGGTGACTGGTGAATCCTAGGAAAACTCGTTTGGTTATTGGGCAGTCTTCTCTAAATTGTAAGATGACGCTGTCCCGTGGATGCTTGACGACACCTCCGTCGCCTTGTGGTACGTAGGCAAGTTGCCGTTTGACAGACGTAACCCCTTTGTCAGTGAGATACTCCAGGGTACCTATGTTGGACAAATGTTTCGTTTCTCCTAAAAGAAACGGAAGTGACGACATCGCGTCTGATTGGTTGAGGCTCAAATGACGAAAGTTCCCTATGAAAATGTGGGCGGAGACGGCGAACCGCCCCCACCGGAAGTGACAACAAAGTGACGTATCGTTTCCTCGGTGTTTCGTCTCAAAAGGGAACGAGTCTGTCGATGGTCCCTTCGCTGCCTTCGCAATGGGAAACACGGCGTCTCGGAGGCAGAGCGACAGCTTTCCTATTGTGGAACTTTTTTTTTCTCCGGAAAGGCTCTACCGGCAGCACCGCGATGCCTTTGAACTATCGGAGGAGTCTTTTCGGAGGCAGTACCGTCTCACCAAGAATGTGGTCCGTTGGTTGTGCGACGAACTGCGCGAGGAGCCAGAGTTGAGGAGGCTGCGACGTTCGTGGACGGTCATGACTGTGGAACAGCAAGTGTTGTGCGCACTTCGCTTTTACGCCACGGGGAGTTTTCAGGGCATGGTGGCGAGCGACGAGCACATAGCGAGGGATCAGGCTACAGTCAGCATCGTTGTGCGGGCTGTGTCCCTCGCTATTGTGCAGTGTCTGGGGATCCGGCGCGGCTGGATCGACTTTCCCCAGACAACCGGCGAGAGGGACGACGTCGAGAGGGGCTTCCAACGGCTCGGCGGGATACCCGGCGTCATCGGTTGCGTCGACGGGACGATGATCGCCATCGTCGGCCCGTCAGAGAACGACCCCACCGTCACGAAGGCGGCGTATTGGTGCCGCAAACAATACTACGCTCTCAACGTGATGGTGGTAAGTACGATCACATATATACTACGTCCCACCTTAGCATGAACTAACTGAGAAGAGTACAAGCGCGAACGGCTTGACTTCTGAAGCACTCGCTGCACGAACGTTCGTGCAGCCGCCGGTGCTTTATCCAAAGCAGCTAGCTCGCGCTTTTAGCTATAGGTCAATGCCCGTTCTGAATGGGTTTGAAAAAGAGCGTAACGCTAATGCGGTGTGGATATACCATTTTATAAATGAGAGTTATGGGTTGTTAGTAGTCGTTCATCCTCCGCACAAGCTTTTGTTCGACGGACGGAGGGAGGGTTGTTTTCATCTCGTGTTAAGCTTTCAAGCATTAGTCCCTGTCCTGCATGATAAAGTGTAAACTCTCCTTTGAAGCAAAAAAAAAAAAAAACAAATTTGTCTAAACTGTTGCGTGGATCAAAGGTACTGGCTATTTATAATTTTGATCTTTGTAACACAGACAGTACTCTGTCTGTGTCCTCCTTCATCCAGTCCGTTGCTTTTTTGCGCTCAGTGCTCCGTCTATGTCCTCCTTCATCCAGTCCGTCGTTGCGCTGTTTTAATATTTTAAGTTTGTAAACCACGTAATTTATGGTGGTGTGTTGGTCAGCATGTAAATAGTATTTGACAGGGTCCCATGAGCATGAGTGCAATCAACTGTTTGTAAATTCAGTTGAATTAATGTCGACATATGTCTCACTATTGCAGGTGTGTGACGCCGACTGCCGGGTCATGAGCATCGACCCACGGTATCCTGGGTCGGTGCACGACTCCTTCGCGTGGCGCTTCTCGTGGCTCCGGAGCAACTTCGAGCAAGGCCGGCTGATAGACGACGGCAGGTTCCTGCTCGGTAAGCATACTCCATTTGTTGGTTCTGTACATGATGGCTCTGCACCACTTATAAGCTACAATATCACAGATACTGTTCCAAACATGGATAACTGGCATACACTGTGGCCATACCTGTGACACGTCTCCTTGGAAACACTCTGGCGCAGCTGTCAAGTACAGGGGGAAAGGTTGCAAACAGCAGCTTTACCTGCTTAGTTGTCCACAATATTAAAGGGATACTACAACGAAATTTCGGTGCTTATTCCTTGGTCTATACGTGTTCAAAAGAGCAGTATTGCATCGGACACATCAATATCTTGGTAAAAAAGAAAGAAATTAGGCGATTAGGAAAGAGCACCTTCTGGATGTCGCTAAAGCCGTTTGTAATGCCCGTCTAGGAACCTTGACAGGTAGTGACGATAGCTGTCTCGCCTAGAGCTATACATGCTTTGAACCTAATGTCATCTTGACAGCTCTATGACCAGCAGAACAGACAGAGGTAGGGAGGAACTCCACACTCAACGGGACTTTCTTTTGTGTGTTCTAAGATTATAGAAGATTAATCCGTCACTCAAAATTCACACAAAAGCAGCTTTGGGGTTTGTTGCAGTGGCGTGATCGCTTGCATGCTCCGACCGCTTTGGTTGCTGGAACAGCTAGGGCATCCTGACGATGTCTGCCTCGCCGCAGCTTTGCTCATCCCGAGACAAACTACATCACAATTGCACCGGATGTGACGTACTCTCTGCTGGCTGCTTTCCGAGCGCTTGCCAGTGTGGGCTGTTTATAACGAAAAATATAGCCATAAGGCTCAGAATACAAATGTGCAATTGTCATTTACGGGTATTGTGGGTCATATTCAGCCTATTTCTGAACACGACGGGTACATTTCAAATTTCGTTGACGTATTCTTTTAAAGAGAACAGCATTAATATCATGCATTTCCCTCTCTGAATGTGCAGGTGACAGCGGCTATGCCTTGGAGCCTTGGCTCATCACCCCTGTCCCTGGATTCCACGCGACCTCCACCGCATGCGGCCGGTTTAATAAGGCACATTCTTCGATGAGGTCCGTTGTGGAGCGCTGCATTGGGCTGTTGAAAAGCAGATTCCGGTGTCTGCAAAGGCACCGGGCTCTGTATTATCATCCCACAACAGCCACCGTCATTATATCGGCATGTGCAGTGCTCCACAATATCTGCCTTTCATCGAAGGAGCCAGAACCGGAGCCAGACTCTGACCCTGACGAGCCAGGGTTGGAGTCTGGGCCGAGCTCGGACGGTTCTGAGTCGAGCTCGGAGGGGTCAGCGGCGGATGACGAGAGGCCGGCTCCTGCCCACCCTCGGGTCAGCCTCTCGGACAGGGGGAAGGCTCTGAGGCAGCGCCTTGTTGCCCAGTTCCAAACCCGCCACAGCCGTGCCGCCCCGGAGCCCCAAGCAAGCCACGGTGGCAGTCCCGCCCACCAGGGACACCACCAGCGCCAAGGAGTCCGTCGCCACAACGGAGGTCCCGCCCATCAGGGACACCGTCGGCGACAGGGAGCCCCTCATCGTCCTCGCCACGGTGGCACTCCCGCACACCAGGGACGCCACCGGCGACAGCGAACCCCTCGTCGTCCTCACCTCAACTGACGCCCTCGCCACCAGAGAAGCCCTCCCCGTGGCAGTATGTACTTCACTTGTTGCTCCACAGTCATGGCCGTCCATAAGCTCCACAGTGTCAACTCCGACTCGCGCAGTTCGTCGCACAACCACCGTGCTACCCTTATGGACATGTAGTACTGCCTCCGAAAAGCTATTCGGTGCATCGCGGTGATGTTAATAGAGCCTTTTTTTAATTTGCAAGCAGGGTGCATGGTTATGTTGCTAGCCAAAAGGGGGCATCTTGCTCGCCCTAGCAGGAAACTGAGAACTCAATGAGGCTACTGGTGAGACCCATTTTCCTTTTTTTACTGCAATATATTGTTTGTATCGGGTTTGGACATCGATTCATTTTCTCTACATTTCCATTGCCCTGATCCATTTTACAATCTATTATGGCTACCACAGAGCCAGGTGTATTACTCGATAATCACATATTGGATTTGTGTCAGTTTGAATGAATAAAGAAGACAACAAGCAGTTTGTTTTTGAAAGTGCTTTCTTTTTTTTATAACAATGCCGTAACGTGAAAAATAAATATGTTTGAAAACACAGGTTGCAATACTTCTTTAAAGTGAAATTGAGCATGGACTAGTAAACACCGTATAAATTCTTTGTCATTATCAAGGATATATCACCCAGACATTATTTCACACTTCACTTAATTCAGCACACTGCCATTTTGTTTGTGTTTTGTCACACATGGAAGCACGAGAGATTCCATAGTAGAGGCATGTTGAGATCAACAATGATATAAGAAAACAAACAAACAAAAACACAGACGAAGGGAAACAGGACAAGACGCACTCTCAACTGAAGTTTATTGAAAATTCAACTTCAGTTGAGAGTGCGCCTTGTCCTGTTTCCCTTCGTCTGCGTCCCTGTGTTTTTTTCGGCGCTTTTTTTGTTTGCAATGAACCAACTGGCCCAAATCTCCACTTTATTGCGATATAAGAAAAATAGCAAACCCGGAGGCCAGTTTCAGGCGGAAGAAAACTACAGTATAAAATTCCGATGGCACAAGCCACTCAACACCTTTGGTGAAAAAGCACACACTACATATTGCTGTCCTACAAACATGAGGAATGACTAGTTATAGCATATATCTGTCATGCCTGTTACCAAGAGCATATTACTAACTTGCTTCACTGGTTATAGTGACTCCAATAAACAAACGCAGAAGGAACAGTTCTTTGTAAACAAAATATGCACTGAAAAGCATGGACGGACTTTCCCGTAATGTCAACATTGTAAAGATGTTTAGACAGCAGGCTCACTCGTAGTATTATTCACTGTATGGCGAGCCCAGTGTGCGTAGGAACTTGTCCATTAACATGCGCCACATACCAGTGGCACAAAGGAACATATTTCTTGTGTACACCTAGAGAACAAAACAAAAATATGAATACCGACTTGGCACATAAAATAATCGTCCATGAAACTAAATTATTTGTGGCTGGACTCGGCAGGACTCGGCTCGGTGCTGTTGGGCTCGGCGCGGCTGGGCTGGGCGGAGCTGGGCTCGGCGGGGCTGGGCTCGGCGGGGCTGGGCTGGACGAGGGGTGGTTGGGCAGGGCTCGGCAGGTCTTGGCTTCGCTGGGCTCGGCTTCTCTCGGCAGTCAGCAGCAGAACGACCTCGACGAGCACGCGGGTCGTGTTTTGGAGTTCCAGGGCCACCGCCTGTGTGGCGCGAGCTTGCTCCTGGTTGGACTCCGCAACAGCCTCCATGCGGTGGCTGAGGGTCCCGATGGAACGCAGGAGCTGGAAAGACGGGGCATTTAATGTGCAGCAACAACATATTTCTAGACACCCAGAGGGAGTGAAAACCTCGATTTGCATTATGCTTTGTGGATCTCCATTGCCCTCTGCTGCAGTCCCACTTTCACAGCGGCATCTTTGTTAAACTCGTACCCATTTAGTAATGTTACTGAGTTCTGTGTTTGAGCCAATACCTGGCCTTGGAACTCCACGTCCCGCGCGTCCCTCGCCTCGTTCTGCTGCAGCTGGAGAGATGAGTTGGCGACAGCCTGCATGGCAGCCTCGTCGTGCCGCTCCTGCCTCGACATTCGGGGGGTGGCACGAGGCGCCGTTGGCCGCACCCGGGGCCTTACAGGTGGCCTCACATCTGCCAGGAAACAAAGAATGCTTCTGTCATATCACACAATCCTAGTTGTTCTCATAAGAGCTCTCACCCCGTGAGGTGGAGGGCACCGGCTCGGCTGCCTGCTGCCCGTGACCTGCCTGGGCTCCTGCGGGTCTCCCCTAGAAGGGAATTTATAAGTTCTAGTCAGCACACAGGACTTGTCTGCATTTTCTAGATATTGAGAGTGGGTTTGATGAGGCTGCATTCCACTCAGGGGAAACAAAATTAGACTGTTTCAGAGGTAGTGCCATTCATGTCAAGGATTGACTCCCCAAATATTGGCAGCTCGAAAGGTTGCACTTCCTTTGTTTTTGTGAAAATGTACCTCTGTGATACAGAAATGGAATCTTATGACAGCGTGCACACAATACAACTGAGGATTGCAACAATCACAAAAACAAGGAGAAAAAGTATTACAAAAAAACTACACTTGTTTTAGCCTTAGAAACTCCGTATCACTGCAATAAATATAATGTTTTTTTGTCGCAAGTGCTTTTGTTTTAGGTTTTGCCTTTACGTGGACGAATTAATCCGCCCCTTGATTCGATGAATTATAAAAAGTGTCAGCACCTTTAATGCATATATTCACGTTCATATTTGTCACATTTCATTGCAGTATACATCGTAGCTCACTGATAATAAAACCCTGCACGGATATTCGCTTCGCTATTGGGATTGAACAGCTACATGTGCAATAGTATGTTATGTTCAAGTGTGCACTCACCTCGGCCTCGTCCTCAAACGCCGGGACGGAAAACCCGGGAGCGCCCAGGGCCGAGTCCTCGCCCACCAGCGTCAAAATACGTGCGTATGACGACGCCAGTGAGCGCACCTGGCCGCCTCCGCCCCCTGTTTGCCTGCGAGTAAAGGAAGTAATTCTATAGCTTGGTCCACACTATGAGTAGACTACGCAAATTACCTCGCCTGTTTCGCCAGCTCGGCTGCCCGCGCCCGCGCCTTTGACACTCGCACGGCCCAGTACCGTTTCCATCCGTCCGGCTCCTTCCTCGGAGGCCCGAGGTAGTTGAGCCGGGAAGTTAGCTCGGTCCAGAGACGAACTTTGTCGTCTCTGGACAACGCCGGGCTCAGCTCAGTTGCGCCGCGGACCAGAGAGGGGTTTTCAAACATAAATGCGTCGAGTTCCTCCCTCTGGGCCGCGGTCACGCGCTGCCTGATCCCGTCCTCCATGATTTCTGAACCATAGTCACTGACAATTTAAGAAACGCAGGGTGCTGCAAGTCTGGAACCTTTAATTATTGCTTCGCAGCCAATGAGATAGCCGCATTAGCCGATGAGAACGCCGAGGAACGAATCACGACGCAAGAAGAGTGAGCATGACAGGCCACATCCTCCCGTTTTTTGAGTCGTCATCAGCGACAGTGATTTGAACTAGGCGCTCATCCGCGTCCCGCATGTTATTCTAACCTTTTATGCGAGTTTACTCCATCTAATATTTTCTGGAACCGCTACAAAATCAGTTGTTTATTTCAATAGAACACGTGTATTTTTTTAGTTTGACAAGTTTCTTTAGAATAGAGCAGATGTGAAGGTCACCGCCGCGAGGGATTGGCTGCCATCACTTCACTAAAAGCAGGAAATGCTCCTCCGGTTGCCAGAGAAACGGACGCTTGCGTAGGGACTAGGTTCCGGATAGGTACGGCCGGGAAAGCGTAGGTACGGCAGGGGGACAGCGTAGCTACTTCCGGTCTTCGGGGGTTGGCTCTTGACACCTCTCAAGTGAGTGACAGACGCCAATCTTGCTATGTCGTCACGGCGTCAAAGAGGGCGGTTTCGCGGTGCGCGCCGTTGCTCGGTTACGCCACTCCTGCCCCTACGTCACTTCTGTTTCTAGTTTCTCGAAAGTCCAACATAGGTCCCCTGGAGTTGTTCATCTGTGTACTCGTTTGGGCCATTTTTTATCTTGACAAGATTCTTTGAGTAAGACTGCTGTACATTTGTCGCGACATCAATTCCAGCAACAGTTTTCAAGGCTAGAAGCTTATTTGCTGACGACAAAAAGGCAACGCTTACCACAAGGTTTCCATCTTTGGTGATTTTATGTGAGCTCACTTTCTCTTGTGCTGTGTTGACAATTTCGTTTACGATGCGGTTACGATTCACTTTCCAGGAGGACTGTGCCTTCGTTGACTTGAAGACGATGGGGATGTCTTTCGGGCGCATTTTGCGGTATGACACTGTTGTGAAAGGTGTCTCGTCAAGATCAACGTCAATTCGGTCTCCTTTTGAGTAGTCGGAAGTGCTTGCTGCGTCCGACGGCAGACATAGTTTCTTCTCTGGTGTTTCTCCAGAGTCCTCCATTGCTTGGCGTGTAAGGGCTGAACAACCAGCTGGAAGAATCAATTGAGGTGATCGTAGTAATGGGGTTGGCAAACGCCATGGAGAGGGAGACGAGCCTCTACCGCCCTGTTTTGCCCGTTGATGTTGGTACTCGATTGTATCTGCCGAGCAGATCTCTTGCTCACGGTCGAGGATTTGTGTGACAGTTCTCAAATTACCTTTCAAGGCGAGTGCTTTCCTGTGGTGTTGTTTAAACAGTAAATCAAAGAGAGCAGAGGAAGAATGGACGTTTCTCGTCCAGACACTCGTCATCTATATCCTTTTTCCCCTGCTTGGTCCGAATGAAATGAGCTGCGACAAAAAGTGAGTGTAGACCTAAATCACAGGGTAAACATGGAATCTGCCGTCAAATGGAACATTTTTGAGATTGGCAGTGGCAAACTGTGCCAAAACCGAAATTAATTACGCCAAAGAAAATTGTTTGCACTTGCTCATATTAAAAGTAAGTTCAAACCGACATTGAACCCATCTTGCTGCTGTTTTAAATAGCAGCGGCGTAATGTAGTACGTCAAGTAATGACTACACAGAATACAAGCGGTCGTTTCGCTTCCTACCCACCTGCGATTATGGGGTACAGAGTACACGACTGTATGCGAGGAAAAGCCTTCTTCCAGATAAGCTTGGGACCTGCCCGTGCACGAGTCCCCTTGCATCATCCTTGGGTCAATTAATTTTCAAATGTACAACTTGATTGTCGTTACCATCCCTTTGCTTCAAAATGTAGTTAAATTGAGTCAGTCAAGCAAGCAACTGAAAAAGAGGTCCGCAAATATGAGTGAAAATAGAAATAAAAACTTGTAAGAGTGTCGTATACACACTCCTCTTTGCTGCGTGATGACAGCTCAGTCATTTTATCCCCCAATTGTATTCTATGTTTTTCAGAGGTCCCGTAACTGACTCAGCTCAAAGTGTAGCGTTGGCTAATGCTTTTATGCCATTTTACCGCTTAAAGTTTCTGTCTATACTTCGTTTCACCTTCGGTCCGAGCGCGGCCGATGTTATCAGCCGAAGGGCCAATCAAACAGCGCAAAAAGCGCAACGTCATGGCGTGCTCTCTGCGCTTGATAGGACTAGCCGGCGTAGGAGCACGCACAGAGAGACGGCGAATACCCGCTGGTCCTATCAACTGCAGAGAGCACGCCATGACGTTGTGGCTCTTCGCTGTTTGATTGGCCCTTCGGCTCATTACATCGGCCGCGCTCGGACCGAAGCTGAAACGAAGTATAGCTTTGCTTCGCCACGCGCTGACGGCACTCGATGCGATAAAGAATGTCTCCCTCCTAAGCCATCGGATATACCCTAAAACATGCTTGACCACAGCGCCGTTTATTACACTAGGCACAGTCCATAGGCTGTAAAGAGGTACTGTTTACGGTAGTTTAAATACTTCGAGAGAAAAAAAAGTCTAACCGGTGCCCCAATTTTTTGACGCCGTCAGACCGCTCTGAATGAAGCGGTCGAATGTGTAGTGCAGCGAAGCAAGCAACCAACAAATGTGTCCACAAAAACAAGTAAAAATTAAAACATACTTCATCACAATACTATCATTTCCCTAAAAACAAGATATGGGTAAAAAAAATGACTCAAACTTGGCACACCAACAGTGCACTTTGAGTGAGGCGGTCCACGTTTAATCGCAGTGAAGGAAGCAACTGAGAAATTGGTCCCCGAAAAATAATTAGAAGACAGGTCTAAGACACGTGCTCCATCTCCCTTGGCAGAGAATAAGGATGTATATATTTTTAATTTCATCAAGACGCCCCAACTACAAAGAAGGTAGCAGGGAGAGGAAATCGTTTACTTATCTGACTAGCTTTTTGCAGGAAACTCATAAAAAGAGAGTAAAGAAGACACGTCCTCAAGCTCGGCTGCTTCGGTTTGTTTCGTAGAGTTTCCCTGGCGAAAAAGCGATCCTCGAATCACGACCGAATTCGCCCCTATTTTGCTGAACTGTTGGCCCGCAAAACGGCGGAGAAGTCGATGTCATTACGCTGGTTTACACAAAGGACTATTACACGGCCTCGGCGAGGAAAGCACGCGAGGCACGGAAGTTTCCACTGTTTCCGGCGGCATAGACGCGATGACGTCCTATGCCCGATTCTTAGTGATCGGTACTCACCAATTTCGGTGTATTCCCTATCTTTGACGCAGCCTTGGTCCTTGTAAGTAGCGTTGCAAGTGACGAACTAGCGTTGCAAGTGACGACTGTGATTTGATATAAAAAAAAAAAAAAACTGCTTGGATGGGTCTCAGTATCGCTCTCCTCTGTCAGAATTCTCGGCTACCACATACTTTAGCAATTAGAGGAGCCGTCGAACTTGATTAGGGAAGGAAATACTGAAGGCTGGGGCTCTACGTCGAAAAGTAACAAAGACTATCAGCGACGCCCTAAACAGTCTTCGCCAAAAAGACCACCCGAGATTCAAACCATTGAGTTTGCGTTCCTGAGGTAGAAACAAAACCTCAACGCCAAGGAGGCGTTGGGGTCTTGCGCTGAGTGGCGTCACTTCTCTTGGGATTTAATGTGACTCGAACTGACCGCCTCATTGACTGTAATAATTATACATAATATATAGCGGAAAAGACGAGACTTGTAGAAACGGGGAGCTGTCGCCTGTGTAAGTATGCAGTTAAAATGTCCGCGACTTGGAAAATGCGTAACAGGAACGGGACACGAGGTTAGAGTTGCAAATAGCAACCGCAGTACATAAAAAAGGAAAAAAAAAAAGAAGAGTTAGTTTGGGTTCTCATCCAGTTTGAACATTGCACGACGAGCTCGAATGATGTCGCCATACCCTTACACTGCGTTAGGCGGCATCATTAAAGGCCGTGGAGCAACAGTACAATTATGAATGACAGCCCAAATCGACTCGTCTCTTTTATACCGAGCGCGGACCGGGCAGCCTTTGTCCTCGTCGCTAACTATTCGAAAAAATAAGAACATTTGTCTAACACCTGGAACCCGATCGCCTTTAATGCAAGCAAGGTAAGAAAACCCAAAACGAGCGTGTTTGACTTGTGTTTGGCGCTTGGGGACGTTAGATCGCCAGTTCGCCTGCATGCTAACCGTCCTCCTCTTGGCTAACGGGTGTCCAAAACACTACCGTCGGCAATGTAATGTAGGAAATACTTTTTTTTTCTTCTTCATATATTGAGTTTGCGACATCTACCGAATACCCCTGTTTCACGGACAATTGACATTTGGCGAAGCATCATTTGAAAAAGCGCGTGCGGCAGGGGTATCGGGATCCCGAATATTTTCTCCAGTATTTTTGTTCGTTTCCGCGAGATGTTTATTATTTTTTTTATTATTATTGTGAAGAAACGGTGGAGGTGGTAGAAGCGTGAAAGCGGAACTATGTTCGTGCAACAACGTTACATACAAACCTCGTCTGTATTAAATTGAGGAAATTCGTATCCTGATTGTTATTGGCGGCAACAGAACCAGGAAGGTAAGGGGGCAAAGACGACTACAGGAGATTAAAGTGAACTTTTTAAAACAAAGCTGCATTTTCATGGGCCCTTTCTAACAATGTTTGGTTCACCATTTTTTTTTTAGGGGGAGGAATGCTTGAGGAAGTTGTTATATTCAACAAGAAGCACGTGTAATTTTGGAAAATGTTAATGTTAATAAAATCTGTCCGCTTTATGGGGCTTTACTGTACGAGATAGGAGGTATCTTAGACGAATGTTTCGAGATTTTTTTTGTCACGAATAATTACTAACCCTAGAACGATTATATGAGACATTGTACGCTGACTATCTTGTTATCTTTTTTCCAATTTGTTTTAAATGTTTATCTAAAAGTTTCTTTGTTTCCTATGTATACCTCCAGATTTGTACTGAAACAAATATATGAAATCAGATCAATGCTTAACAACTTTTTTTTATTGTGCACGCTTAGTTTATTTCTGGGTTTGAAATTAAAACTAACAGTTTTCAACGTACGAGGCCCATCAAAGTAATAAAAAAAAAATAGAACTAGAGAGCAAAATTAAAAATATATATACATATATATATTTCTTCATTTATTCAATGATAGTTTGTTATATGGATGCTATACATAAATAACCTATTAAGTTTATCGTTTTTTGTGAATCAGTTTGTAAGCACACAAAACAAAATATATGTTTTTTTTTTTTTTAACCAATTGTATTATTTCACATTACGCAAACATGTTCAATGCGCAGAAAGGCACCCAGACACTTGTGCTGCAAGCTGAAAAAGTACAATGTAATGCATCGTTATATAAAAAAATAGTTTATTATAGTGGTAAGATCAACATAATATTGAATTCCACAAACGCCGAATAACATAAAAAAAACAATCTTGCTTTTATTTGTACAGCTGTTAGTAACACAAAACGCTTGACAATAAGCGCAACATACACGCGTTTTATTTTAAATGTATGTTAGGAGTACCTACATGAAGCCTACTTCTATCGCATATGAAGCGATAACCAATTTTGTTCAGTTCTAATACTTTCTGCAATGATGCATTCATAAATATAGTATATGTGAAGCGACTAAAGAGGGTTCCTGGGTGTAATATATCTCCATCGTTTCCCTTGAGCTGTAGCATTCAAGGCAAAGGGAGAGCAAAGTCAAATGTGAACGACAATGTTCTATGCGTGAAACATGAAGCATAGATTAGCCACACTGCACTTTTTACCGAGGGTAGCACCCTTGTAAATCATCCTTTTCGAGCTGAGTTAGTCGAACATAATATGAATTATTCTCCACGGATAATAAGGACATGATCGCAACACAGCTGCAAAACGGCAGTTTAAAAACGGTTATTAAAGGACATTTAATTCTGAGCTAAGGATGGACGTGACACATTCCGTTGGCCAGCTCAAAAGGGATGGTTTCTAAGGCGAAGGCCCACGGAGGCCCCGGCCATTGCGACGTGACACACAAAAACAACACACCATGGACTAGAAACAGTGAAAGACCCAAAGCTCTACATAAAGGCAAAAGGCAGACAAACAATACATAAAACAGATAACGATGCTACAACTCACAACTGGATAGAAGTTGGCTTCTTTGCACGACCTGCGAAAATTCGTTTGGGATGAAAACAAGACGCGATAACGTACAGTTTATGATCAGGGTGAACTGGCCGCACCTTTACAAGACTTCGGGAGTGTTCTATTCCCAAAGACCGAAATAAAAACTAAACAGGCCGTACTAGCGGCGCACGAAATATAAACAACCTGGAGGTTTACTGGCGAACCCCTCTATTCACCTCTCGTTCTCTAAGAACACACAGCAACTCCTCGTCGATTGCTGCAGGCGCGACTGTACGGCTAATGATTCATGCCAGATGGACAACCGATTTAGACCCGATATTAAAATAACGTGACAGGAGCATGCTCGGCACAGTCTCGGTGTCCTTGTCCTGGGTGCTGCGCACCCCCCAGTTCTTATCCAAAATCAACGGACGAAACCGCACAGTGAAAGGCGAGGAAGAGCCGAGCCTCGGGTCTTCGCAGCCCACGTGGCCATCTTGTGCTCACGCGAGTGAGCAACACCTCATGGGGCATGTGGCGCCCGTAGTTGACCCCCCGAAGCCTCAGTAGTAGTTGTAGAAGTTTCTGCTGGCACCGATACGCTGCCCAAACTGGCCGTGAAACGAGGGCCCCTGGTACGGGCTCGGTGCCGCGAGGACGACGGGCGTCGAAGCCCTCGCAAGGTAACGAGACCTGGCGGGCACACGGATCACCTTGCGCACTCGCTTGACGTACGGAGCTGAAACCCTGGCGATGGGGACCGTGGACGCAGCGGCCACGACGGGTTTGGCGACGGCGAGTCCACCGATGACGCCGACGTAAGGCGAGTTGAAGACCGCGCTGGCCGGGGCGCTGGCGGCTGTTCCGGGCTCGTTGGTGTTCACGATGACGCGGAATCCGTGCTGGTCGGCAACGTACTCGACGCGTCGCTGGCGGCCGTCGATATCCGTGATGGTGTAGCCGCCCCGCTTGTTGCCGAACGCATCTCCCACTTCCCAGCGGCCGTTGGTGGCCCCCAGGGGATCCACGATATCGTAGCTGAACTGGTAGTTGCCGTAGTCCTGCGGACATTGCACTCGTACGTTGAAGAAAGGAGCGCCAAGAGCGCGTAAAGTGCAGACGAAGCCCGCTTGAGAGAAATACGGCAGGTCATATAATCTCAGCGAACGCCGTCTTATCGAAAGACGCTTTAGCAAACGACGATAAATTAATCTAACTAGAGTTACATTGAGTAGACTAGCGGACGTGCCGATGTGTATCATTTTCCTGGCGAAAATTAACTGAGTAGGTTGCAGTGGAAACTCGATAAATTCTTTCGCAGTTATTTTTTTTTCTCTCTTTGGGCCCACCTACTGCATGCGGCTAAAGTTACCCAGATACTGTCTCAATTAATCGGCGCTGAGCGCGTGCTGTGGTCGACCCTCCACGATTGTCCAAATGCCCACTATGACGTTTTGAGTATGATGAATTCTACTTTCACTCGTGGAAATAAGAGGCATGTCGTACTCTCCACTTTGACGGTGTTGGTTTAAGGACGCGATGACTACGAGCTTTGCACTATGTGTTTTTACACACGCGATCAAAATTGTCACCGACAAGCGATAATCCTGCTCGTGACGTCATAGATAAAAACCATAAGAAGAAGTCACAGAAACATCTCGTCGCCAATAGGGAGCATTCACTGGACGCCATACTTGTTGCTGCTGTTTAGAGCCCATGAGTGAATGAGATAACGTATTTATTAAAGGAATGGGATACATAACGATCTCTTGATAAAGTCAATGCTTAGAACGAGCTCAATTTAATAGTTTGATAAGACCGGCAATCTCGATGGTGTGCAATGCACGTTGCGAAAGGAGAGGCTTCGAATCGTCGTCTTCGATTTCTTTGATCGAAAGCGAGCAATGAAATTTGGTTTGTTGTCCCCACAGATGAAGCGTACCGCTAGAGGCGTAACTGTTCGATCTCCTCCCCAATACCGTTTACCTCACTCCCCCTCCCCCCTTTCAAACAAAAAATATCAGTGGATGCCCCACGTGTGCAAGCACACGGGAAGCATGCACGTTAAGATAACTTCGACAGGCTTGCGACTGAACGTACTCGCTCACATAAGCAGACATAGGAAGGATGCCCTGTTTTCAGACCGCAGTCAACGCCATGATCAAATGCACCCAACTAAGCCGCACAAAAAAAAAAAAGGCATCATCACGGCGCTCATCGCCTTTGTGAGTTTGCTATTACCGATTAAAAACCCATCGCGTAAGTAATTGTGTTGTATGTATCTTTAGGCAGCCGGAAGATGTCCGCCTCAACGGTCGACTTGTCTCTCGGCTGTATGTGAGAAATCTAGCCAGTGCAGTATCACCGCTAGCCGGGGGAGTCTTTAAAGGGATGCTGAAGCGAAATCTGGATTCCACAAAAACATGGCGGCAAAAGCGTGCAACGGGATGCTGCAAATACCAAAACATCACTCCCACAGCGATATCTCAAACGGATGACCGTATTAAAAAAAAAAAAAAAATATGAGGCGCATTTGACAGGTATGTTTACGTCATGTTTCTCCGAGAAGGAGAGGGAACGGCCTCGCGTCTTCTCCGCCTCGCCGCCTTGAGGGAGCGAAGCGAAGAGAGGAGGAAACGAGATATCTTCACGTCACGCGCCTCATCGGTCTTGTTCAATCTCGACCTTTTTTTCCAAAAATACGGCCGTCCATTCGAGATATCGCCTTACGGGTAGTGTTCTAGGGATTGTAGCGTCAAGCCTACATCTCCTGCATTGTTTTTTTGTTTTTTTTTAAATCCGAATTTCGGTTCACCATCCCTATAAAGGGGCGGTGCAACGATTTTCAGACTTTGGCAAATTAACTGCGGAAATTAATCTGCGTCACCTATGAAACAAAAAACAGAAAACAGTATTTTCTTGCGATCGCTAGTTCTTATAAAAAAAAAAAAAAAAAACAAATCGAAGGTCAAAGTGCCTCTCAACTCTCCACGTCGACTTTCGAGTGACGTACTCTGGGGGTTTACGTGCTTTCCACTTGGGTCCTCTCTTCAGAGACCCCAGCCGTTTCCTCCGCGATTGTCGACTTTTAAAGGATTAGCATCGTCGAAGGTCGCGGCGAGTGATCGCGAACCCCTGGGTTCTGGAGCGCGAGCTTCCGATCCACGGTGCTCCGAGCTGCGGTGCGCTAACACACTCAACCTCCCCCCCTCCCCCCCCCCCCCCCCCACCCCCCGAAACTCCCCCCAAAGTAGAGTGCCTTCATACACACACGCGCGTTTGCTTGAGTGGTGGCATCTCAGTCATAGTATTTACGATCAATCGTTTTAATGTGAAAGCATTAACTGTCCCATGGAGCGAAGCTGGCGTTGTCTGTAACGGTTGCCTGTCACTGTCTGTAGCAGCAAAAAAAAAAAAATGGCACCTAAATTTTTTTTTCCCAATAAAACACAAAGAAAAGCACGGCAACGCAATGCTTCGTCACGGAAGCCGTCGTGGAGCCGGCGGGGTTCGCCGCGCCTACGCAGTGGGGGAGCGTGATGTCACCGCCGGAGCGACGTGTGACAAAGGAAGACGTGACGCGATGCTTGTAGGAATGCGCTGCGTGTACGAATGCTTTTGCATTCCTACACGTAAGCAATCTTAAATGTCTCTGCCGAATTTTTTTTATGTCTTTTGAAGTGCGTGCAATCCGGTGTGACTCAGCTCGAGCAAGTAGCCTTGTCTAATGCTTAGACGCCATTTTACCGCACAAGTCAAGCACTGAATGTGCGAGCACGTCACGCACTGGCCCACTCCAATGAAAGGTGTCTTCACTCTGGGACAAACAGGCACCCTACCCCAAACCAGTCAAGCACAGTAAATCCGCCGCGATACTGCGCTTTTTTTTTTTTCTTCTGTACCTGATTGGTTTAGCCGAAGATAGCAGACCCACAAAGACAACGAGCGCTGTGGCGATACACTTCTCGCACTGCTTGATTGGTGCACCGGATCGTAATATCATCTTCGGTTTTTTTTTTTTTTTTTTTTTTTGCATAATAAAGTTATTTGACGTAAGAAGAAAAAAAGTTATTGAAGAAGGCCTGTCTGCCCGGCAAACAACTTCCGCCTTGTAGAGCGTGTGCCGCGACCAGAAATTATAAATGCATACTCACGTCTTGTGCTCTGTGCTGTGTGCTTTCTCCCCCTTGCAGTGCCACGCCTGCGCTTGCAAGGGCCAGCGCCACCGAGATCACGAGCAACTAAAAGAGAACGGCATTTGCTCTTACGCATCGATTGCGCATCAGGAGTGACAATCAGAGGGCGTATTTTGATTGTGTACGGATATGATAGACGTGGAACGAGGGAGTGGCCGTGCACGATGTATCCAGAACAAAACAACACTAGCTGCGCGTGCTCAGAAACATTCCAATAACATATTGGCACGCGAGAATCGCGCATCAACATTCGTAAGTAAACAAGGCATGACTAGAGTTCCTGTATAGGCTCCCTACGGGAGCCAGAGTTGCGCGTTTGATTCCATATGCCGCGTGCCGCCCTCGCCGCTATTTGCCGAGATCCGATCACGTGAGGAGCCGTATCAAGTGTCGTGCAGCAAAGTAGACGTTGCACGCGCCCCGGCGTACGTTCCCAGGCTTTTGAGCCCGCCGCGCGCCTCGAACGCGCGGCGCTGCTATTCGCCGAATTCAGTCACGTGAGGAGCTGTATCCACATGCCATGCGTGAACGCGCAACTCTGGCTCCCGTAGGGAGCCTATACAGGAACTCTAGGCATGACGGTATTTGCGCGCCATGAGTGGTCAAGGGGGAAAGTAAATTATGAAAGCAAGCTTTCTTCGCTCGGGTACACGCTCAGGATATACCGTGGGCTCCTCCAATAGTCGTCTTGCACTTTATTTACCTGGACGGCCATTCAAAGTCACGCTCTCTACGATTATATCCCGCCGCAAAATCACCTCGTAGGAAAAAAAAAAAAAAAAGAGCGGTGAAGGGCGGCCAGGAGAGGTGCGATCACACAAACTTTAGTAAGTTTTTTTTTCTTACTGTTTGTATTTTTCACAATGTACGTTTTCTGCTAATTCAAGCATTCGCAGATCAACAGCTCAGTCAAATTGCATAGTTTTTTGTTTCATCAATTTCTTGTCGTAACTGCGAAGTAACATGCACTGATCAGCCAAAACGTTATGATCACCTACCTAATACCGTGTTAATTTACGTTTGGCACACAGAACAGTTGCAAGGGTGATCTGCTGCGGAATTCCATATCCAACAGAGTCCGATTAACTGTGTGCTCAGAAATGCTGGTGCTTTGACCTGCATCGTATCTAGCTGTCAGTTGAGCCACAGGTAGCCGCCTATTTCGCTTCACCAAGCGGGAAAGCCTCCGACGCACACATTCTGTGGTGATGCGTGGACGTGCAACGCCTCGGCGTCTACCAACAGTTTCATCGTCACACTGGGGCGGATTTATGGGTCAGGCCTGGGGGGTGGGGGGGAGGGGAGGGGAGGGGTGGGGGGGGGGGGGGAGTCTGCTGAAATATGACGTTACGGTAGAAACGTTGCCCAGATCTATTTTGCTGACTCAATATTTGCTATGTCACCAAAAACTAAACTTTTGGCTGGTGTATATCAGTGGTTTTATTACAGACCTTGGGGTGCTTAGGAGAGGGGGGGGGGAGGGGCGGTCACCCCCCCCCCCCCCTTAAATCCGCCCCTGTCGTCACTCTTCCACTTTTGACAGGTACTAATGACGGCAGCTCGCGAACACCCGACGAGCTTTACAGCTTCCGAGATACTTGTTCCTACACTCTAAGAAATGCCTGCGCGTCTACTTAGCCGCAAAACACTCAAAGAGCCAATCTCGGCGATCTACAAAATCAGCTCAGTGAATGACGAGGCGGAACATCCGTTTAGGCCTGAAAATGAAGTCTGCGCTGTGGCACTACGCAATGCAAAGCGTCATGCTTGCATTGCATAATGCAACAGCGCAGACTTAATTTTGAGGTCTAAACATATGTTCCACCTCATCATTCGCTGAGCTGATTTTGTAGATCGCCGAGATTGGCTCTTTGAGTGTTTTGCGGGTAAGTAGACGCGCAGGCATTTTATACCATCACTATCTGCCCTTCATCAAAGTCGCCTAAATGGGCAGCCTTTCCCAATACATGCACACGTTGTCTACAAAGTAATCCCTCTGTATCCCCGGCAGCCGGTACCTACCATTCGCCCCACCAGGTGTTAGAGAATGCGAATGGAGCGTAAGTACTGTGTTGCGTAAGCTCGGAGCGCTCATTCACACAGTGTATAGGGGTGGTCGTAATGTTTTGGCTGATCAGTGTATGTACTATACTCCGTTCACCCTTAAGCTGAGACTGCAGCCAAAGCTACAAGCGCGAGCTAACCTGTGCTCCTTGCTTTGAGACGTGTATTTCTAGCGTGAGTTCTCGCTTCGTGGAAAACAAAAAAAGATTTGTGTGTGTATGTTTATACAGCCTGAACTATATAGTCTGCTTCAACGGGCGACTTGTCTTTCAGCTGTAGATGAGCAATTTATCTAGTGCGGTACAACCGCTAGCCTGGGGTCTTTAACGTGCACCACGCAGTTGTGACACACAACAGCACGTCGAGAAGAATAGGAAGCCAGCTGGGCGTGAGACGTTTTTTTTTCCATCGCCAGAGAGACAACCGGACCAGTGGCACCCACCATGTCTTCGATCGACAAGGTGCTCAATTAGCTGCTCGGTCACAAGCTCAACCGCAAGCTGGAAGACCTCAAGGCACGCTTTCGCAAAGACCGCCGCCTGGCCAACACCGGTACGAAACCCCCAGAGCTCCACGACGGGGGTGCTGGACTCCTTGCGTCACCGGAATTCGGCCGGATCGTCTGCATGCTGGACAAGCAGAGAGCCCTCGTCTGGCGCTCGAGTCTTGCCTGCTAGAAGTCAGCAGCTTATGGCGGCCCAGCCAAGACCACCGTCGCGAAGACCGCTACTAGGCCTGACGCTCTTCTTTGCCCTCTTCATCATCCATCATCACCGTCATTCACACGATTCATTTGTACTATACATTTCATCGTCATTAGAAGCGGCGCCGCAGGCCTTTCAAGGTACGGGCGATTTGTCTTTGTGTGCGGCGCAGCGGCTCTCCCTGAGGTAAATACTCATATCATATCTTCATATCATTAATCATCTCATATCATATCATATCAACACGATGCACATCCAGATCGAAACGGGCAGGGGTGAGGATTGAACCATTGATCCCTAGGTTTCTGCAGCGCGAGCTTTCGCCCACCTGCTCCAGATGGTGTGCGCTAGCCACCGGCCACCGATCCCCCATTGCTTTGTGGAAGAACTTCTCAAATCAGCGACCTCGTGCTCTCGTGCTTGTAGCCTGGCTGCAGTCTCAGCTTAAGGGTGAACGGAGTATACATTATTTCTTGCATATGTGGCTCAGTGAAGTGAGTAAAGTTGACATCTCGAACGCAATGTGCAAGGAAAGAGAACAAGCTCTCGCAGCATTTGATTGTCATAAAAAAAAAGGCCGCGTCAAAATAATCTAAAATGTGGAACTTCGCGTGCCGAACCAATGAAAGGCCACGTCATATTCACGAGAAATTACTTAGACATATATATATATATATATATACCTATATACAGGGTGTTTTTTTTAAGCTTAACAGAATTTTTAAAAACAAACCATGAAAGCTAGCTTAATGCGGTCTGTGCAGGTGAGTTATACAGCCAAGGGGACATAGTATAGGGGGCTAATCGCAACAATCAGTCGGCTAATTAATTAAAATTTGTTAATTAACTTCTTAATTAATGAAAATATACATATGGTTCCAATTAAAAATTTGCTCAGCGTCATCGAAAACTACTAAATCAGTCATTTTCAGAAAGACTTTGAGCGCGTGAGAAGCGTAGCAGTGCACTGAAATTACCGCTCGTGGAGCAGGTACAAAGCTAGAGGTTGCGATAAGGCGCCCGCGCGATTTTTCCGTCTCTTATCTAGCCCCGGCCTTGTACCTGCTCCACGAGTGGTAACTTTAGTGCACTACTACGCTTCTCACGCGCTCAAAGTCTTTCTGAAAATGACTGATTTAGGGATTTTTGATGACGCTGAGAAAGTTTATAATTGGAACCATACGTCTATTTTCATTAATTAAAAAGTTAATTAACGAATTTTAAGTAACTAGCCGACTGATCGTTACAATTAGCCCCCTATAATCTGTCCTCCTGGCCGTATAACTCACCTCCACAAGCGGCATAAGTGTAACTTTCACGGCTTTTTTTAAACAAATCTGTTAAGCTTAAAAAAAACACCCTATATATATATATATATATTATATATATATATATATATATATATATACGCGAGGGAGCGATTCGCACAGTGATATGGAGCCTCCACACGATACAGTTTAAACAGCCAGGAAGAGGGAGGAATGAGGGGGAGGGGGAGGAGGGGGGGAGGGGGGTTATGGAGGCGCACCGAAAAATTTTAATTTTTCTCGTCTCCGTCACGTGTTTGCGCTCACTTCCGAATTGCGCTTGCCACGAAATGCTCGCATTTCGTAATCCAGACCAGCAACACGGCGCATTCCAGTTAACAAGGGGGGTCTCTGCTTCCCCGTTTTTCCACTTCAAGCTACGTTTCATTCTTAACGCGGGCAACGAGTACTATATTCTTCGGTTGGAGCACTTGCTTGCCGCGTGCCCCGCATCCTACACCCTTCCGGACAGGCGCCGAATACGTCTGTGACAACCGCCGTCACCGACTGCTGGACTTTTGGTCGAAACCCAAAAGTGAGGAGGCCAGTGCAACTTCGTTCATAGCTAGAGCAAGCCGAAGTGCAGTCGCGTGAAAGATCGGGCATTACTGTGAAAGTAAACCCATAAGCAAATCAAGAGTATAAGGAGCGCGACACAGCTAGAATCAAAGGGCGTGCCTTACTCTATGTCCACGCTTCCTGTTTCCTGATTGGTTCTGGGGCATTCTTAACGGATAATGTCGCGCTCTGATTGGCTGAGGAGCGATAACGAGATGTTCGGGACTCGCCATACCCTGCGCCTTTCAGCTGACAGTGGTGCCGAGACAGTGGTGCAACTCTCCCAAGAAACAATAAAGAGTGAACCGAACTTTATCAACCAACCATGTAAGCAAAAAAAAAAAAAAAAAATCATGTAGTCTTGTTGCGTAAATAAAGCTTACAGCTAATAAAGACCGTAAATATTTTATTTGAAAAATCCCGAAATAATCAGACAAGCCAAAACGAACGAGCGTATCTCTGAATATGCACGCTTTTGGACTCGAATATGACGCCTTAGGTAGAATTGTACCCCCAGATTTTAATTTTACAAAACAAGCTTCGTGTTTTTATGCAAATTTTCGCCGCGTGGTGTACGAACCAAAACTGCATCCAGGTACAAGTTGTAGGACGGTTTATCTATAAGGTGCGCGCAATTTTCAGGTGCTTTATTTTATGCCATCAAATTCGTCGACGTGTAAATCTGAGAGAAGTAGCAGTACATATATTTTGAAAGTATACGTCAAAGTAAGGACACATTAACGACACTTACGTCTGTACAGGAACAAAATCGAAAAACTAGACTGAGAGGCGATAAAACACGTACAAACACAAATTGGCTAGAGGACACAGAAGGTTTTTCTACTCTTTTCCTCATGCGAAGCGACTCCGGCCTTTCAACTGAAGAACCACGGAAAGAAACTAGAAGCGGTTCGTGTTGCTTATTTTTTGTTCGTCTCATTTCGACAATCATTAAATAAAACTGGAGCATACCCGAAACAAAAAAAAAAAAAAACGAAAAAAAGCGTGTGCGAATTGCACGCATTTGCAACAATTTCATTATTTCCTTTTTTTTTTTCTTTTTCTCTTCTTTTTGCGTATGCCCAAGAAAACTAGCGTGAGACATTAGCGAAGCCACGCGAGCAGTGCGCATGAACTGCTGAAGTAATCACCCGGAAGTAAAATTAAAAAAAAAAAAAAATGAAGACAGAATAAGAATTCCTGCCAGTTTTGCAGCAGGTACTTCTTCATAACGAGCAGCTGCCAACCTCTCGACCCCCTTGCCGAGGTGCCGACAGCTCGATCCGCGGCAAACAGCGGGAGGGCGATGCTTAGACACCATGGCATGCAATTAGCCGGCTCGGAGCTCGCGTCAGCCTTTGTGCGTTCGCTTGACCGCCGGTCACGTTCCATTTAAATAAAGCGGGAGAGACCGACAGGACGTCCAGCCCCGAGAAGTCACCGCCACATTTGCACGGACCGCCCGCAGAGGGTGTCTCGGGCGTTTGGGCGCCGCGGGGCTTTTTGTTTCTCCATACATACCTGCTCTTAACATTCGACGTGCAGCTCGTTGAAGCCGTATGAGATGGAGACTGTATTACTGACTGAGTCACCGAAACAATAGAGCCCGCGGCCGGACACGGGGCGCGCGTTCGGGGAACTTCGACGCACGCGCTGCTTACTTGCGATGTTAACTCAGTGCGCGGCGGCTTCACGGACGTCTGCGCCGCGTGCCCCTGGATTTCGAACCTTCTTGAGTTTGACGGACGACCGCGCTCCGCTGGTTCGTCGATGCGTGCGACGGTCCGTTGCGTCGCTCGTGGCGGAGCACGCCGGCCGCTGCGCAGGTGAGCGCGCGGACTGCTCGCGGTCACGGCGCGTCTGCGTGGTGGTCCTCGGTCCGGCAGAGTCGTGTGGCGAAGAAGGGCTTTGGTCGGATGCCTTTCGATGCCAGTTTCCGAAGGTCGGCGGACAACGGCAGGGTTGCGTCGGTGCCCGTGCGTGCCACTGAACGGGACGCGACGTGACTGCATACATTGCTCGCGGGGCTTGAGGTTCGCGTCATGTGTCGTACGCACGTTTCTCGAAGACACTCGGAGTCGGTGCGATTTCATTCGCATGCCGGGAATTTTTCCTGATTACGCCTACTATACAACACTACACAAGTGGCGTGCAATGGGAATGCCGGTCTTATATGTTTATATGGTTCATTAAATGATTTTGACCTAACTCAAGGCCCGTAAGTTACGTATGTGACGTGAGCATATAACACGTAATTCTAATAAAACAGACGTTTTTTTTTGTTTTTTTTTTCAAGTGCGTTTTTTTTTACGCAACCATTACACACCACATTTTCTGCTTTCACACTCTGCATGATCGTAAATACGATAGCTCCAATTCATACAGGGTTACTGAATTGGAACTATCGTATTTACGATCATGCACAGTGTGAAAGCAGAAAATGTGGTGTGTAATGTGGTGTGTAAGAACGTCGCGGATTTGACTGGACCTCACTCTCGCTCGAGTAACGTTTTGTTACCTTGGCGTTCGAAAACCTACCCGCGTCCAGCGTTGTTCTATCCAGATTGTCACGTGACGTGACCCGCTGGAGTAACTCGGAAGATGTCGAACACAGCGATGGTGGGCGAGTTCGGAAGAACATGGCGGATCACGCGCTAGCACACTACAGGAGCGAGGGGAGGAGGGCGGGGGAGGACGAGGACTTGTCGCTACCTCGGGTGGCCAAGCTGCGGCTCCAGAACCGTACGCGGCTCTTCGCGTGTCAAAGTGCGGCTCGCGGCTCCCTCTCCTACCCCCCCCCCCCCCCCCCTCCTTCTCTCACATTCCTCCCGGTCACACGAGCACTTCCCAAAAAGAGAAATGGAACGCGTTTTAAATCGAAAGACAGGTTGCGGTTTGGGAGTCTTGTGCTACTGCTATACCTCACGTACATTTTGGACTGCTTTTTACTCGGATAGATTGAAAGTAGTTCGAGTTTCGTTACAGGAGCCATGGGAACTGCGGCATCGCAATCTACACACCACAATCCACAATACCCCAACTTCACACCAGCGGTCCATATAGCAGCCCTCCCAATGTCAATACACTAGAATTAGTTCGGCAGTTTTTACTTTCCTGAAAATTTGTATAGCAGCGTTATAGAAAATGCTTGCATTGAGATATTTTCTAACGGCCAGAAGCCCGAGAAGATAGCTTTAACTTCGGCAGTTGCTTCTGCTGAGAAAGAGTTCGTGCTGCCGAGGTGCCTTTTTGTGCAAAGCTCGCGCTTTTGGCTAGTGTAGTCGTGTTGTCGATCCGGTTGATTTACACGAGAAAGGGCTGAGAAGCAAATATTTAGACGAAGCAATACTCCGTCCAAAAGAAAAAAGAATATTGTTTAATATATGAACACGTTACATGAGCAGAGCTCCTTTTCGAACGGAAATAAATCGACGATATGAAACTATTATTTATGGCGCATGGCGCGCACAAGGTATGAGAACAGGGGCTCGCAGCTCGCAGCCGCGGGATGCTTGCGGTCCGCGTGTTTGAGACCCCTGCTCTAAAAAAACAGTTCACTTCCAATGTTTTTTTTTTTTCTTTCAATGTTGTTTGAAGTTAGTACCACATTCACAGCTCGTCATAACACCATATGTTTCACGGCCATGAATGATCTGTCTGAAGAAAACCCGTGGCATTACTTCCTCAGTTCCAAGCGCAATCTTTACTCGTGTCTAAGAAATTTCTAAACGTGTGTGCTTTAGGCGTTCCATTTTTGCGGCAGACTGCCGTACATTCGTACGTTTTGTTTGACAAAACGTCGGTATGATTCTAATACATAAATTTATATTCGAACAAATTAGTGCATAACTAACGTCTTAAGCGCAACTTACACTGTTTTTTTACAGCGGAGCTGTTAAGGGCTAGTTTCCCCAGGATCGTGTCCCCCGCAAAGAAATGAAGACACCGAACTCTGGACACCTACCGCCATCTATGAGCGACGGCGGCAAGCCACGTATCTGGTTGCCGCCGTCGCTCATAGGTGGCGGCAGCCTTTCTACTCTAGCTTGCCGACTTGCGGCCGGCCATTACATTCCATTGTACAGCTCCGCTGGTCTTCCTTCTTCACCAGAGTGGAAAGGCTGAAATTTTTTTTTAATTTTTTTTTATGGCTTTACAGTTTTGTTATTAACAAGGCAGCGAAAGATACACTGATATGGTCTGTGTAGGTGCGTTATAGAGCTAGAGACGCATAATGTATACGGGAATAATCGTCACGATAAGTCGGTTAAGTCACTAAGATCCGTTAAATAACTTAGTAACTCGTGCAACACGCGCAAGGCTAGTGGCGCGAAAACGCGTCCGCGCGGTTTGCCTGTCTCTTATCATCCGCGTTTTTTGCACTGCCAGCATTACGCCCGATGCAGAGTGGTAACTTTAGCGCACTGTTGCATTTCTCACGCGCCCCAAATATTTTTAAAATTCACTTATTTAGTGGTTTTCAATAACGCCCAGCAAGTTTCTAATTGAAACCATAGGTCTATTTTCACTAAGTAAAAAGTTAACCATCCGACGGGTCGTGACGATTAGCCACCTATATTACGTCTCCATGGCTGCAGAACTCACCTGCGTAGACAGACCGCATTAGTGTAGCTTTCAAGGCTTTCTTTGAAAAAAAAAATATATATATATATATATATATATATGTGAACCCTTAAAAATTAAAAAAAGACACACACACGAAAACACATCTTGTACAGTGGCTGTAGATGCCAGCAAAAAAATAATAAAAAAAAAAAAACTATTTCAGAAGTTGATGTTTGGGCTACTTGGTATGACATATTTGAGAAGAGCACAAAGAACGAGGGACCAGACAGCGCTGTGTCTGTGTCTTTCTTCATCTGGTCTCTCGTCCTTTGCGGTGCTTTAATTCACAAACTCTGTTTCACCCTGCCTAAATCCAGTAGCCTCCAAGCACAATGCCCACTTGACTGGAAGAAAACAACGAAGAAATAAAGGATATGAAAATACAAACGAATTATCGGCACGGGAACCTCCAAAAAGGACGTTGCCGAGGAGCACGCTTGAGTTGCCCCATTTTGCTTCAACGCCCTCTTTCCGCATCGCTTCATCGCTGACGACATTTTATTAGGCAAAAACAAAAACTCATCCTGTGCGTACCACGCTGTCCCCAACCCGGCCCTGTCCACTTCATGGTGCGGAAGGCGCGTCCTACAAGCTGCCAAAATAAGAGCGAGCTCGTGCCTGGCGGGTTGTCTTTCATCGGATGTTGTCCGTGTGTGTTTAGAGAAAGAGAGAGAGAAGAGGAGGTGCACCGCGTGTACACCTGTAATCTCTTCAAGTGGCGAACGCGGGCAGCCGAGATAATATCATATCGGTTCATCTCGATTGCGTATCGCCTTCCGCTCTGCCGTCTTCGTCTTTTCTTCGCTCCGAAATGAATTACGTGATCGCACACGTGAGGACCTGCTTTGCCGACAGCCGCGCTTGCATCCGACGGAGGCCCACGTGTGAAGGCGTACAGGCGTACGCATTCGCTGCATCCGTGTGCCGATGGGACACAGATATCTGTGCTCGGAGGTGTGCATAAACATTCTCGCTTCTAATAATAGCCAAGACCCATGGGGCGCCTTTGGATTCGGACGGCGATGATGGGCGTACGTGCGAGCGAAACTCCCGAAATGTTCGAATAGGAGATGTGTAATCCCGCAGCGGGAACTCTTCGTTCAGCCGAGGTGGCTTACCGCTCATTCACCACTGAAGCGGATCCGCGTTCGCAAAGCGGTTGCGAACGCGGTTGTATAAGAAGAAACCACTACCAATCGCACGCGCACTCGATGACATCAAGTGCGCGTGCAATTGTACTGGATGTTTAAACAACCGCGTTCGCAACCGCTTTGCGAACGCGGATCCGCTTCCAGTGTGACTGAGCGGTTAGGCGGCAGCCTTATCTGGGTCTTCGGAGCAATCAAAGAACAAAGAGCGGTATAATTTTTGTTGTTGGTTAATGGTAACACTTTGTAAACAATCCGCAGCATCAACATTGTACAAGACATAAAGTCAGAGGCGATATGAGCTACCTCGCTATGGGAGGCTATAATAGAATGCTCCTCTCGCTACCTGTGAAATCGGGGAGCGGGGGGATCAAGAGTAAAACTCCCACGGCGCATGCTGGAGCATAACCTCCTCTATACTGACAAAGCCCGGCAGATTGCCACGAGAAGCGGCCGCCGAAATTCAAAAGGTAGAGCGGCAGACAACGGATGAGAGGAGAGCCACGTGATGGACGCCCCGCTGCGGCGAGACGCCGAAATAAACCTCTCCCGAGCGATGGAATGTCCACTCGTGCTCCTCGCGTTCCTCGCGCTACCGCTTCTTTTCTCGTCGGGTTTGAAAACCATGTTTCGGGTCCTCGCCGCTACAAAAGCTGTGCGCTGACGTCCAGGTTCTTCGAGAAATGCTCTGTGCTACCAGATCCCCGGCTCCAAATCTGAGGCCGGGCACTCTATGGCTCCGTCGTCGAAGTGACCTTTGGCCCAACTCTTTCTTCACCCGACGATACTCGCCTTGTTGGGCTCTGGCGTTTTCCCTCTCCCCCAAAACTAAAATAAACGAACGATTCCGTCTTCAGCTCCTTTCGGTCGTCTACTGAGCTGGGGCCCTAATCTGGACACTTGGCGGAAAAGTCGGCGAGAAATCTGGCGGCTATGATTGGCCGGCGCCAAAGTCAAGTGCGGCGTCGGCCAATCACGGACGCCAGATTTCTCGCCGGCTTTCTCGCCAAATGTCCAGATTAGGGCCCCTGCTAAGAAGTGGCGCATATTGTCTCTAATAGTATACTATCGCGGACAATATCAGCTAAAACAGTCACTCATGCTTTTTTGGCATACCTGCCAGTTTTTGAGACAGCTGTGGTTCGATCTTTGCGTAGAATTCGAAGTTGAGGTCTGATACTTTTGACTTTTTAAGAAATTGAGAGATAATAGAGCTCTCGAGAACCGCAGTCGCAGAACAACGCCGAATGGAGTGTTTCAGCTCATATTGTCCGCGAAAGTACATACGTCTAAGTATTTTTAGAAGAGCATACATATTTCTCAAAAAGTATACTTATGAGAAAGTGAACGCGACATCTCTCCCAGGCTATTTTGCACTCACGCATTGTGTGTTGACATTGTTGCATTTCTATTTAGAAACCTTTGATAAAAATGTTTTAAAGGGACTTGTAACAGGCTGCCAGTCCTGTTGAGAGTATCAGCGTCGGAGACAATGAACGCACATAAATTTAACAGCATTCTTTTCCTCAAACCTTTAGCATGTTTTTTTTTTTTTTAATCTTTAAGGTTAACAATAATCGGTTAAATTTGAAGTTAGGCAGAAATTGGGCCCATGTGCAACACTCCAAATATAACATAGGAAAATACCCCTTTCATTGCGCCATCGCTACTTTCAATTAAAGCTACGATTTGTCCATCCGACATTTATGTATATTGTGAATAAAGTTTATATGTATATTATGAAAATATTTGCGTATTGGCATTTCTCTCCTTGTTTAACAGGGCTACAGGATCACAGCGCTCCTGAAACCTAGCACAGCAGCATGCGCAGTTTGGAATCACGTGATCACTTAAACTGGGCAGACGGTCTTTTGAAATTAGGAAGTAGCCCGATGTGAAGTCAGCGTCGTCCGGAAATTAATAGTCGTGTAGAAGTTCAGCTACACATGACGCTGCTTTAGTGCGGACGGCAAAACATGCTTGGCATATCCATTGAAAAAACAAACAAACAAGCCTGCTGCCGTATAATCAGCAGATCGGTCGTCGCGTGCGTAACACTGCCGATTGCACAAAAATGCATTCCAAATACTAGTATCCCCCTGCCGCGCCTCTGGCAGACACACTCGCACCATAATCAACCCGGGACCTTCAGAAATGTCGAGCATCCTTTCAAAGTGTTATCGCCCGCGTGAATATCGACAGCCCTTCTAACGCGGCGTCATGTTCAACCCGCTCCCACCGATCAGAGCGAAAGTTGGCACTTTTTCGCGGGACGCGTCTATTGTTGATCGAGGTGCAGTCACGTCATAGCGCGTGCGGGGGGTTTTAAAACCCCTAACAATGGGGGTGGACGAGTGTGTGTTTTACTGCTCGAAGGAAGTATAGGCATGGAGGAGAGGTAAACAAATCCGAAGAGTGGACTTATCGGCCATTATATTCCCAAACCCGCCGCGCTGACAGGATTTCAAAAGGGTAACTCGATCGGCTTCACTCAATCGCTCGAACTCTAACAGCTCTTCTCTGGCGGAGGGCAGTCGGGAGGCCTCGTTTACTATTGTTCTTCAGAAATTTTGACGATGGGGACCGCCGCAAACGGTTCAGGGTCTCGAAATCGTAGACGGGCATAGACGGCGCACGACATGGGCCTGTACGTTGCTCGCCTTCCTCGTGTTTTAAAACGGGGAAAAAACAAAGAAGGAAACCATTGTCGACGCTCGATGCGAGGTGACTGACTGTTCGACAGCTTCGCGTGTTCACCGTCCCTCAATTCAAATTTCTCACTTGGCTTAACCCACGACGGAAAGGTGACATGTAACCTTGACTATGGGGGACCTGGGACGAGGTACGATGGATGCTTCGACCGCTAAAAGGTTTTGGAACACAAACGTTCTGTAGCTGGGAACACTTATTCGTAGATAACTGCCATCTTCTAAAAAGTTTGTAAAAAAAAAAGCATGAATTAGCCTATGCACTCACGTTTCTCCTGAACACGCCAGGGAGTCGGAGTCGCCGTTCAAATGGCCGTGACATTATCGGTGATGCGTGAATCATATATCGAGACAACTACCGCAGTACGTTCCTATAAAATACGATTATCTTGGATAATCGTATTTTATCCTGGAACCGGCACGATGAAAATAAGATAATATCGTAGTCGTCACGAGTTCGGGTCTCAACGACGGATTTGATCGTCGACTGAACTCCGAGATTCAATCAGCCCTTGTTTAACTTGATATAAAAATATACGGCCGTAATATTGTTCATATACCATTACATCCATATAGTTATTACGAAATTGAGGAAAGGAAAAGCGAAAAGAGCATTACGAACGAGCAAAATATAAAAAGGTTCTTATTGTTTTTTCGCTCCTGAATTTAAAAAAAGGGGGGGGGGGAACGTGCGCTAGGTTCTATTTAGTCCCGGTATGGGGGCTAGAAGGGGAACTGTGACGGGCGCCGTATGCGCGCAGTGATAAAGAGGGGCGCGAGGCACGGTGAAATCTTCTTAGAGAGCATAGATTGTAGAGAGGGTGCATCTGAAACCATGAGGGGCGTTTGCAACTGAATGGCGGACGCCTCCGGCGAAGATTGGTCGCAAGTGCGCATGCGCTGCGTTTTCGCGCGGCAAGGAGGAAAGCAGGCGCAAATCAGACGCTCACAGAGGACCAAAGCGTTCGTCACCTCCTCGCAGTTCGTATTGCAAACGCGGCCCGTACACCACGTGACCCTGATCGAGCAGTTGGAGACTCTCTGTAATGTAGCGATAATAATCCCTGGAGAAGGGGAACAAGGGGGACAAAGGACATACACAAACAGAGGTCCCTGGTTCGATACCAGGACCAGGCAGATTTTTTCGGTCGCGCACCGGTCACCCAGCTGTGTATGGAGATTTGTGTTTGTCCTTTGTCTCCCTTGTTCCCCTTCTCCAGGGATTATTATTATCGATATTCTTGTCCAGCTCGCTGCACCTTTGCATTATTGCGCATCATCATAACTGTAATGTAGGCTCTCTCTAAAAAAAAAAATTGGGAACCGCTGACACCGCCTGCTGGCTGCAGCGCCCCTAGCGGCCCCCAAAAGTTTCATCGTAAAATTTTCATCGCAGATTTTTTATCGCCGAAAACAGGCGCGCAATTCCCATTTAACGGGTGAAACGTTCGCAATTCCGGTATAGTCGACAAAAATACAGTCATACAGGTTTTGATATCAAAGGAACATGGTAGCAGTTGGACTTTCAATATTGCGGAAGCCCGAGTCAAAAGATAAAGAACTTATGTAACCTTTCAACACGCGTGCTGCGGGCAGTGCGTGTGTTGCGATCGTTGAGAAGAAATTTGCGATGAAAATCTTGGCCACCGCGAGGGGTGCAAAGCAGTCTGCAGGCGAGTCGTTTTCATCGGAACTCGGTGCAGCCCTTCGCTCCCGCCCGTCACACTTCCCATTCCAGCCACCACATGGGTTGTCGAGTTGGTGGCCATGCCACCTATTAGAAAAGAGGCAAAATGAGTTAATTATTTAGCTCTACATTCACCTCGAGAACCGTAGTAAAAAATAAAGTCCGGTTCCTCGCGGAACATTACTCATTTCCCCTTCGTGTGTCGGATTAAAGGGATACTGAACCAAAGAATTTAGTGTCCATAATAAGTGGCGCACGTTCTTTCCACGAGCCAGCAGCCGCCGGTGTGCGCGAGCACACGCAACGAAAATGACGTCAAAGACCTCCATTCGCGCTTAAGAGGACAGTGAAATTCATGGGCTTCGGACCAAAGGAGAATAAATACAGGCTTTTCATCTCTACAAGTGAAAGCTACGTGCTTGTTAGACCAATTAATCGCTTACCTTTTACACCAGACACCACTGTGTAGATGAAAAACTTGTCTTTATTCTCCTTTGGCCCGAAGCCCATACATTTCACTGTCATCTTAACCGCGAATGGAGGTCTTTGACGTCATTTCTGTTGCGTGTGCTCGGGCACACCGGCGGCTGCTGGCTCGTGGAAAGAACGTGCGCCACTTATTATGGACACTAAATTCCTTGGTTCAGTATCCCTTTAAGGTATGTGTCGGTGCATCTTAGATTAGAGCTAACCTAAGATAAAATAGCATAAATGTTATTTTATCAAGACGTACGCGTTTCAAACGCGAAACACATTGTTTCTTTCTTCTTTTAACAACCAAAGCTTGTAAATAAATAAACTTCGCGTAACGCATGAATAATACTTAAAATTCATAATTTTCTTGGTGTGACCACGAGAATAATTAAGTCAACAGTATCAATTAACTTTAAAATCTTAATTTTTGATAAAATAATGTAGTTGGAGCCGTGCCGTTAAATTTTAATTAGAAAATTCGTAGTCAGCATTAAAGGATCGGAATTGTTCATCCTTGTACACGGCTTCAACCGAATCTAATCGGGCAAAGAGCGCCAGTGACGTCGATCCCTCCGCGTTAGGCTTTGCATCGCACCGCTGACGTCATCTGCGGCGCTTGCGGAGCAACACCTTCTAGACAGCTTTAAAGCCTGCGCGTTACGTCAGATGACTTCACGTCCGGGGGTCCCGCACTGGCGCTGATTGGATGCGAGTGCCGCGTCAGCGTTCGCGTGGGACTATGATAGGAAACGAGCCCCACGCGAACGCTGACGCGGCTCTCGCATCCAATCAGCGCCCGTGCGGGACCCCCGGACGTGACGTCATGTGCCGTAACGCGCAGGCTTTGCTGTCTAGGGGGTGTTGTTGCGGAGCCAGCGGATGGTGGAGGGATTGACCTGCACTGGCGCTTTTTGTTCGCTATCTGGCTATCCGTGTACAAGGGTGACATTTCTCGCCCCGTGACGCTCAGGTGTGAATTTTTAACTCCGGCCGTGGCGCCCCCCCCCCCCCCGCCCCCCACATCTGCGGCGGAGCCCCTCTTTTGATGCCCCTCACCCCCCCCCCCCCCCCTCTTTTAGGGCACAGTGGCGCCCCTCTTTTGATGGCACCCTGGGCGACCGCCCAGGTCGCCCAGGGTGCGCAAGTTCTCTTTGTTAAAAATTCTGGAGCGATTACAGATTAACCCTGTAACGAAGAAGAAAAAAAAAAGGAGGTATACATTCCAAGTTTTCTTTCACTATCCGCGCAGCCGCTCACTTCCGTAGAGACACGTTCAACTAACCCATGTCGTTTTTTTTGTTAGTGTCTCACACCACGTTAGTTTGTATCAAAGTGCTTATATTCCATTGTCTCCTCGGTACACGAGTCCAACGTGTAAGTACACCCGCTCTGTTAGCCGGACACGCTCTCGTTTAGTACTTTTCCGCGTTCCGTGTAGAGCTCATAAAAGGGAAAGGGAATGAAGAGCGTGCCATGTCGTGACCGCGTCCTTTAAAAAGTGAAACGGCTCTACAAAAGTGAGAACTTGCTTCGTTCTCTTGTCTGAGGCGTCCCCTGCGGAAGAGAAGCGTCTTGGATTATTATTATTTTTTTTTATGTGTGGAAACAATTACGCTAAACCGCTCCCCAAGGAAACCTCACGTGTCCCGCATCCGCAACTCGCCTCTGAAAAGACTGCCCTTGGAGCGCGAGCGAGATGACCGCGCTTCCTAGAGGAAGAACAGGCAGAGAAAAGCGAGGGGGGGGGGGGGGGGGGGGCACGTTTGCAGAGGTGAATTCCGCCCCCTGTGCGACGTATTTCCTCCCTACGAGTAGTTTGCTAACGCATTCGCGATCAAGCGGAAAAGCACCGGCGCAAGGCTGGCAGAAACAGAATTGCAGTGGGACCGACAACCACGTTTGTCGGTGCATGAATGCGTCAACAAATCACGGAATCCTTGAGCCGTTGTTTTGTGTGCACGCTCTCGTTGCGTCTTCCTTCCTCGTCTTAAAAAAAAAAAAAAAAAAAAAAGAAACGAAATTGAAACGTGCCGATTTACCGAAGTCCGCGTCGCCGCTTAAGCGCAGTTGGCATCGCGGTAATCGGCTAAGATGTGTTTCTTTTAAGGGCTCCCCGAGATAACGCTTTCCTTGTCTCGGGTTCGTGTTGTCCGGCTGTAGAACAAAAACCTCGAACCGCGCCTGGATTGTCCACGCGCGGTGAATACTAATAGTTCGCTTGTTGTTGTGTTTTCAGGTCTCGTTCTCACGATTTTTGGCCAGACCGCGGGCTACGGTTTTTAAGAGCCATTGTGTAGCGGAACTTTGGCATTGAGGTGAATGACAGAGGGAGCGGATTATGCTTCAAATTGTTTTCGCGTATTTTTTTTTTTGTTTTGTTTTGTTTTTCCCCCAGCGCCACGAAACGCAGAACTTCGTATTTTAAAAGCTATTGCGTCCTATGACTCGTGCGGGGCGTCGCAGCTCTCAGTCGCGCGGTCAAGGGCCCGTCGAGCGGCGAAGTGTGGCGCAAGCGGGTTCGACGCGGTCTCGAACGTCTAAAGAAAGTCGTGGTCTGTTTCGACCGGTATACCTCTCGAAGTATAATCGTGAGTTTCGAAACTCCCCGTCGGTGGTTGCAACGTTTACCTGTGTCCACTTGAGAAGCGTGGATATGTAATTTGCACGTCGAGGTGCGGGCGCTGTCTTACGGGAACATTTTCGCCAGGCGCAGCCTAAGAAAATCAAAAGGGGAGAGACGAGGGGAGGCCCGCACCCGCGAAAGCTGTTTAATCTGGGCCGGACAGCTCGTGTCAAGAGTGTCAACACTTTTTTCCAATGCGGCGCCGCTGTAAAAAACACAAAAAAAAACACTATACGGCGTTGTTTTTTACGCCCAGAACCTTGACTCACGGGCATTATGTGGCCGGGAAGTCACTCACTGCCTTGCGTTTTCACGCAGAGTTTTTGAAATGTAATTTCGTCTGTCGGTCGTGCATGTGAACGCCCGAAAGGTTTGCAAAAACACTTCTCGATCGGTAGCAGGGGAGAAAATTGCGAGACAATGTATACAACAACGAGCAGCTTTCTCTCAGGAATGACCATGTTGAAGTTTTTTTATGTTTTCTTTCGTCCTTTTTTATGTTGGTCAAGGTGAGCGTACCGTGGGGACCACATATTAGACAGTTTGAGTATAGCGTTGCTGGCTCTTACGTACGCAATACGCAATAGCATAGCGTACGCTATGAACGACCTGCTCGGACCGGTTTTAGTTGTGCGTTACGTACGTTGCCGAGTGAACATCTCGCATGATCTTGGTCAAATTTGCCAGAGCCGTAGACTTCTGCGTGCTTATAGCGCCACCAAGCTCCTCAGTAGAAATATTGAAAATGAAAACGTTTCTTATCATTTTATTTCAAATTAAACCAAGCCGCAGCTGCCTGGTCAAGCGCGCCTTTCTGCGGGGTACGGAGGCTACGAGTACGAGTGCGTAGCCAAATTCGATCACGGAGCCTTCGTCAATCGTCCCGTGGAAACGGCACCTTTTATCAATGATATCGCGGGGAAGAAATCCATGACCTACTGATGTCCAGTGCATAGCGGTAACTTGGGCGATTTCTTGAAGAGTATAGACGCTTTACAGCAGCTGTGCATGGGCGCCGCCATAACTGACCTTCAGTTTTTGTTCCCTCTTATTCCGTTCGCTTGATTTCATCATTTCCACAGCAGGACAGGTTATTGCCATTTTAAGTGTTAACTGTGTCCTTCCCCCCAGTATAGGCCGTTGTGGAGACTCGTCAACGCCCGCTTCAGTGGCTCGGCATCCCGGTAAGACAAGAGAAGGGCGGCTATGGCGGCTCAATCTGGCGCGTGTGTAAAGCGTCTATAGTTCGTCCATCGGCGATGAGCTGCGCGAAGAAACTTAGCATTGAGCAGATCTCAGCGTTCACGCACTTTGCGAACGGTGAACATTTTCACCATGCACTCCTTCAGCTGCACGGCAATCTGACTCGACCGCGGTAGGTCCCGCAAAGAATTGCCGAGCTGAACACCGCGCAATTTCACGTAACACTGAACTTCATCAACACCACGTCGCCCTTGCTGCGTAATCAAGGTAACCGCCATCTTGACACTTTTGCTCTCGCTGGGCCCGAGATCTCTCGAGAGCATTCCGCAAATCCCGCTGGCCCGCAATGCAAAATCCCCAGGCGTTGCGTGCGTACGCAATACGCTAGCCCTTATACACCGTTTTGCGCATGCGCACTCTTGACCCGCGATTTCTTTGCGTACGCAAAGCTTTAGCGCACGGTCCACTAAAACTGTCTATCATACTGCAAGGCCTTACGTAAGCTAAATGCAATAAGAATCAGTCAACGAAACGTCGGCGCGCATGTCGACGTTTCTAAATTGAGGCACTTACCATATATGCTGATTCACGTGGTATATATATGATTTACTTGCGATTTCGCAGTCGCGACGTCGTTCGTGCGGCAAAAGAAGCGTGGTGGAAGCTGGGGGGCTCAACTTCGCTGCTGCGAAATCCCACGGAAAATCGTATCGTGTGAACCAGGTTTTACTCGTTATGGTCGCAGCTCGTGACTCGTGTTAAACTTATTTTTGGTTAAAGTGGTTTCTTTCACTAGCCTTGAACCTTGTCTTATTGATGAGGTATCTTTGAGAAAAGCTAGCGGTCGGTGTCAAGATGTTCATCGCCTGGCTTGCACTGGAGTAATTGGTTTCGATCTTTGTTTTCGTCAAAAGTAGCCCTTCTATTTAGAGGTAAAAACCAGGCCACTTCTCGGCTGCAATTATAACAAGCCAATACGCGAATAGTACTGTACTCATAATCGTGAAAAGGTTTTCTGGGCACACACGCGCTTCCTTAAAGAAGGAAGATACATGTGGTGCAAATAAGTCGTACAGACTTCCTTATCTTCGGTTGCACGGGCCACCAGAGAAATGAACCATATGACAGTACACGTACACTTACGGCTTTTCCGGTTTTAATTTGACCGCACTTTTGTGGCTCTGGCTCTTATCCGGGCCCCTATAGTATAACGAGACTTCAAAGAGTACTATACATATTTTTATTAGCATGTTCTGTTGAGATAGAAGCAGGCTAAAATATTAGTCTCAAATATTAAGAGGCCTGTATGTATTTGTGCGCGTGTATTCAGTAAAACAATGCAATAAAATTAGACGAGCGTTCTGGTCTAGTTTTAGAAAAAAAAAAAAAACCATATCGTCATAAGCACTTTTCTTTTTTACCATTATTCAGTCTATTGGCCGCATTCTTTGACTTTTTTTTAAGTTATTTAAAAAAATAATTTAAAATAAAAAAAAGAATTCAGGTAATAGGTTTCTTTCAGCATTATACCACCACGTCAAGTATTAAAATAAAAATATCTGGTTGGGCTCGAGGACAAAAAAACAACAACGACAACAAAAAACAACCTGCGAGGCGGTTGTTATTTTAGATACTGATTTCTAAAATGTCCACAAATCGATTATAGCAGTGACCGATGACGGGTCTTTCTAAGACTTTTCCGGCTACGCATAAGAACAATATCAATATAACAGTGCGTTCAGAGAAGGAACATCAACTGTGGCACTTCTGAAGCACAATCGAGCCTGTAATTTAACGGACGTCGCGAGGTATGCCTTTCGTATACGACAGAAATAGTAAAAACTAGGGAACGCAATAAAATGGCCCGATCGAGAGCTACGTCTCTCAGTCAGCCATGACAAACAAACAAAACAAAAAAAAATCTTTCTTCGGTCTGTCTGAAATCGCAGTTTAGTTTTCTCCTCCGCGTAGTCATCGCAGACGCTGTCCAGTGTTCTTGTTGTTTACTCCTCGTCCACACGGGGCACCGGCGGTCCTGATTCTCCGTCGCGTTTTTGACCCTCCTCCCGGGACGCGTCTTCTGTTTATCCTTCCAAGCGTGTCAGCGTCGCATTTTACAGTTGTCAGTATTCCCATTCATCGCATTTTATTTCTGGCCTTCCTTTTGAGGGCATCAACTGAGAAAGCACATTTGAATAAGGCCTTTTTAGGAAGTGGGTGGAAATACTCGTCTACACTAAGGACCGACAATAGCTTCTCTTTTCCGGACACGGGGGCGAGCTCGCGAAACTATTTGACGTCGTCGACGAGTGCTGGGGGACGTGGAACTCTGGCCAAGCATGTCATTCATAATTCGGGCCCCGCCTCTCTTTCTCTATGCTGAGAAATCAGTTGACGGGTCACTTTAAGAACGACTCTAATTTCGCGCTGATTTCGAAGTAATCCTATCTTCTTTTTTCTTTGTCACGATTTCTCAATTTTGATTGAGTATATGTGCATGTTATTTATGGAAGGAAGCTCAAAGTAAAATTTATATATGCGCTTGGAAAACATTCTAAACAAAATTGCGAAAACGTTTGTTTTCCTTTTTTTTTTTTAAAGAAACGTAAAAGCTGTTACCTAGAAAGTGCGACCCTAGCATATTTCTTATATGTGTGGTCGTGTGGCAGCAGACGAGGGCGTTCTCTTGTCTCGTGACAAGTCATCACCATATGAAGGTACTGCACGATAATAATAATAATAATAATAATAATAATAATAATAATAATAATAATAATAATAATAATAATAATAATAATAATAATAATAATAATAATAATAATAATAATAATAATAAACACGAATTAGTACGTGACTAAAGTTCCAATTCTTTTTCCCTCCTATATTTACTTTTTGTCTGAAATAACAAATAGAGTAGTTTCGATTTTAAAAGTATCGCGCGTCTTATCTGAAATCGGTTTCTGAGTTTCTCGCGCGAACATTACATCTAGTCACTGGAAGGCTGCGAATGGCAGAGAGGTCCTCCAGACGTCTCACCTCCGCTGGGAGCTTACTACCTTCCACTAGGGTTCCTCAATGTCCTCCTTCCACAACATCTTGGCGTCTCGCGCCTCGTGATCTTCGACCGTCAGCCTGCACTCGCAGCCGAAGCTAGCCAACGAGCGCGTTCTGGATGCACGCGTTTGTTGCCTTCAGATGGCTCAGAACGACTCTCGTGTGCTGTACTTCGCAGCCGCACGAGCCTCGTATACACGCGCGTCCACCCACGGCACCATCTGAAGGAATTCATGAAGCGAAACATGCGAGAGATTTCGCCCGGCGGCCGTTATGTATGCGTCAACAGGGTGCGGCTGCGCGTTATCCGACGACGACGACGGGTCGTGTGCCAAACACCCGAACTCTCGCACAGCACGAGCAACCACTCGAACTGTCCATCTACAATGTACTGTCCCGACCATCCTGACCTCTGTAAATAGCTTCAACTGTAAATGCGTGTACCGTCTTAATCGCAGTAAGCGGGAACACGGGAGCGCGTGGCACCGGGTACTGCCGGAGCACTCTAACGGCCCGGCGCGCAACTGCGTGCAGCGCATCCCGGCACGGCGAGAAGCAAACGGGCCGTCGGGCGAAGTTCGACTGTTTTTCGAAGCATATTCGCTTCATGGAGTCCAGTCACAGGTATTTAATTTAGTTAATTAATTTTTTTTGGCACATACATTCATGCCATGGGCAGGTGGACGAAATATAGAGATTACAGAAAAAAACGTATACACACATTTTTACTGGCGCCAAGTTGAGAGCTACTACGTTATTTCAACCTTGTCTTGTTCGCGCATTTTAATTAGCTAAACTCACGTTTGGTAGCGCTACAGAATTATAAAGGAGTTCCTTTGTGTCACTGCGTGGACGCACTATATACTCCTCCATTTGCCCCTGAAGGCGGTGGAAGGTATACGCGCTCGTTCAGCTCGTTGGAGCAGTCATACGTCGATCTTTCGCCACACGATAACACACTCGCCCATACCTCTACGTGCAGAGAAAGAGAAAGAGAGAGAAAGAGAGAGGTCACACTCTAAAAAAAAACAAAAAAAAAAAGGTGTATTCACACACCCTTTGTCCCATATACGACACCCCAAATCTTCAGTTCGGCGTGCAGCGCATTGACGTCAATATGACGGTACTAACTTTTAGGAGAGGCTTGATAGCCGTGTGGTACAGTATATTAAAATAGCTAATGTACGTGTTACTGACTAAAAAAAAAATAATCGGGGTTTTCTTGGTTCTACTGCAAAACCTCAGTGTTTTCTTTATGTGGTCTTTGATACGTACTTTAGCTATTTAATAAGTTATATCGCACCGTTATCAAGCCCCTCGTAAATTTGGGGACGTCTGTTCGACTATAGACCTTTCCAATGTTTACAAAGTCACAGTCCAGCGTGCGACCTTCACAGTCCAGCACGTGCGTGCTCGTCGCTTTGGAAAGCGAGCAAAGCACGCGCCATACGCACGAACATTCAAAATGGCACCGGCCACACGCTCTTTTTTGGAAAGGTCTATAGTGTCCTGTGCGTCGAACTGAAGTTTTGGGGTGTATTATATGGGACAAAACGGGTGTAAGGTGATACCCCCTTTTTTTTTTTTTTAGAGTTCAGGCGATAAAAGGGAAGCTGTTGATTGGTCCTGCGAGCACGCAGCATACACCGCCCTGTCAGCTTAGCGGTTCACGCTGGGAACAAATCACCCCATTGCTGTTTTTTTTTTCAGCGATCCCTATGCGCTGTATCGGCAAGTTGAGTATCTTATACGAATTTATAGTCTTCGTCTCTTCAACGACGAAGGACAGTATTGTTTGATACAAACTGTAACTATTGAAATATCGTATTTAAAGGGAAACTAAAACGGTTCTAAACTCTTAGGAAAAAAACAACACTTCAATCGTTTTTATTTGGCCTCCAGGATTCCAAATATCAAAATTATATTTCAGATTGATGCGCCAAGTAGAGCCACAGCAGCGTGCTTTCAGAATAGCGTTAAAGTCCCTCCTTCCCGTCCCGTTCGGGGCAAGGAGGGAATCATGATGTATTTATACAGAGATCTCAACATTTCCGCGCGTTCCGCAAGCCTTACCCGAGCTGTCAAAAGAGCTGCAAGCGCTCTCTTCCGCGCGGCACGCGCAGGGCACGCGTAAAAGGCACCTGAACCCAGAGGTTCGGTTTTTCGGTTTTTCACACTCAGCGTTTTTTTGTTTTGTTTTTTTTCGGTTGTTCTCACGCCCATTGATACTTTCGGTTCGGGTCAAATGCTTATAATATTCAAATTCACAAGACGAAAATGCGCTAAAATCCACTTCAGACTCAATTTTTTTTTTTTCAGATTCTTTTTAGGCTTTTTTTAAGGCCAGACAATGAGGATATAACGGCCAGTTTTATAACGTAATGCACAATTTATAGGCTTTCAGTGTATTTTATCTCTAGACATGACTACTAAAGCTCCAAATCTCAGCAGAGATCTCCCAACTATGCATCTTTTGGGCCACTGAATCAAATATCGTATAGATCAAGCGAAAAAAAAAAAAAAATCTGTGTAATGAAGTAGAACACTGAACTTTACCGCAAATGCGGACCTAACAGGTGCATCTCGTTTGGGAATATATCGAAAAAATAGCGTTCCTCCATCACAAAAAAAAAAGCTGTTTTTTTTAATGGGTTTACGTTATTTTATGTTAGTGAAAAAGCGTCGCTTTGGGGCAGTGATGTGTCTGACTGAAATAGCGGAGAAAACCTAAAACACCTGTCCCCTTTCTGTTCTGAGTTCTTTTAAAAAGAATACCGCAGTGTGACAAGGACGTTCCTTTCAGAACGTCACTATACACAATCAATGCCTCGGCGGTCACTCGGGGGGTGGCTCGTGTCCAACCACTGCAGTGATGAGAATAGTCGAACTCTAAAGGGCGATTCACACGGTTGCGTCGAGTCCGACCGAGTGCGATGGTTGCCATGGCAACAGCTGCGTCGGCTCCAACAAAACGGGGTAGAAACCGGCTTTGTTGGAGCCGACGCAGCTGTTGCCATAGCAACCCTCGCACTCGGTCGGACTCGACGCAACCGTGTGAATCGCCCTTTATCAATGCCTGGAGCTCAGCGCGCGTTTTCTACTTTGCCAACCCCAGCGCGTGGCTATGATTAGCGTTGGCGGAATAGGATAGGCACCAGGACACGTGGCCACTTGTTCTGGCTCCGAGTTGAGGGGATGAGCGATGCTCACATTTCTCGAATTTTTTTGGCGACTGGCATTGTTTATAAAGAAATACTAAGGCAAGTTTATTCGGTTATTAACATTAGGGAGTGATTCTAATCAGTATTGAGCGAAAGTAGAAACATCGTTTCATGGCTCCTTTAAAGGGATGGTGACCCGAAATTTGGATTTCAGAAAACAATGCAGGAGCTGTATAGGCGAGACACAACAATCCCTACAGCACTACTCGTAAGGCGATATCTCGAATGGACGGCCGTATTTTGGAAAAAGAGGTCGAGATTGAACGAGGCCGACGAGGCGCGTGACGTCAACATATCTCGTTTCCTCCTCTCTTCGCTTCGCCCCCTCAAGGCGGCGAGGCGGAGAAGAGGCCGTTCCCTCTCCTCCTCGGGGAAACAAGACGTAAAGATATCTTTCAAATGCGCCTCCTTTTTTTTTTTTTTTTGAAAAATACAATCATCCGCTCGAGGTATCGCTGTATGAGTGATGTTTTGGTGTTCGAAGCATCCCGTTGCACACTTCTGCCGCCGTGTTTTGTGAAATCCAGATTTTGGTTCATCATCCCTTTAAAGGGGCCCTGCAATCATATTTAAGCGTCTGCCTTTTTTGCGGTTTCCACGTCTCTTGGGGTTCGGGAAAGCCAGCGGGCATGGAGAGAGTAACTAAATATCAGTGCGTCATATTTTAACCGGACGACGCGGAAACCTCCTCCGCCTACGAGGGCGACCCACGTTGCCGAAAGCGCGCGAAATGTGACGTCTTTGGTCCTGGGCTTACTACTGGTCAGAGCCGCTAAAAGCTTTTTTTTTAGTCGAGATACAAAATATAAGTGTCGCGAACCGTTTCAATTCTGTATGAAACTAGTTTTTGTTCAGTATTTTAGATCAGAAAAGAAACAAATCCAGTTTGTAAAGTACGGAAACAAGAAATGATCCGTCGACGTACCCGCCTCCAAGCGGCGGAAAAAACGGCGCATACTAGAAGGGGCTAGTGGGATGAGTCCCCGACGAACGGCGAGCGTAGAAAAATCCCGGGTGTACGCGGCGGCGCTGCGATCGTATACCGGCTCGAGCATCCGATCGCTTCCGAGCGTTCCGAAGGCCTTCGGCGCGGGCTTGGTTGGCGATTTGGCCATTTGGCGGTATGGCAGCGCGAAGTGGCTCCCGTTCTGAACTGATCTTTACCCCGTGTTTGCTGTCGTTTGTGGCCAATGAAGTGTTATGCCGAATTAGTCTTTAATCGCACAGCAAATGCAATGCGAGCCGCCCTGGCCGCCCGCTTCATACAGCCAATCCAAAACATGCTTTAGTGGCGCCCTCTCGAGCCGTCGACACGGAGTGCGGCAGCCGTGAACGCTCTATGAGCTCACTACCCCTCCTCTAGTTCACGGCCACTCAAGCCAGGACCTACGACGTCATGAAGGAGGTTATTTTTTGCTTGTTTTTGTAATTCTAATTTGCCTATAACTTTTAAAATAAAGCGAAATTTGAGAAAAGAAAAGTTTCATTAAGTGACTACGTTCAGTGCGCTCAGGTTCGGTGCAAATTAAAAACCAGTAAAAAAGTCATTGCAGGGCCCCTTTAAGCGCAATGAAGGTCTACCAATCAAAATCAATAGGAGCAAAATGTGCGTTGAATTTTCAAGCTTTCCTCTCGTCACTGACAAGATGAGAACGGCAGGGCATCTCCTTCAGATGCCTGGCGTCCTGCACGCGTTCGTTGCCTTCCACCGTGCTTTGACTCCGCATGCACGCTCGAGGCTCACAAGACACCGAAGCATTATCGAAGGTAGGGAAGGTCTGGACGCTGGAGGCGGGACAACTGAACGAGTCACTGTCGTTCCCCTCCTGTCAGTACCTATAATCAATCATATGAGGTTTTCGTGTTAAAAAAAAAAAAAAGACCGTAACCTTTCGGTGATTTCTGGACATTAGGTGTTTCCCTATTGGCGAAGATTATCCTCAACATTGAAATTAGACGTCCAATAGTAGACAGCGGACGATCGATCTGCTCTTGAGCTATGTAGACGAATTTAGCTAGTGCAGTGCGACTGCTAACTCGAGGTTTGAAGGTGCATCACGCAGTAGGGACTAGACGACTGCACGCCGGTGCGGTATACTCATCTAGATCAAAACGTGGAGGGGTGGGGATCGAACCCAGAAATGAGCTTTCGCTTTTCGAACGAAAGCTCGTGAGGCTATGGTGCGTATTAACGACCAGCCGCGATCTCCGAAACTACCCCATCTGTGACTCCACTGGCAAGAGAAAAAAAAAATTTTTTTTTTCTTACGTAGTTTCTACCACTTACTTAATTGCGGGGTCAGTTTGCGTCGTAGAAAAATATCAATGATGACGGAGTTTCGAAAGGGAAAAAAATCAGGGGTAAAAGTATCGAGGAGCCGCATCATGCACATGATCCAAACCCAAAAACACCAATTCCTGTCCCTTCCAAAGTGACCAAAGTGAAAATACAAATCAATGGATAACAACAATACAAAACAGAACTCGGACAATAATTTCAAAAATAAAGAGCAGCGGGAGAATGCACCAAATACACCACTCCGATAACACCATCTCTCCGGCAAACCTAGGGATCAGTTCCGGTCAGAGAGTTCTGACCCTAGGTTCGACCGATGATGCACAAACTAGAAGAAAAAAATTGCACGGGTCCCGACTCCGGGTTCGAACCCGGGTTGGGTCTCACCTTGGCAATCATGGCGGAATACTCCCGTGGGGGCGGCGACGACAAGGTAATCCGGAACCACACTGAGGGCTGGGATTCGGAACGGAGCGATGTGCGGCACGTCCAGGCGGCTCTCTTTCCGGCCCGCTTTTATATACCCCGGTAGCCGGCGGCTTCTCTGGATGTCGAGCCCTGTCCGGGGGCGGGGGCAACCGGGGATTTTCTCGCAGAAAAACGCGTCGGCCGTGACGTCACGCGGTGCTCGCTTTCTCCTTGGCGAGGACGCGAAGTCCAGAGTTGCGGTTCCAAGGGGCCGACGAAGGGCTGCCGAGGGAGGCGAGAGAAAGCGCGATCTAGGTCGCCCTCGTCGTCGTCTCTGGCGTGGCCATGTGCTTCTCCTGCCGACTGGCGTGCGGGCGAGGTGGAACCCTGCGAGGGGGCGCCGGAGAGGACCGACACGTCCACGCCCTGCAGCCCTTTCGCCGCCGTTGTCCGTGCGGGAGACGAGCGGTCCTGGTACGCCACCCGCGCGACGGCCGTCGGCCAGCGCCAGATTGCCTCTTCCTCCCCATCCCAAATTGTTTTCGGCCTTCTCGGGGATAACTCGGGTTTTGTTTGCACGGACACGCTCTCGCGCCTCTTCGATTGGCCGGAGCGGTAACTCGGTTGGACTTCTCTCGACAACTCCCCGAGACGGCGCAGGAAATAAACTTTCTCTCATTGCCAGGTTGTCGTCTGATGTCGTGATGGTCGTTTGTTTTGACGTGGGCGGAGGTCGCCCCGTCGTTGGGATTGACTGACGGGTGGACGGACGTGCCGTACCGTCTAGGGCTGGTCGTGTTTGTCGAGCGACCGCGTGCGCGATAAAGTCGTTCCTTGACGAGTACACTCTGCGGGGAGTCGGCAGCTTTTTTTTACTCTCTTCTTAGCTCCATCGAGGTAATACGGCTAGTGCTGTTTGCATTTGAAGTTGTGAGTCGGACGTCGGAAACCACCTTCCGTGTCGAGATTTCACTTTTATTCTTGGTGGTGTACGCTGTTGAATCGGAGGCTGCGTGAATGCCTCCCTTCTCTGGTCTTCTCTCACCTCCATCTTGGGGTTTGAGGTGCGTACTACAATACTGTAGCAATGAACTGCTACAGCTCGGACGAGCCCAGCGTGTCCGCAAATGGGCGGATGCTGCTTTGGTTTCCTATTGCCCCGCCCAAACTACGCAGGCACACGCACGGAAGTTGTCCCATTCTCCATGGCGTACGAAACAATGACTTTTCACGGAATACGAGAGGGCAACTCAGGACGATCGTAGTAATACCGGATGTGCCAATCCACTCTCAAGTCTGCTGGTCGTTAAACGAAATTCTACTCAAGCGATTGCAATTTTGTGCATTTTTCTCTTAGTATCAAAGGGGTGTCATAAAAAAAAAAAAAAAAATTACTAGTGTGGTGGGAAGTGTTCATTCAGGGCATTAACCTAAGGGGTAAAATTTGATGCCCACTAATACCATTCCGAAGTAAAATGCGAAGGAGCGCCAATCTCGTGTTCGTGCAAAGAGTGTTGCGCAGTGTGTTTCTCACTCGAGCTGTCTATATAACCATAAAAACGTTTAAAGAAAGGCCAGTGATCGGTATTTCAAGTTCATCACGGGGCAGTAAACTTGTACTCGTAGAAATGTTTGAGAGTGTAGAAACTGTGCCGAAAGACACGCCAAAAACCCATGAGACTGTAGGTCAAAGCTGCAAGTATCTCATAAACGAAAGTCAATAAGAGTTTTGTGTTTTAAATTTCAACGCCAGCTGTTTTTTTTTTCTGTTTTTTTTTTACGAAGTTTAATATTGTCGTTTTTGTTTTCGGAGAGCTTGTGCCATTTAGTTTACTCAGACGTTCAAGTCCTCTACATCTGCGACCATCTGCCATTTGATGCAGTATATGCACTCCAAAAAAATGTCTGTGCGCTTACTTCCCTGCAGAACAAGCAGGTAGTCAGTCACTGTAAGCAAGGGAAGGGTCCCATAAAATGACAAAGCTCAGAATGCAATGACACCCGAAAACTGCGTCGTGCGCAGGGACCGTGGGCTAGTGAAACGTCATGCCCCTTGTCCATGAGCATATGCAGATATTCCTACCGATATAGACTATTATTCAAATGGGATTTAGAAACTATTCTCACGTTGCCAAAACGGTTATGATTCTAATGGAGCTTTTATTTCGAGGAAATGCTGCTTTTTAATCGATTTATACAGCATGAAATCACCAAAAGCTTTCCGAGTGGCTTGATATTTTGGGGATATTGATATTGTCTATAGAAATGATAGATCGAAACCCATAAAGAGAAGTCTGTCCAATTTTTTTAAACATCGGTTTAATGGTGCTAATGCGTTACTTAGAAGCTCCTCATTAACAAGTCGGGGAACTCCTCAATCACCAGATTGCTGTGTCGATATTTATTCCAGCGAAACTGTTTTTTCCTCTAATCAAACAGCTCGTTGTGTTTTTCTTCTTTGTTTTCTTACTACATCTACACAATAAGTCTATAACTAAAATGTAGAACTTTTTGATACCTTTAGCACGCGCTCACGACTAGCCTTACGCAAATTCAGCCAGCGAAATCGCAGGATTATGTATAAATAGTACCACGTCCATCAGGGGATTAGATACTCTTCAAAAATCTGGCATATATTATCTTGGTCTGACTTAATCTCCGTTTTCTTTTATGCCGATTACTTCTGTGAGTGCCCGGAAGCGTTTTAAAGGGGCGCAATCCATAAGGCTAGCTTCCTTATTCACGTCACTTCTATCGTTCACGTAAACAGAAAATATTCGAAGGATTCAGAAATCATTTCCTCGTCGTCATCCATAAAATAGTGCCGTCCGCAATGGGATTATTTCTCAGTTCTTCTCTTCCTAGTCACACCGCTAAAAGAACGGTTGGCATGATGGCTAAGTCTTACGGAGACACTCAAGAACGTGCGTGTGTGTCACGTTTCTCGCCCTGCCAGTGGGATCTCGTATTTAAAACCCCGATATCACCATGTGTGCTTCGGCTGCTATTAAGTGTGTTGCAAATTTCATTCACGCCTGTTTTCCGGACTAGAGTTCACAACCGGTGCATATACTGCAAACGCAATTTGCGGCTGAAAAAAAAAAAGAAGCTTTTTTTTAAATATTATTTGCCGCCATGGTGCATTGTCCGCGCGTAAAAAATTACCATACACAGCACACCTTGACAAATGCCTGCTATATTAGCACTTAGCACACAAGCTTATATGACAAATAAATCCTCATAACATACATTCACAAAACTCCTTTATGTGCCCTCATAAAAAATTATCTAGAAAAAAAAAATTCTTGTATAGCCTGCACCCGTAGATAGTCTGCACCGTGTAAAATTTAAACTTCTAAACGTGCATTGTCTGCGGACTATGATCCTGAAAAGACGGTACTGTTTTTCATATTTGCGGTAAATACATTCCCCGGCCCATCCATCACACTCTCTAAAACACCGTAATTACACTCTAAAAAAAAAAAAAAAACACTTTTTGTGTGTGTATTTTTTGGCACTGCAAGCGGAGGATCAATTACTGCGTTGTTGTAGTCGGTGCGGCCAGCGGATGACAAGGACGCCGTTTCTCTCTAGGAATTCAGAGCCGGAGTCTCTCTTGCACTTCTTAGGATTGCCATCGCAAGGTCGGCGATGAAGTCGGCACGCGTGCCCTTCTTCATAAATAGTGCACACCCATTATTTAGGGGAATACAGTAGTGATGTTATTTTCTTTTCTCTCCGTAACAAGGGGTGGAAGCTTCGTGAAAGATACCTTGTTTCTACTAACTATAATTGGCGTAATGAACTCTTCACGGACGAAGCGGCAGCGCATTAGCTACTTGAACTAATCACGGAGACGAGACTTGGTGTACACGTCGAGTCCACTTCATTAGGGCCGCTGCTGTGCTGCCGCTGTTAGAGAAGAGGGTTAACGGACCACGAAAGCCGTAAAAAGGAACATCGTGAATGCACGCCGCAGACGTGTATGTACGTGCTACTACAATTCACGCCTCTGTCTCACCGGGACGGCGTAATTGTTCGATGCTCTCAGTTTATCTTCGAAGCTGCAGTACACCGATTAACGAGCTAGCGAGTACGGACGGGCGGACAAGTGGTTCAGGGGGTAGGAATCGGAAATGAGCTCGTAAACTCTTCTTTTTTTTTTTTTTCCCTCTTCTGTTTGGTGTGTTCGCTTAATGAAGTTGTTCGCAACGCGTAATCTACGAGGAAGATCCACAGAGTCCATACTGAAGAAAGCGTCAAACGTGGAGTGAACCAGCTGGTTCACTCCACGTAAAACTGGCAAAAAACAAACGAACAAAAAACATGACTTAAAGGAAGGGAGGGCGAGCAAAGTGGAACGTGGCAGGGTGCTGACTGTTGCTCCCCTTGCGAAGGAAGTGGTTGCTCTTTTGTTTTGCTTGCTTATTGCCACGGTGGGAATAACACTAAGCGTATTTTCTTCGTTTATTTTTTTTTTCTCTCTCTCTCGTTGTATATACGTATCTGCTTCGTGACTCCGGGCATCCATGGCGTTGTGCGTGGTAGTTTTCAATTTTGTAGCTGCTTGATTGTAGACCCTAGGCGCCCCGTCGCGCACCCAGAAAAGACGACTATGGGAATTAGAGACTGCCTTTTCGCTCTTTGAGTGAAAGGTGTACTTGAGACTCGAAGATCATGACTCTCAATTTCACTTCTGTTCGATGGTTCGGTATGAACGGGCATTATACCGGCGTATACATAAGTTTAATTACTATAGTGCACATGACACACGTCAGAAACTCCAGGCAGTCGTACTGCCTGAGCCAGATCGCCCCCTCCTAAGCAAGGGTGCATAATGTCTGGTTATCTAAAGACAGGCTACACTCTAAGAAATTGCCTGCGCGTCTACTTACCCACAAAACACTCAAGGAGTCAATCTCTGCGATCTAGGAAATCAGCTCAGCGATTGATGAGGCGGAACATCTGTTTAGACCTCAAAATGAAGTCTGCGCTGTGGCATTACACAATGCAAGCACGACGCTTTGCATTGCGTAATGCCACAGCGCAGACTTCACTTTAAGGTCTAAACAGATGTTCCGCCTCATCATTCGCTGAGTTTATTTCCTAGATCGCAGATATTGACTCCTTGAGTGTTTTGTGAGTAAGTAAACGCGCAGGCAATTTCTTAGAGTGTATGCCTTTCCGTTTTATAAACATCAGTGCAACACATTTGACCTCTGTTGCGCACAATATACACCTCACTGACGAAGGCCCTTAAGTCGCGGACAGACTGACCCTATAAAAGACAGTGTGCAGACACTGTCCGGGGCCTTTCTTGTATGGCGGCCATGTCACACTGGTCGCACAAAAACCGCCTGCACACATGTTCTCTAAGCATGTATGAAGCTTTCAAAGATGCCTGAGGCGCAGATAATTCTCTCAGACATCTCTGCAGACCGTGTCTTCTGCACGACGTACGAGTAGTGTCAGCGCGGCTTTAGGGTCCTTTTCGGAGAGGTGCAACGTTTCGTAATCTCATTTTCTTACCTTCTCGTCCGGTGATACAGTGGACTTAAACGAGGGAATCGCCATAAGCAAGAGGCGCGCGTCATTAAGCAAGTTGGCTTCACGTATATATACATGAAGCTATACACCTTTTCTACGAGGGCGCCGCCATCTTCAATTCTGGAACTTCCGGTTTGCGTCAAAACATCGCTTTCTTCTCGCATCGACAGTAGAACGTGTTAACATTTTAATTGCAACCGTCAGTCGTTCTTGTTATGACCCTTCTATACTTTTTTACTTGTTGGGGGTTGTAATTTCTTGCTTTTTGTTCGGAACGCATACCGGATAGGGGGACAACGGGGCCGGGTGCGAGGCTAAACGAAAAAGGTGTACAATGAGCTCGCAGTTGGCAAGCTATCGCCGGCCACACTCATCTTTGGCAGTAATGCGGTTAAAAGCGTACTAAACATGTTCTGCCTCGAAACAATCTAAACATCGCAGAACGTTCGGCTACCGAAGGTCACTCCGTCTGCGTGCTCTGTTTGTTTGCTTCAGCGATACGAGTAAAGTCCCAAATTTCACGCGCTACTCACCCTTGCGCTCAACCTTTTTTTCCATTGGGGTGCCGAAGGAACAATTCGTTCTGGGCCAACATTTTTTCTTTGAACGCTCGCAACCACTGCTCAAAGCAGTTAATTCCCAGCTGTTTGTAGTAGACCTGCAGCCATATACCGTCTAACAGTCACTGCGAGGCAAACTAGAATATAGAAAAGTAGGCTTTTATTAAAACAGTGATGTCATCCAGCACCTTATGCTGGATTGCTACACTGTGTAATGAACGAAATAACAAGAAATAGAAGGGAGTAGAGAAAGGTTAGAGAACCAATTGATATAAAGGCAGTATGGGATACAAGGGAAAAATTACAAATAAATGGAGACGTGAGTGCGTCATTTACCACTTCAGCTCACTTCAGAACACTACAGCCTATGCTGTAAACGAGTATTCTTCAGAAACTTCAGGAGAGCTTCTGTGGCCTTATAGCCGTCAGAAGATGTCATCCAGGAAACAAACACGATGTCGATACTTATTTGTTCTTCCTCTTTGATGTTGAGGTGTTTCTTCCTTAACTCCCTTTCATGGCTGTATTCCTCGCATTCGCAGACCACGTGTTGGACGTTATGGTCGACGCCGCACGATGCACATTCACGAGACTGAGCTTTTCCGATTTTGTGAAAGTAGCTGTTGGTGTAAGCAACTTTAAGCCGCAAGCGGTGTAGCACGGTCTCCATTGGTCTTGGTAAATCTCGTGGAGCCCGAAATTGTAGAATATATGCGTATAATATATAACCGCATACGATGATCACAAAGGCCACATTCTGTAATCAACTCAGGCACGATGGTATACCAGGAATACCTCTATAACGAACCTCGCGAAAGTTTCAGAATGTCAGTAGACGTTTCGCCGTTTCTGAGTCAAACGCCGGCTTCCATTTTGAGGCTTTGAAAAAGCGTGAAGCGTCATTTCAAAATACGAAGTCACAAAAAAAAAAAATGCTGCATTCAGAAATGTTTTTTTTTTCTTTAGAATACACAAATAAAAAAAAAAAATAGCCGGGAAAGAGGCGGGCTTCCACTGACGGACGAGTCGCTGAACCGATTTCAAGTCCCGGGTATATTCACGGGCATAAGAATGTGCTTACAGTCGGCCAAGCGTGCGCACCGAATAAACTGACATTCCGCGCGCGCGCGCAAAGTGACACGGAAGACGCGCGACGGATTCTTTGCTTCAACGTAAATGGCGCACTCAGTCGTGCACGAAAGCAGCAGTGGGAGTCAAAAACAACACGATCGCCTCGTACCTTATTCTCTGTCTCTTGTAATCTTATTGTTTTTCCCCCTTTGATGCTGTTTTTTGTTGTTTTCTTCGTAAAAGCAACAACAAAAAACAAAACAAAGGAGAGTGGGACGAGCTGCTTTTGTTGCGCGTGTATATACTGAACCCTTAAAGTGAGGTGAATTCCTTTCTTTTCCGCGATACTAGGGGCCTCGTACGGCTGTTAAATGCGCAGTCCTCCGAGAAAAAGAATTAAAATACTGCGCACGCGAGATTTAAAGCCACTTTGCGCAATCCGAACACGATACGGAAGTCGGTCATTTTAAGCGGCGTAAGCGCAGCGCAGTTTCAATTAAAACTTTCACTTTGCGATTAAACCTGCCTACGTTGTTTGTTCTTGTTATAACGCTTATTCGTCGTATAGCGTTTAACCTCGAGGATAAATTTTGTGTAGCAAGAAAAGCTGCGGCCGTATGTCATCTAGGTCAAACTATAGTTTAAACAAGTTGGTCATTAAAGCAGACGAACTCGAAAACTGTATCCCGTATCGAGTTAACTATTCTCTTGTGCTTGACCGAGCGGGTGTTTTCCTAGCAGTCGTTTAGAGGAGGCTATTGGGTCTCATCGCCAACAAATATGGGTAACCGTTTTTGAAGTTGATTCCAGAACCGATTAATTCGTTATCGGAACATTCAAGGTAGATATAAAAAAAAGTGTTTACGTAGACTAGACTGTAATTCAATTCTTTCTCGATTATTGCAGTTCTTGCAACGCAATAATCTAGAAACTCGTCATTAACAGTTTTACTCCCCACACGATATATAACAGCCGCACGCACGGCGCTACTGTTTTTTTTTTTATGTTTAGACAGCAGGAAGTTAGTAAACCCCAATCGGCGTCTGGTGTGCCCGCTCTAGATTAGAAATTTGGCCAGTGCAGTAACAGTGCTAGCCTGGGGTCTTTAACTTGCATCACGCAGCAGTGATACACGACCGCACGCCGGTACGATGCTCATCCAGATCGAAACGGGCAGGGGTGGGGATTGAACCCCGGGATCCCTGGGTTTTTCAGAGCGAGCATTTTCTCCCCGTGCTCCGAGCTGGTGTGCGCTAGCCCACCCGGTCACCGATCCCCTTATGCCGGGTGGTTAACGAGCGACAGGCAAACGTGAGTGTCAGCAGTTATTCATGGGCAGCAGTTATCAGTTGCGGCGGGGCACAGTTCTCGATGCATTGCATATTCAGCGGCGGCCACAGGTTGCAGTGAAAGTCGCGGTGCCGACAGCACTATTTAAACGCGCTCCTCTTTCTTAAGCCGCGTCGGGGCATTAGCATACAATGCCACCGACACCGACAAATTATGGTGCATACCGTAATGTGTTTTTGCGCGGGTGTCACAGATACGATCCCCTCCAGTGCGACGGTTGAAAGGACAAAACGCGTTGCTCAAGAGGACTCGCGCTCCTGGAGATGGATTTACATAATGGCGACTATTACAGGGACACCTCATTCCTTTTGATCCGTGGAGTGTGGAGTGTGGAGTCAGAAGGCCCTCCGTTCGGGTAATGTCCCGTTCGCAGACAAGGGGAGCTGATTTCTTTCTGCTTTCTTTTTTTCCTTCGCTCTCGCGATTTCTGTTTAGCTCTTTCTCAGAAAGAAGGGCGGAAGGTAATAAAATGAAAAACGGAACTAAGTTTACGTGAGCGGCAATAGAGGTTTGTCTCGCGGAGTTCGTGACTCACTGACGACGCGCACGCTCTCGTGCCTGCCTCTTCGGCACGAAGGTGCGTCGGGGCTCCGACGACACTCCTTTGTTGGCACAGTCTGCTCCGGTCACAGCCTCGGCGACAGTTCCAGGTCAGGACGGGACTGTGCGCGAAGTTTGGCCGCAGTCGGAGAAACGGTCGGGTTGAAGCGGATCCAATCCATGGGGGAGAAGAGCTCTTTAACCGAACTGTGATTGTATCTGGAGCTGCGTGTTTTGCCCAACTAAGTCTGACACACGCAAAATAATAATAATAAAAAAAAAGAAGTATAGGGCCAAGGAGTGAATGATGGCGATTCTATGTGACGAGACGACCCAAAGGCGTGTTCTGTTTTATTTCTTGTTTCATCCATTGTTCCTTTGTTGTTGTTGTTGTTTCTTCATTGCTGCCGTTTCGTGGCCCGTAGACAATCTTTTTTCCCAAGAAGAGATTGCGCAAACAAACAAACAAATTGCGCGCAGAGTGCGGCGAATCCCGAGCATCTTGCTATCGCACCTAAGCCAATCAAATTGCTGCATCAGACGGTAAGAACTCCCGACAACCAATCACGAGGCAGCAAGCATGAACATAATAGGCCGCACCCTGCGTTTCCTAAACTGTCCATAACCAATAGACCATTAAAAAAAATGCCCGCGCGTCCCCTTTCTCTTTTAGCACGCGAAAGGCCAACCACTGCGATGAATGGATGACGAGGCCCAAAAGATGGTCCGACCCGAAAATAACGTGCGTGTTGGGACACCGCGAGCACGAAACGTTCGTGCCGCGTACCTGCAGCGCAGCAATTTCGAGCTCAGAACACTTTTCCGCAATCGCCATTGGTTTAGGCACGCTCCGTTGTTTGGCGTGCTCTACGATGAAGTTGTCAATTCACAGGTGCATTTCCTACTTTCCCGCATAGCACTGCAATCTACCTCAGAGAACACTCTGCATGAGCTGGATGTAGCAGTCAGCTAGACGTTTTACAATGCTCAGTGAAACAGCGAGACTTCTTTTTTCTTTTTTGTGTGTGTGTGTGTGTGTGTGGGGGGGGGGGGGGGGGGGGTTAAACATATTTCCAGTCTCTTATTCGCCGATATCCCACAATAGATATTGCTACAATGGGCTCCCCGAAGTGCTTTGCAAAAAAGATCGGCGCTTCGGATTTTTCTTTTTTAGGCGTTTACACGCGATAACAGCATCGCCCGTTAACAAAATCAGCAGTCAATCGCAGAGCGACGAACGCTGCCATAAATGCATACCATGCCGAGACGTTCTTCAGATGTTAATGATACCGCATTGTGTTGATGCATTTTGGACTGCTGAAAGATCACGTATTAGCTTTGATTTCGACGACATTTTCACGGGCCCTTTCGGACAGGTCTTGAGACGGCGTAGAACACCGTTTTTAGTGGACGTTGGCGCAAATACACCGCGGTGGTTAAAAATACGCCTCATACCCGGCAAGTCACTTTTGGCGCATTATGCCGTTCCGCGCTCAACGTTTTAGCTACTGCATAACCTAATTTTACGACGCTAGTGTGCGCAGTGAAAAACAGGACGTACGAAATTCATGCATAACAGCGTGCGCCGGCAATACATATCCGGGAGGTCCTTAGAAAAAAAAAGTATTATTTTAATTCGGGCAGATATCTCTTTCGGCGGTGCAAGGTGCGAATGTATCACTGACTCGCGCGTGGCTACAGCCCTCTCGTCTCTCGCGTGGGGAGCTTGATGCGGTTGGAGTGTTGGCCCCGTTCCGTCTCGTAACGTGGCGGCGGGCTTCCTGCAAGTGCGCACGCATCCTTTCACTTCGCAAAAAAAAAAAACGCCGTGTCCCTTAAACAAAATAAAAACAAACAAAACAAAAAACTAGAGCGCCCCCACCTCATCCCCCCTCACCCGAGATGCGGTACACCACCGACGGACTTTTATTTGCCCGGAAGGCGAGCCCTCTACATTGCTTACGCAATCAAAATAAGCGTTCACAAACCAATTTCAGCTCCTGCTACCAGCTACTTCAGAAGTTTACTCATTCGTCACAATCTCTAAGATTTTGCGATTTTTTTTTTTTTTTTTTTTGTGAGTGGTGAACTTTATATAGCTTTTTTTTTCTTTTTTCTTTTTTTTTTACCAGACGTGCCCGTGTTTCATTTCATCGGCTGACGACGCGTAACCTGGACATACGATTAAATTAAGTTCGGCTTTCCTTTATCGCTATAGGGCTTGTCTTCTACGCTTCTTTTTGCCTTGTCTTCTTTTGTGCGCTGCTTTTGCGTATTGTATTGGCCAGTGGCGTTGCGTGCGAGTAACCTTGAGTCCCACTAGTGTCAGTAAGCTCGTGTAAAGCGAAAAACATTCCAATTGAATATCGTTGCACCGCCCCTTTAATACAATAGACGCGCGATTCTCAACTTGGAAGGGAAACGCAGAGTGATTCTCAGCACCAAAGTCGGACCCAATTGGTTTCTGCGCTTTTCCGTTATTGTACTTTTCTTGTGTGTGCGTGCGTGTGTGCGTGAGTGTGTGTGTGTGTGTGTGTGTGTGTGTGTGTGTGTGTGTGTGTGTTTTATTGATTTACGTTTATTACCAATGAAACCTGTCTCCCGCCATGAAACATGCGGCTAACAAACGATCACAGCGTCACGCCACAGCCACCGTCTCCACGCCGTCTGCTTCGCGACCTGATGACCGCGGCACCAGAGCCAAATGCGAACAAAAAAAAAAAAAAGAGATAAACAGAAGGAAATTAGTAATGCCTCGCATTTTTCCAGGAAAGGCGCAACACAAACCGCGTTCGCCCGGAACAAGCGCTATTTGTGGTTCGACATCGGCGGTCGTACCACAAAGACCGCGTCACATCGATTTTTTTTTTGTTTGTTTTTTCGGGTCGAACTTTGACGTTTTGCGATGTACGCTCTGAAAAAAATACTCCATCTGAAGACTCGGCTCCTTCCAGATGTGTGCATCGATCGAGTTACCGGAAGTGTGCGCAGTCCTTGAGCCTCGGGGAGCCATTACTGGTACGATAGTTCCATTTTTGTCAAAGGTTGAGTAGAAAACGCCAACCGAAAGGTGACTCCGCCGACATCACCCGTCAGATATTATGCTCCGGGAAGCTGGGGAAAACCGGAGAATATAAATACATTTTGTGCTGCGAATGAGACTTCATTTATGATAGCACGAAACAATGTTTTGTTCTCCGCGTGCCAAAATGTCGGAGGGAGTGTGCACCCGGCCCCCGTGCATCCTCGTGTTGTACGAGTACCACCAATGCTTTGGACAAACAGCGTAGACCACGGAACTGCTGTTACATTGATGTAGACCGCATAGGGCATGGAATCGCGATTTGATGGCCATGTTGGGTAGAAGGGAAACAAAGAGGAGAACTGGGATGCGCGTGACTGGTTCCGTCTTAATTCGATGCATTTCCGTCACATCCATGTAAACGTCCCAAGTAAAGGAGGCGACACAGCCACCCTGGTTCACCTCCTATGATTCATGTGGTCTGTACGCTGTTAGCCGCTAAATCGTATACCAATTAGCCCACGTGTCATCTTTACTCGCCGAGGAAGGAACCCCGTCGTGGGTTTTCAATCTGATTATTCGTATAGCTCGCGTACCTCACACGTGGTCGGTAAGAACATTTCACTGCGATGAAAATGTCTGCTTTTCCTATCACCGTATAATATCTCATCTGTGTGCTTTTACATAAAGCAAAGCCCTATATTTGATTTTAAACAAGTTCGTCCACCACCTACGTCATCCTTCCCGCTGATCATTGTCATAATATCGCTAGTCCAAATGGCGGCCCGGCTACATTCCAAAACCGAGTACCAAATTGTACCTCAATTCCTCTGCGGACTTTCCACTTCAATTGTTAATATCTTACATCGTTCTTTTTTGACTAAATAAGCTATTAATAACGTGTATAAAGAGTAATAAAAATTGTTTAGCTAATTTTCTTTTTTTTTCTCTCACCACGAGGCGTATTCGACACAAACAAATGAATCAAACTTTCGCACTTAAGTGTGTAATGGGAGGACGCCCGAGGCATGGGGTCCAATTTAAAAGCTCGGCGGTTTGAAATGTTGAACAGGACCTGGATTTTAAGTTTATTTCCGAATCAGGAAATCTCTAAACAGTGCAAAGGGTGGCCACTGGCGAGGGAAGTGCTTCCGTTTCTTTGCTCCAGATAGCGGTATAGGACTCAGCAGTTCTCCACTGTCTTTGTTTTCTCCTTTTTTTTTTCTTCCCTTCTTAAGGGTTGCTCTTATTCTCACGTCTTTGGTGCGTGTCAGTGAGAACTACGGAGTCTATCTCCATATTAGCGGCATATTCAAAATATTTTCGTCCTTCCCAAAGAGTACAATCTTCTCGAGATCACACGCGTATGCGTTGGCTTCGGGATTTCGCGTCTTGTTCGTGAGCTCGCCGGACAAGCCCAACGTAAAACAACGACGAGGAAAATGCGAACAAATTCTTAACCGAGCCGTAGCTTCATGCAGCGATGGTTGCTTCGCTAACGAGGCCAATACCGAAGCCGCACTCCTGCGCGCTTTACGCGAATCTTTTTTGCCGATATCGCGGAAGTGTGGTGCGCAATGCCAGGCAATGCGCAGCCTGAAAAAAAAAAAAAAAAAGAAACGAATGCGATCAGCTACAAACGGAAGCGAGAAGATACGTGTATACACTCGCGTAACGAAACAATAGCAGGAAGAGAAGTGAAATGTTTATGACGTCGTATGTGTTTCGTTTTATGCACCGAGTCAAAAACGCCATGTGTGCTCACACCCTCATCCGGTGGAGCCAATCGAGCACTGCCAAAAGTCCAGCGTCGCGGCGCTGGTTGTCGTTGCGGGTTTCTTATCGCCGGATGAACCGATCACGAACAGGAAAAAGCGCAAGATGGCGGCGACGCATCCACTGTGCGTGATCGGTTTTAGCAAACGCACGAAGGCGACGAGCGCCGTGACGATGCACTTTTGACGCCACCTGATTGGCTTCCCAGGATCGTCGGCTGCGCTCGGACTTAAAAGCGAAGCGAAACAACATCGAAATGAATACGATGCCTCACTTAAACTGAAGAGAGAGAACGGTTCAAAGGCTGCGTTTTTCTTTCCGATTTACGATCGATAATGTTACAACACTCTCTGAACCTATTTATGTTTTCTCCCTCTTTCGCAGTACACAATTATTTATTTTCTTTGGTACGCGCGTGTGTGACGGAGCGAGAAGTAACACAGAAATAGAGCGGCCGCGGTATGATAACGTTACGAAAGCTCCGACCGGTCCGCGGGACACGGCCACGATCAGCTGAGAAGAAGCGACCTGCCCGCTCGCTCCGTAATCACGGAAACGTCGCGCGGAAAACGAGCTGCTGCATAATTCACTGCGCGTTTCATGGTCAGGGAGCAGTGCACGAAACGGAGATGTACACAACCGCCATCGATAAACGGAAGTGTAGTCGATAGTGATGGGAAGGCTCGAAAAAAAAAAAAAAAAAAGAATGTCAAGAAAAAAATGTTTTTTCGCTTTTTTTTTTGCATGAAAAAAAAACGAAAACAAAAACTGAGACTCAATTGATTTTCATTGTTAACAAGCTATTATGGAAATTTATGCAACATGCGGTAAACTCTACATTAATTACTACATCAAAACTAATTATAATCATATCGCGCGTCATTTCTTCGACAATTCAGGTGGAAGATTAAACACACTGTACCAGGTGCCTCAGACACGCGGCCCGCGGGACTGGCGGCCCGCGACACGCTTGAACGCGGCCCGCAGGCAACCAGCTACGAGCCCAGGTTCCCATGTCTCGAGCGCTAGAAATGACATGCGCCATGGTGGTCTCACCTAGTCGATTCATTTTCGCTCGAAAACTAGCCCTGCTCTTTTAACGTATTCACATAGTTTATACTTATTTGTGTTCATTTGCCCCTTGTTTCGCTTTAACTTTTTGTTTCCCAGCTTTTTTTGTAATGTACAACTGTTCCGCTACTAGGCGGAACAGTTGTTCTATTCGTTGAAGGATGCGTTGAAGGATCTATTCGTTGAAGGATGCGAGCTATTCGTTGAAGGATGCATCTTGGCTGCGCGAACTCTCGATCAGCCGGAGCAACTGGCAAATATAAAGCTACGAGCTCGGTATTCTCGTTTTCAAAAAAATACCACCATTAATAGACAAGTATTTGCTCAGAGTGTTGTAATAAAATTCGTCAGGGAAGCAAAAACTGCCAAATTAACTGATTATTTTTTTAGAAACATGTTCAACTCGGTCAACTCATGAGTTAATTGAGCAACGGGAACGATACTGTACATGTTTTCTTGTTCTATTAAAAACAACAGAACGTTGGCGGGGTGGTGTCATTTTAATTCTTGTTATCACATCAGGTCAGGGACCAAAGTAGTCATAAAAAAAATGAGATCGAAAGACGTCACTGGCAAAACTGTGATCCTACAAAAAGCACGTAGAAAGCGAGGTCTCTTCCCTTTAAAACTTTTGACCCCCCCCCCCCCCCTCGTCTTTCATTAGCCCGCGACCTTTCCGGTGTGGGCTGTGTGGCCCCCACACTCGAATGAGTTTGAGACCACTGCACTATACCACATTAAATTCGTTAGCTCATTAAAACAAATGGTGCGGTGGCGAGGCAAGGGAGAAAATAGGAGGAAACACAAGCGCTTGTGGTTGTCAGCTGCCTCTATCCGTTATTATTAGTCTGCTGTTCAGCATGAATTGTGCAGCAGTATGGCTATACATTTTAAAAATATATCAAAATAAAGTTTCCAAAAACTTTAAAAAGAGAGGAGTGATAACTAGTGCTGCCTGATTTATTCTGAAGTGTGGGCATGCATGTGAAGAAGACAAGTGTGTATGGCATCTATCGCATATTTCCCGGTTAATACATTTTCACGCCTTTAGTCAGCCAAAAACAGGGGACTAGTATAACACGCTATCGAGCTTCCGCTACTGCACCACCATATGCATACCCCCCCCCCCCCCTTTTCAGTGTAATATAACATCATATTCGACGAACGGTGGCTGCAAGTTGACCGTAGAGCGTTTATAGAGCGTTTAGTATGATGAGGAGTATGGCTGTTGCCACGTGCGAAGTCAAAGATCTACTAAATTAACAAAGCTCTCATAAACATTAAAAAATAATAGAGGATAATACAAGTACTACCGCAAAAAACTGATGAAAAAACTCTTGCCGTTGTTAATCTATGTCGGTATCGTTCAGAAGATTACTGGTTGCTCTAGCTAAGGCAAATTTTCAAATGATTCCAAAATGTCCGGGAAAAGAAACAACGAAATAAAAATAAGGTGTTTCCTTTCCCGGAAATTTTAGAATCATTTGAAAAGCTAGAGCAGTACTCTTCAAAATTTCAGTAAATTTTGCATCCTTAGTCATCGACCCTTCCGCAGCATTCAAAAGCAAAGGAAGAAAATGATGAGCCATTCCACTCTGTGAAGGTGGATGACCAGCGAAGCTATTTAGCACACGAAGCGGATGGTACGAACACATTTATTGTCTTGATCGGTGATCATCGTGACGAACGGTACGCACACACATGTCGAGGACTACCGCCGCCCCGAGGAGCCGGAGGGAACTAGACACGCGTGACGGTACCGCCAAGAAGTGGAAGGAAAGGAAACTAGAGACGCAAGCGCCTGGAACAACGACAAAGAGAGGGTGGTGTGCTTCCCTCCTCCTCCTCCTTTTCTCCTCATCTCCTCCTGCCGCAGAATTTGTTCATGGGTGACGTACAACGAAGTCATGACGTCAATTTTCCCGCTAAATTTAGTGGGGAAACTGCATTGGTGTTCAGGTCACGTGACGTCACATGACGTCACGAAGTCGTGACGTCATTTTTGTTGCCGCACACGATAAATTCACGGGACCCTAGCCATAAACAGCTTCGCTGTAAAACAGTATAGCACGGAGATGTATTCCGACGCGCTCTTAGACAAATTAGCCCATTTACTAATTTTTCCATTAATCGCAGTGGCTGATACTCCGCGCCCTCCTAAACGTGGACCCATAAAGTAAGATAAACGACAGAACCATGCCCCACGATGGACTATATAAATTTGATTGTGGGCAGCTGAATGCCCCTTGGACCAGGTATATTTTCTCGCTGCAGCGTGACATTGATATATTTACGTCGGTGAACATGCGGACAGAGTTCAGCGCCGAAGCCTGCTCAGCTGACTCATCGGTCAAGAGAAGATTCATCCAGCCTACGAGACGATTTAAGTTGAAATGTCAAGGTCGGCTAACAGTGAGCAACATTTTTTTTCTTTTACTTACTACGAATAAAGTGGTCCAGAGTTTTATGTGACATTTCGCTTGTCTTTACGGCTGAACGAAAAATGGCACAAAACAGCAAGAAAAGTCAGTTTTTTCTTTATAAATGAAGTTTTTCGCAGCACGAAAAAAAACGAGGGGCTAACACATAAGGTGGCAACACGTAAGTACTGCTCTAACCAAACTGGTGCGTTTTGTGAGTTTCCCCTTTTTCTTTCTGTACTCTTCTACATACACTTTTTCTTCTTCAGAGTTTCAAAGCAGGGTGGAGAATAAAATCAATATGATTTAAATCGTGACTGAAATCAAAATATAAATCGTAATTTAAATCAGACCAGTTTCACACTATGATTTAAATCGAAGCTTTCCCGCAAAAATAATCTTGAAAATATATTTTTATGTTTTTCTATAATTTGATGCTTTCTATGTGCGTTTGTTTTGTATCTAAACTCCAACAACCTTATAGGCAAATCGGAGTGTTGAGCTTGATTTCTACCTTTCACTTTCTCCGAGTTACGTAACGGGGGTGTCATATTCAAGGCTCAAAAACAAGACAACAAAACACAAAAAGAAATGAAGAAAAGCTCAGGAAACAGCCTTATATAAACACTATTCAAACAGTATTTGAATGTGTTGGTTTTCGAAAAAAAAAAAAAATGGGTTCAACTTTACAGGGGTGGTCGAGACGAGAGGAATATGATGGGCCGGGGAAATAAAGGATTGGGGAGACCATGGGTTATAGTACAATCTCTGCATGAAAGAGAGCCGGTCTCTTTTTCTACGAGTGTCGGAAGTTTGTAGGGATATCGACTGTTTTAAAGAAGAGATGCTATTCCTAGTGTAGTTACAAGTGGTAAAACCAGTAGCACGATTTTGGACAGTTTCCAGTTGGTTAATGAAATAACTTTGATGAGGGTTTCATATCACTGATGTATACTCCAGCTTAGTTCTCACTAGTGTAATATATGCTAAACGTTTAACTAAGGAGTTTGCGAGAAAAAGATGCCTTCTTAAAAATCGTAATGTTTTGTTAGCTTTGGAATAAATGTAGTTGACGTGACTCTTCCGTGATAAGTCTTCAAAGAGGTACGCTCCTAAATATTTAAATGTGTTCACCCGTTCAATGACGCCAGATGAAATCGAATATGAAAAACCGACTTTGTTTCGTGATCTTGGAATGACATTATTTTAGATTTTTCCGCGTTGATCGTCATGAGCCACGAATGACACCAAGTTGTTAAAACTTCTACATATTATTGCAAGGTTATGCAGTCATCAATAGAAGAAATATTTCGATAAAGCACAAGGTCGTCAGCATATAATCGGACGTTAGAGGATAATGAAGAAGCAATATCATTCACATAAGTTTAAAAAAGTAGTGGCCCCAGAACAGAACCCCAAGGGACGCCAGAGATGACTTTCAAGGGAGGGGAAGCGACATTAGCGACGATCACATATTGAGTACAATGTGACAGGAAAGCTTGAATCCAGAAGACAATGTTACGGATGTATGAGTTTGGATATTAATCTGTTATGGGGGAACTACACCAATAAAAAATAAAAATATTAATCTGTTATGGCGAGAACTACACCAATAAAAAGTTGTTAATCGAACAGTATACATTATATTTAGAGTAATTCTTTATTTCGCATTGTTTTCAGTGATCGGACGAATTGATAAATCAATCTGCCATGCTTAAAAATACACCTAGTGGTAAGGAATATTTATTTTCTATTTCAAGTGGTTTCAAGCAAATTCATCTTAATTACTTGTCTAAAAAATAACCTGGATTTTTTTCTTTTTTGAAAGTAAGTGAATATAGCTTCGGAAGAGTCTGTTCAATTCGCGGATAATTTTATTTTTTATGAACGACTTCAGCTTAGGCAGTTGGTAATTAAACATTATAACGATGACCGCATCGTTTATTTTGCTATTGATTGTTTCCCCTCGAATAACGTTCGAATAAGGTATACGAATAAAACAAAGATGTTAATGAGCCAGAGAAATAAGCTACACTCTAAAAAAAAATGCCCGTCACAACTCAAACACAGTCTGAGTTGTGACATTACGCAATGCAAGCGTGACAGTGTCATGCTTGCATGGCGTAATGGCACAACTCAAACTGTGTTTTTTGGTCTAAACATATGTTTCGGCATCGTCATCCGCTGAGCTGCCTCCGTAAGTTGCGGTGATTCGCTCTACGAGTGTTGTGCGGAAAAGTAGACGCACGGGCTTTTTTCTTGACGTCTGGCAGCCAATTCTGCCAGACGTCAAGGAACTCGAGACGTTAACCAGAGTGACACGTTAGAATGCGCTTCTTCCCAAGATACTATCGAAACGAGGGTGCAGCTTTGCAATACTAAGGGCTGTCGGCATTCGTTACGGGATCATACAACTTAAAGAGCTGATAGTTTCGTTATCCCCTCGTTTTTTAGTTTTGCTACGGTTGAGAATTATGCAATTTTAACTGCCGCGCGGTATCTGAGTTCTGCCGACGTTGAGGCTTCGTATTCGCTTGATGCGTCGTTATACCCAAAATGCGTTTCAAACTCCACTGTTGTGCGCGAGAACGCCACCAGGACTGTTGGACGACAAATCCTGTTTCCTGGATCCGCGCTTGTACGGCAGATCGAGAAGCGCACCTGCGTCGACCAGCAGCGACAGCCGGAAAGACTGCATGTTTCCGTCCTTCCTTCTCGTCGCGGTGAATCAGAGCGCTGCGAGCAGCCCCGTCTTTACAGGTCCATTCCGCTGAAAGAACTCCGCCTCTGTACTGTGTTACACAAACGAACGCAGACGACGGCGTCTTCACTGAATTCGCTGAAGCCACTCACTGCGCGCGTTCGTCAGCAAATAATTCAGCCGGGCCAATAAAAATATTCGGCTCTTTTAGACGCGTCATTCAATCAACAGTGGAGCATGTTTTGCGAAATTATCGAAATGTGCTCTCTTGACTTTGTTTTTATAGGTAGCTGTTTCCTTAGTTCCTGAGCACGAGGTTTAGTGCGGTATCCCCACGTGCGTGACACTACATTTCGGTGATTACATCTTTCTTCGATGGAACGCCGTTCAGTTATTAACGGAGGCTCAGAAAAGTTGCGTTGGGGATATTAAATCAATTCTCAGGACTCAAAAACCGTTAAAAAGAAAAAAAAAAGCAAAGTAATTACGTTGTCTTTTAGCCCCAAGGGCGAACAGAGTGGCGAAGCGCACACCGGAAAGTAAAAGCGCGTAACTCGCTTCACAGCATGAAACTTTATCAGGTTCGTGTTATGGTCGTGTTCAGTCTTGTGCCCGTTACTTCAAAAAAGTAATTAATTACAGTTACAATTACTTGGCCTAAAAAGTAATGGATTACCGTTACAAATTACTCGCCGTAAAAAGTATCGATTAATTACTTCGTTACTTTACTCGATTACTTTTGCGTTACTCCAAAGGAATACAAAAAAGGCACACTTTCTACTTTCTACCCAATATTGTAGGTCAGGCACGTATCCAGGGGGGGGGGGGGGGGGGGAAGGCCCATGGGGCCCGGCCCCCCCCCCCCCCCCGAAATCTTCCGTTTTGCTGGGACCTCCTCTCCCCCCTCCCCCTTATACAGCATTTTGTCATGGGCGGCCCCCCCCCCCCCCCCCCCCCGAAACAAAATCCTGGCTACGTGCCTGTTGTAGGTTAATAATTTTTGGAGAACGAATCTATAAAGTTTTAAAGAACTTGAACAGGTGCTCAAGGTAAGCGAGCCTTGCGCTGTCCAACCGGGACAGAACTAAATCCTATGAACATGCGACAAATGCACCTGGGCGGTGGAGGCACGCATGCAGACCATTCGAATAAATCCGAGTTTGGCGTCGGCGAGCTTCATAACACGATTTCCCTGAAAATATGTTTTTTCTATGTTTGCTGCATGTTGCCTAAGTAGGGGTTAGTTTACATAATAAAACGGAATAGCTGTGAGACCAAGATGCGGTACTTGCCTCTGGGAACATTTCAAAGACTCCTCCTTGATGAAGGTTGTTCTCCGACCGAATGACCCACTTGATCTTCTTTCTCGATCACCAAACTTATCAGAGCCAAGACTTCACACGAAATATTATTGCACAATCTCTCAGCTGAACTGACTTTCCAGTCTAGAAATGATTAAAACAGGCCAATTTTCAGTGAACAGCACGCTTCATGTCTTTCACACGTTTACAGGCGGCTTCACAACTCAAGTCTCCAAGTGAGTCACCGTTTATTCTCAGAAAACTCGGGCTATGTTTCCTTTCCCTAAAATTTCGGTCTAAGTTCCCGCAGGCCCAATCCGCTGACGAGAACCCTAGCATTCTCGTTTCTGAGAATACGGGCTCAGCTTGTATGTCCCAAGCCGTTTTGTTGTGCTCCCCAACCAGCTTATTGCCTGCTGTCGAACGTTACTGTTTAAACTGACAGCAGGGTTGATGCTAGATTTTTCTTTGTTCCAATGAACTGCCACCATCGCATTCCTCCTGTTTTTGGCCTACGTATCCGCTAGTGTGAAGTCAAGCAACAGGAGCCACATAGCTGGTTGGCCCAGCCAGTATTCAGCTTTCACAGCGCTGTCAAGGATGAGCAGGGTCGAGGTCTCATTAGAGCTGCCTCTCTGTTTGCGGGGTCAGCGTGTGTATAGGCGGAAACATCAACAAGCAAAGCACGGTTTCGTTAAAAAAATTGTTTTGGGGGAACAAGGCGCGGAGGAGTGGGGAGGGAGGAAGGAGGGTAGAGGAGGGGGGGGGGGGGGAGGAAGGGAGCGGACGTACGCGGCACGGTTACTCTCTCCACGGTCCCACTCGACGCGAACCCCACGCCGGGGTTTTATGGTCACTTCGTTTTCTGCTCTTTTGTAACCTCGCAGCCGTCCGTTCGTTTTCCAAGAAGTCGAAGCCTGTTGCCTTTCTGTAGAGTGTCAAATCCTCCCAGCCTGGCTGACCGTACGAACGAGTCGAGAAACGGTCTCTGGCTGGGCTGTGGTGCTTTCCGTGAATTCCTTTCCCACACCAGAGTCTTGTGTTACCATGCTAAAAGAGCGAAGGCCGTTGCATCGCCCTTCTTCCACTCTATTTCTCCCTTGACGGGACGGAAGAATTGTAACGAGTAATTTCAGTAATTCGTTACTGAAAAAAGTAATGAGATTATGTTACAAATTACATTTTCAAAAAAGTAACGGATTCATTACTAAATCACAAGAAAAGTAATTAATTACAAGTAATCCCGTTACTTGTAACGGATTACTTCCAAGTCTGGTCGTGTTCTGCCACCGACTTGGCAGGAGTTGGATAATCATTATCATCATCAAAGACTCATTGGGGAGTTTTAGGAGATTTTGTTTTCCGACGATATATACAGATATATAGGAAAACCACGCAACCACTTCGTATAATAACGGCCCGCAGGATTCTGGTTCCCGCTCCACTGGAAACGGCTTGCGGGGGCTCTTTTTGCCGGGGGAAAAGTTCTCAGCACGGTAACAGTGAGTGGTATAGACCTAGAGCCCTGCATATCCGCGGATTATCCGCGGGATATCCGCAGATATCCGCAGTAAACTGGCGGATGCGGATAAAACATTAGACGGATTTTGGCGGATTGCGGATCGGATGCGGATGTCAGGGGCTGCGGATGCGGATATCCGCGGATCCGGATCTAAATTTTTGCCTGGTGGCATTCAGTCCGGTCGACTGACGTGTCATCGACAGATCGTTTCGTCGACATGCGACGTTTGATCGAAAGGCTTCCCGTGTTCGTTTCATCGAAAAACCTGAGAGTTTCGTCGCGCCCAACCCTGCTATTTTCGTAACAAACTTTTGAGTCTCGCCTGGATTACAGGGGGAGGAGGACATGGTTTGGTTAAGCACGCGGTTGAGTGCGTTTGACTGCGTTGCGTCGAGAACCGAAAGCCAGTCCCGGCACATCTGTGCTTCGTATGAAGGTGGAATGCAATTCAAGAACTCATCTTGGCACGCGATGTAAGCAGCAGGGATGTCCTGGTTTCTCGCAGCCGCAACGCAGTCAAACGCGGTCAAACGCAACTGTCTGAACCAGGCTTTAGTGAATCGCGCGCTAGCTTTTAGCGGCTTATACCCCTGTTACACGGGCACACTTACGCTAAGCCACAGTTAGCGCACAATACTTGCCGACAACATTCTGCGGCTATGCAGTCAAAGCTATGGGTGAACGTGCGCTCGAGCATCTTGAGCACGTATCAAAGCAGTACACGCGCTCTCTTCACTTCTTATGGAATAGCAGTCCAAGAGTATAGTGCGGTATCTGTGGTGCCGCGTAACAGCAGTTAAGCTGAGTTAACCGCGGTTAAGTGTGCCCGTGTAACAGGGTTATTATACTTCGTTTCACTTTATCCGCGAGCGAAGCCAAAGCTTGAAGCGCGAGACCAGCGCTTTTTGCGTTTCTCCCCAGCTCGCGCGCTCGAGCAAAGCCTGAACGCACGGAGCTTTCGTGCTCGCGCTTCCAGCTTTGCCTTCGCTCGCACATAAGGTGAAACGAAGTATAGTGAAGAAATACGTTGTCGACAAAACGTCGCAGGGGCATGCACCCACAAAACGTACAGCGTCGACGCACCCTGTGTCCATGAAATGTATGTCCATAAAAAGTTGTCCACGAAACGTACTACCACAAAATGCGTTTCGAAGAAACGATATAGATTCTAAGAAAGATTGCAGTCTCACTGAAGATCGCTTCAGTTAGTGCATTCCATCTCGTCAAAAATGCTATTTATAGAAAAAGATAAGAATGCAGGGCATCAATCGTCCTGAGAAAGCTAGTACAATGACAGGGAAAGAGCGGAAAACTTTCTCCGGGCAAAGAAAACCTCAAACGAACAAGTCACAAGAAAGTAGAAGAAACCTCCCCTCTCCGCAGAGAGGGGTGTGGTCATGATACAAAAAACAAAAGAAGTGCTTCGACAGCGAGCGCGACCCTGTGGTGCCACGGTTTGCAAGTTTCGGAATCAGCGGCGCACGCACATAGGCAGCCCGTAAATTGCCTGTTTCTTTTTTGTATGGTTAGAGTCTAGCCAAGAAAGTCGGGTAGTTCATATTCGTCCGGTTACGACGCCAGGGCGCCAGCAATGCCAGCGGCTGCCGCGCGCAACCTGCGTAACCGCCCCAATAAAAAAGAAAAAAAAGAAAAAAAAAGTTTTTTTTTTTTAATATATAGATTTGGGCGCCTGCAGGCCGCGATCTTTCTCGAACATTTTAGTCGATTCGATCAGGCCTTGCGGCGCATCTGCCCGCTGGCTGACACGAAACACCGTGAGACTCGAAGCGGCTGCATACGCTCGGTAACATCACAGAAAGGATTTTTTCTACCTACCACTGCTTCTCCTCCTCTCTTTCCGACTTGTTTATTTTTATTTTATTACCTTTTTTTCTCAGCCGTTTAGACTTCAGGGGAGAGTTAAGGGGCCACAGGTGAAAGTTTCCGATTCCGCGTGCGGCGGGGAAGAACGCGGTCGGCGTGATTTCCGCTGATTTTGCTAGTCTAAATGTAATCGTAACCTCTGGTGGTTAGGAGGAACATCGACATGGTTCCACATTTTGCGGATGCGGTTCGGATACGGATACAAAGTATGAGGATGCGGATCGGATGCGGGTACGGATACTCAAACTGTTATCCGCGCAGGGCGTCACCCGTGGCGAAATTCAGTCTGACCACTTCGATAGCTATCATCACCTAATACCCCTGTCGGACGGTCAACTCATATGCCATTTAGGCCAAAGGCCTTCGAGATTCCCAAAGGTCATTTATGCTTTCGGGTGTCAGACGTGTCGGGGAACATGCATCTCGAATTCCATTTAGGAGATGTTCATTGCAATTGTAGTTTTCGATTTGTTGGAGACAACGGTCACCTATTTAGCAAAATAAATGGCTTGATAAAACAAATTTGCTGATGCATTGTCATTTATTTTTGTAAACAATATTATGCGTTGTGTTTATATGAATGTTTTTTAATGATTACACGTGTTGTTTTTGCTAGCGAAGCAATTTTGCTTGGTACGGGCTGATACGAGCAGCTCTAAAGGCAACAATGATGTTCCCGCGAGAAAACTATCCATTGTTCCTCGGCTTGTGAGTTTGTTCTCTGTCCGGTTCCTCATCTGCTCGGTCTGCTCTGCTTACCCTATTGATTCCGGTAGTGTCGACACTGGAGCCTTCGGAACCGCCAGAGACTCAGGTTGCTGTTCTTTTTTGTATGCACGCGCGGCCCAGCAGCAAAGCTCCTTGGCTGCCATACGAGCTGCCGTGTCATCGGCGAAAAGTGAAGCCGATCGCTTGGAGGGCCAGATGCTGGCCCTCCAAGCGGAATACAAAAGAACACTGCAAAATTTAAGGTTTAGTTATAAAATGAAATTACAGGCGAAGGAGAACGGAGAACACAAAAACACGATCAAAATCAAAGAGATAAGGAGAACGGAGAACACTGTGATGAGCAGTGACAGCAGTGACGAGTACGAACAGGAAGGAACAGAGGAGGACGTGATTGCTGTGCCCGCGAGTATATATATATATATATATATATATATATATATATATATATATATTTATATGTATACTGTTCACCATACATACACACATATATATATATATATATATATATATATATATATATTATATATATATACAAAAATGACGCTGAAGTCGCTCTAAAGTAAGCAGAGAGCTTCATAAATTGTTTTAAAATTTATTCTAACGGCGAATTCCTAAATAAGAGTATCTATTCTTTATTCTTTTCGTAGTCACCCGCGATCGCTGTCGACGAGAGTAGGCAGTTGTGGAGTTAACGGAGTTGTTGTAACTCCGTTGATCGTAAATGTCATTCAGCCCGAATGACATTTGACTTGCGCGCCTGACACCACCTAAATGGCATTTGCGTTAAAGGTCATTTACTCCAAAGGCCTTCAAGACGCCCGTCTGACAGGGGTATTAGCGCGTGTCATCTGTACATACCAATGGCGGCCTTTTGATGGCTGGAGAAGGAAGATTTTGAAGACAGAAACCGATGCGGAGCCTGAGCATCCAGACACCAGTTCGGTGTATTGCTCTTCGATGTCACCGTGACGAGACTTGCTTCTATGCGCTACGCATTTGAGGCTGTCATGTGAGTCGTTGGAATGCTCGGCTTCGGCACGCCCCAGACAGCTCATGACAATAAGATGTTGATCTTACCAAGAGGTTTACTTAACTATATAAGCGCCTCGTACAGATTGGTATACTAACCACGGGAAAGAGTTGAGCACGTTGGTTAAACATATTTAGGAGACACCAGCTGAACCAACCAAGCATACAAATGTAAGGAGGACGAGAGAGACGCATTCAACCGCTGGACTACCAACTGCATTTAATGAAACACTTCATCTTCATCGACAGGCTTGGATCAATCAAACCTAGCTTGCTGCACTTCTTCCTTTTTTTTTTTTTTAAACTAGGGCATCCTACTCGTCTGTCTACTTGTGGGCGATACTTCCACCTCGCAAGAACGTCCTCTCTTCTCTGGTTAAGGTCACAGATGGTGAACTAACACACATGTCCCCTTTTTCTTCTATGTTTAAAGCTTCTAAAACCTCCCGTGCAAACCGGTTTCGATGGTGCGCCATGATGGTAACTTTGTCTAATTTTGCTTTGCACTTGCAGTCACGGCAATGTAGGGCTAAGTGACCTGCTGCCGTCAAATTCTGCAAACTATTGGCATGTTCCCGAGTCCTATCATTTATACACCGCCCGGTCTGTCCGATGTAACAGCGACCGCATGTCAGGGGTATGTGGTATAAAACCTCCTTGTCGCACTGGGCATAAGCGGTCCTGTGATTGGTGCCACACCCCTTGCTGTTACTGGTTTGCCCCTGATTGACCTTGCGGCACAACGAATAGGAGGTATTCACTGGCCGCCATATTTGAGGTCACTGTTTAGAGCGCATGCTCAGAACGAGCTCGCATTAATAGGCTGCCAAGACCGGCAATCTTGGTGGTGCGGAATGCACGTGGCGAAAGAACTGTGGAAGCTCGCGTTCAGCACGCGCTCCGCAGCCCAGCACACAGCTATGGCCACCAGTGAATACTCCCTATAGGCCTTATTGGGCGCCGAACACAGCACTTGTACCTCGTGCCGATTTGCCACCTTTTTTAACCTATGTGTAATCCCATGAATATATGGGACAACCACAAACGGCCTTCTTGTCTTCGTTTGCTGTGTGGAAGGGTCGTTGCGTCCGCATGTTGTCTCGATGGTGCGACAAATTCTTTCGCACACGGAGGCAATTACATGTCGTGAGTAGCCCGCGTCCTCGAGTCTGGATATTTGCAACTCGAAGCTTCGGGAGATCTGATGCTCACATGATTTCTTCAGGCTAGAAGACAGGGCTGTGACAGCTACTGCCTGCTTAACAGTTTTTGAATGCTGTGACGAGAAGGGGAGAAACCCTTTGCCTGAACGGGCTTGATATCTCCAGCAAACATGATCAGCTCTGAACTCCAAAACCAAATCAAGAAACTTGATGGACTTCTTGACTGTAAGCTCATGCGTGAAAGTGAGCCCCATGCATGACTGCTGAAAACTGCTCAGGATGTTGTTGAGGCACCCGTCGTTATGATCGTCAAATTCTGTAGTGCATAAAATAAGGAAATCATCTACATACCTAAATAGTGCCGCGATTCTGGAATGTTTAATGCTTTCTTGGATGGCACGCCCGCACGCTCCGAGAAAAAACTTCACACAGATGTGGGGCCACTTGGGATCCTATGCACACGCCGCTTCTCTGCACGTAGTGGCGATCTTGGTACGCCACCACCGTGGCTGATAGGTAATAGCGCAAAAGTTCTAAGAAGGTATCCACTTGCATCCCTGCCGCATTCTGGAATGATGTGAGGCCTTGGTCTTCTATGTTTGACCGAAGAACTTGTAGTAGACGTGCATGCGGGATGGAGTAGTACATGTCTTGAACGTCCATGGAAAAGATTGGTATAGTTTCTTGACACCATCGAAACTGCAGCAAATAAAGAAATAACTGTTCATCGAAAAACACCGTAACTTTCGTACGTCTACCGTCGATGAATAGGTACCAAATCTTATCCGCCATTAATATACAACACTTTGGACTGATATTTCAGCCACTAGATGGCACTGAATTTGTCAAAGGGTCTAACGGTTGCTGGCGGCGAACAAGCGGGAAATAAACGAATTGTATTTTTTGTCATGGTTCTTTGCTCAAAACACACATAATTATTTCAGAGAAAGAAAAGCATAGCACAGGGCGGACTGTACCGATGCCACCCTTCGCCAAGTGTACGGCTAAACATCGGGCGCCTACATATAACGTATTCTGATCACCATGAAACGAAACTTTGTTTCGCACCTCATAGAGCCGCAATTTGACCAGGGTGCTCGTTACACCTCCACCGCAAGACCATAGTCGTGGAACAAGCAAACGCACCGATCCGAATTCAATCTCGGGGCCCAAATGGTAGCCAAGGCTAAACTTAGCACGATCGGCCCCCCCCCCCCCCCCCCTTTTTCATTTTTTTTATTTTTTTCTTTCGAACGTCCTTCATTCAGGCCAGAGCGGTGTTCGCTAACCCGAAACCAGCGGCAGCGACGGTACGAGGTGCTGCCGCCAGTGACGGAAGCTCAATCTAGTTCCCAGGACGAAAGGGCAGCTCGCAGCCTCGCGGCGACCATATCCCGCGCGGGGCGAGAGTGGAGTTCCCACACCTGTTATCATCGCGTATGCTCGCATCGGCGCGCGGAAGTGGGCTCATGCATATTCCCCCCGCGCGGTGCATACCCGCAATTGTGCGGACGGGTGTGTCCGGCACGTGGGGCCCTTGATCGGCAATGCACACCGAGTACGCGGCTCACATAAAGCTCACGGTGCGCCGACATGGTAGCGCGTTTTAAGAGGCCGACTTTTATCATATGTGGTGTGGAGCTGGTGCGTATAATTACACGGCTTGCACTGACGTCAGATTAGCGGCCACTGTGATGGCCTTGCTTCCGAACGCGTATACTTACCTTCTGCACAATGCCTTTCGCACTACCTAATTGTTTTTTTTTTTCTCGGCAAGAACAAGTAGGAATGACTATTCACTTGGTGCTGTGAGATCACGTGCAAGCGGTGTATATATACGCTCGTGCCCGAGGTGAATTGTTTATGCCTTGGAATGTTTGTTGACGTCATCGTTGACGTTATGCCCCGTTCCTCGGAAATTTCGCACGAGTTACTTGTTATAGTACGCCCCCTTTGTAAAATCGACTTTCCCCTCTCGAATTAGGAACGCGTGCTTGTTGGCGATACGTATTATTTTATCTAGGTGCCTTCATGTGCGCTTTGCTTGGGGTGATGACATCTGGCCATTTTGTTTCGAACGCTTATTTTTATTTTTTGTTCTGAAGCGCGTGTCCCTGCACGCGCTCGTGGCGCTGACTGTGCTACGGCGACATTTTGTTTCCTGCGATTTCTTTGTATTTTCCCTGTGAGCGCGTGCTGTCGGCATCGGGTATACAAACGATGGCATCACCCTAAACAGAAGGACATTGAGGCACCCTAATTTTATCATGTAATATTCCTTCACGTTGTTTACTTTGTAAATAGGCAGACATTTCGTTCCCGCCGGAAGGCAGATTGTAATGATGAAGTGTGCCGGACATTAGATTACGTTTCAATATCGCACGCGGGAACCACTCATCATCAGCGCGAGCGGAGTTATTGTAGCTCTCATTTGTAACATTCATTGGACGTTCAGACTTCAGGGCCGCAGTGACTCCCAAACAAAAACTAAAATGTAAAAAAACAAGCCTTTGTGTTCACATTTTTTTGCAGTTCGCAGTGAGGGAAAGACCACAGTCTCGCGCTCTGTATATTACACGATGTGCGATTTATGGACAGAGCCCGCCGGGCAAATGATGAAGTCCGAGAACGGTTTTACTTGAAACGACGATCTGAGCAGGGGTAATGAACAGCTGAAACCCCTTGCTATTGTCGCCACGCACTTCGCGTGTACACGTCAATCATAATTTCGCCCTCGTCGTCAGCTCGGCGTGCTCCGTACATTGCAGCGATTGCATGGTCCTCCGCCTGCCGTGCAGAGGTTTTGATGGCGAATTCAGCATCCCCTACGAGATATAGACAATTCGGTAATGCTCTGGGTCGTCTAAAGCGGCCTTTGTTGGCTGGGAAAGTAAGCTCAACAAAATGCAATGTTATATGCCCTTCCCAAATGGGACATCGCATCCTTTAAGCAGGGGTCACACTGCTTATACATCCCACAAAGACAGTCTGCAGACAGATTCGAACGCGAGTCACCGGGAGATTCGCGCTTCGAGTGCCGCATGGCAATGCGTTCAAGCCAAAATTAACAGGCGGCATTCGAACCACAGATATTGCGATGACTCGTGTCTGCAGACTGTCCTTTGTATGATGGATGAGCAGTGTGACCCGATTTTACATTTAGCGTTAAATATCCTCCTGTGCTGTAAACTTATGGGTCATAAAATTAATGTGACACGCATTTAGGGCAGCTCAAATTACGGATTGCTCATCGGTTGTGAAATTATCGCGTTGAAAATAGTGCGTATTAAAAACAAACTATAGATACTATCTCCGTCACGTTACCGGGCCTTCCGGCCTCGTTGGCTCGACGCTATAGCGCCAAACTCTCGCGCGTGGGAATGTTCGAAGCGCACTTGGGTACAGATTAGAAAGGAGAAAGCAAATGAGAGTGTTCAGAGTTAAGAGTTCCAATTAGGAAAACTGCAACGAAGCCATGACGCCGTTGCAGCATTGTCTTTGCCGCCGCAGTTCCCTTACTACGTCTCGAGATAGCGAGTCGTCAATCGACCGGTCGACCTCTCTGCGAAACGAGGGGCAAGGCGGCGCCTTTCGAATCCATTCCGATTCTTTCGATTGCATTGTCCCTCCTCACTAATGCCGGCTAATTGCTTCTCATTATATTCATTCTTTTACGCGGTTTGGACAATTAACCTAATCCCCCAGAACGACGAAGATTATGAGACCCACGAACGCGTTCTCCACGGACGCTCAACTCCCGGGAGAGTCTTTCAAACACGCTGTTCCCGAGTCGGCACATATACTCGCGCGCCGAGGTAGGTTTGGTTACGTGCTTTTTTGTTTTGTTTTGTTACCTTTACTTTTTTTTTTGCGGTTGTTGCTTTAGAGGAAAAGGGGTGTTCTTTGTTATGCAGCCGTTGCAGTCATGCTCCGAGAATATGCGAGGCGGCGTTTTGTAGCCCGGTTTGTTGTGCTTCCTATCTACCACTGTAAACACTGAACGATTAGGAAACTGCCGCCGCGGCAGTAGCCGCCGTCGGGGGAACGTACAAGGCGGGAGCGGTCGGGCGCGAGGACCATTGTGTCTCGGGGCCGGGCCGCGCTCACCTTGGCAGCATCGTGCCCAGAGGGATCGGGAAAGGGCTCTTCAGCTTTTCCAAGCTTCGGTCTCGCGGCACTTTCTGATCTCGTATTTAAAAATAAAGAAAGAAGAGAAAAAGTAGAAAATGAACGACTCTACAGGAATCAATTATGTCTGCACTATATTGCGTATTTAAAGGAAGTAGGGCAATTTCTGTATGAAAAAAAAAAAAAGAAAGAATCGACCAGTGCACATGTAACCTTAATAAACGATCAGTAAGACGTGACTTTTCGAGAGAAAAAAAATTTGCTCGGTGCACGGCGATGCATAGGATTCAAGGTCTCTGCCTGAGGAGCCCACACGTATGCGGGCTATCCAGGTATCGTGCGCGGCTCCTGAAGCGGCATTTTGAGAACATGGTATCGTTATCTTGAATTGAGGATCGTCAGATAGTCCCCGGCAGAGCACAGCGCGATCAATAGCAAATATCGTAGGCAGGTTAATTGCACCAGCCACATATTTGTTGCGATTGGAAGGCGCTCCAATAAGCCTTGAGTGGAATGTAGCTCACGCAGTGAAAGCAGTTTCTTACGCTCTTAACCTTTCCTGTGCTAAGCAAGACCGTGTTCATTATTCTGTTAAATGTGCTGCACGATGCTAATAGCAAACAAACCCGTACATGGTTTCTGAACATGATTTTTGTGATGTCAAACAACGATGTTGAGATACAAATGAAAAGAAAACTATCGGTGTGCATCAGATTTTAATGCCGACTATTACAAAAGGTTGCTTTTGCAAACACCATCACACGTGTCAGCTTTGCGGAGAGAAGTTTGGAGACATTTATTTCGTTTTAGAAAAGGCTGTCACGAGTTCAAAAGGACACTGTGACCTCTTGAATAGGGTTTATACGTGACCGTTTGAATATGAACGGTTTTCACTTTGACAAGATGCAGCTTTACGAAACGTCTTCCAAAACGTTTCCAAACAATATGCTAAAACGATCCATTTACAACAAAAATTAAAAAAAGCCTATTCAAATGGCATCGCTTTGAATTTTTTTCTTTGGGGAGAGGGGGATGGTACTGAGTGTAATGTCGGCAATCGACCACCGACACTAGAGTCGACACAGCAGCCACGGCTCAATGTCATTTTCCCACATAGAAAACGAATGCCTGTTTGTTTGGTAGACTTATTCTGTCGTCTTCAAAATTAAGTTCTCATCAGGAACACGCGAAGTACAGCTTTCTTGCCGAAATCGCGCTGCAGTGACACACAAAGTAATGTATACGCCCTGTTCTAAAAGACCCCCCCCCCCCCCCACCCCCACCACCACCACCAACAAACAACACACTCGCACACGCACGCAACAAACACATCTCCGGTCAATACGAGAGAGAAGAAGCGGTCTGACCTTGAACCAAACTTGCCGCGCCCGCATGTCTCGATGATTGCCGAAGGAATTCAAGACTCCGCTCAAAACTTCCCAGTCCAGCTCATACCATCCGCTATAGTACGGACACACGGGCCTCAAATGATTGGCGTCAGCTGCTGTCGCCCCTGACGTAGAAACGACCCCGAGGACAGAGAGTCTGCCGCAGTGGTCGCAGTCTCCGGAGCGCTAAACAACGAAACGAACTACCCGAGGACACCAGGTGCTCCTCTTGACCTCTTCTTGGAGACTATATATCGCGCTCCTCCGCATCATTGCATCACCAGCTTCACGCAAAGAACTCTAACTCGACGTGCCATTTTTTTTTTCTTTTTACACCACGGTAGACCCCCCACCCCCACCCCCGGCACAGCCAAAACATTTTTTTTTCTACAACACATTAAGGTTGGTCGATACCGTTACCAGATCTTTGTTCGCCGCGCGAGAAAGGTTCTATTCAAGTCGGACTGATCTACATTGTTCTGTGAATGACAGCTCCCACCCAGCGATGGAGAGATTCATGTCGGCCTGCTAGCCGCCACCGACGTGTGGTATTGCTTTCCTATTTCTCCACCCTGCTTTCGTACCGCCTGTTGTTTCTGTATTTCTGTTTTACTCCCTTCTACGATGGTTCGTTTATAATTTTCTTTGTGTCTTTTTTTCTTCTTCCGAGACACACCCGTCACGCTTTCTTTCCGGCCAAACAGATGATGGCTTCGTGCGAAACCTCGGCTCCTTTCTCCCACGTGCGTGTAGCTGGTGTAGCTGCCGTCCTTTTGATGGATCAGCGGTGCACGCGCGCGGTTCGGAATGTTGGCATCTCGTTCTGATGGACCCGCGCCGCCCGATGCGTGCCCAAAAATCGCACAATTGTTTCTCTGTCGAAGATGCCGCTGGCAACTCGAACGAAGTAGGAAACCGACGTCGTATGACTCGGTTCTGCGTGGGTATTTTTTTTTTTTTTTTTAGCTGTGCAATTACGATTTGCAAAGCAAAGGCACGCCAAAACAGCAGTAAAAAAATAATAATAAACAGGTAAACAGGGACATGTCTTACCGACGCACAAAATCGATCTAGATGGACTAGACGTCGTTTCAATTATTGCCACTTTCCCTAAAGTTGTCGCCATTCGAAGCTAATTTTAGAATCACGGAAAGACTGACTCCATAAACATTGACGTCCTCGTTTTTTTTTTTTTTCGTTTTTTTTTTTTTCTTAAGTGGAGTTGGAGACAATTACTTTCAGCAAAAGGACCATACGGTGTTCGAGTTGCTATTCTTTCTCATAGAGGACAGCAACGTATACATTACAAGGTCAGATGAAAAAAATGTGCCAGTCGCCTCCGCAGAACTACACTGACAAAACTCCAATCGAGGGCGGTATCTCAATCCTTTATCCGTGCAGAGAAGTTTGTTGGAATATGAACCTATTTTGTAGGCATAATTAAATAATTCGGCAGTTAAAAGCTATCCAGTCATTATTCTAATCGCATTGAAAAAGGCATATAAGATTTTCTAGAAATGTGCCACAAACCACTAAATCATTCGTTGCAAAAAATAAATAAATCAATGTAGAACACCACACGGTAGCCTGAAAATAATCAAGCGAATTTACCACTTGCCATGAACACGGCGACAATGATTGTCGACTCTGATTGTTGGCCGCACGAGTGTAATTCACCCCTGTATCCTGCCGTTCTTGTTTTTCACTTCATCATCCTGGAGCAACCTCTTGATTTTTGAACGTCGGTCGGAAACAACATATCCTCCTGAAACATTAGACCTTCAAGCTGCGTTTTTGATAACTTCATAGCTCTCTTGGTGTAATCTTTCCGATGCTTAGTAAATAATGCGTACCCCGGTAGCGCACACTTGGCGCGTTGTCTTCCCCTAAAGAGTTGCGGCTTCAAGGCAATGCGGAGTATATAGTCCTTCACGTATTTGCCCAGTAGCGATCGTTCACAGGCTCAAATGGCGAAGCCTCGATAATTGCTTCAGGGGTCGACCATTCTTTTTTTTTTTTCCTTCTTTTTTTCCGCAGCGGTTGTTGCGAATGATGCATTCAGAAAACTTGTGAGCGCGCATTTGCTCTACTGCGGAGTCGATTGAGGTGATATCAGTAGCAAGGTTCGTAGAGTGGAATAAGGCCAAGCGTCCATAAATTGCCCTTGAGCTAGAATAGGACCTTGAATTGTTTTCTCGGTTATAACGAAGCTGCGTTATGAACTCGCATTATACCTAACAAAAAAACTCTATTTGAGTTGCAAACTAGGGTAATGGGGCAATCTTCTCAACTGCGCGCGCACTGATTTATTTATTGTCAAGGGCGTATAATGGGTCCATACTCCGTTGCGTCTTGAGTCCAAACGAAGCCGGCGCGGTGAGTCGACGGGCCCCAATCAGGAAGAACCAAAAGTGCAGCGTCACGACGCTCGTAATATTTGTGTGTTCGTGCGTGCATGGGTTCGCAGGTGTGTGTGTGCTTGCGTATGTCTGTGTGTCCGTGCGTATCTGTGTGCGTGCGTGCGTGTGTAGGGTAAGGTGGGGTAAAATGAGACGCGGGAAATGCGACAGTTTGTGTTTAGCGCCATTCATCTCCTAGACTAGCAATCAGAGTGCGTTTAAACTTCACCGAGAGGTGCCGTGACTTCTACACTTTGCGTGTGTAAAAAATCAGATCTGTCGGCAGGAGTGCTCCAAGAAACAAAATGCGGAATTAAAGTTGATGTGTTTACTCCCCGCCAAAAAGGCGCAAAATTCAGCGCGAGGTTTCGCTTCGATACGTGCACCCCGGTTGGCACCGACTATTTTGCCAAGGTAAGCTTGAATTTTATTGGCATGCTTTATTAGCTCTATGCGGACCAAATTCGAGCGATCTGTGGTTGCTTTTTTAACGAAACAATTCTTTACGTAACGGGATACGTAAATATCGCGTTTGGCGAGGGGCAAAACGCGACAATCTGGCATTCTATGACGCGCATGTCAATAACGCACGAGTCTCCTCGTTGCTCCTGAGCCATATTCTTTTCTCCCGGCGTCTAGGATAGTTCAAACGTATAAAAAAATATAAAAATGAAAGCCGTTTACAACTCCCTGTAATGCCGAATTAGAGCGCAGCTCTTGAGGAGGAGGGGAAGGCACGGGGAGGTGGGGGGGGGGGGGGGTCACGTGGCCTGGGGGTCACGTGACCTCGAGGGGTGGGGGGCGGAAAAAAATTTCCCCGCTAGATTTAGCGGGGAAAATTTCCCGCTAAATTTAGCGGGGAAAATTTTCCGCTAGGTTTAGCGGGAAAAATTTTCCGCTAGATTTAGCGGGGAAAATTTTCCGCTAAATTTAGCGGGGAAAATTTTCCGCTAGATTTAGCGGGGACATTTTTCCGCTAGATTTAGCGGGGGAAAATTTTCCGCTAGATTTAGCGGGGAAAATTTTCCGCTAAATTTAGCGGGGAAAATTTTCCGCTAGATTTAGCGGGAAAAATTTTCCGCTAAATTTAGGGGGGGGGGAATTTTCCGCTAGATTTAGCGGGGAAATTTTTCCGCTAAATTTAGCGGGGAAATTTACCCATCATGCACCGTGCGGTTACGCCGACGGCGACGGCGACGCCGCTCAAGCCGGAAGCGGGCGCCTAAGAGCTGCGCTCTAAAAACACAAGGACATCATAGCGCGAAAGCGACATGAACAACGCTCTTGAAGTGTCAAGCAACTGCTTCACTCCCTTCGCACTGCTGTCACACATTTTGGCGTACCAAAGGATGCGCTCCAAAGGCGAGCCTAACAGCTCGGTAAATATGAAAAGCGACGGCTCTACAAATAAAAAAAAAAAAAAAAGAAACGGTTGGTCTACAGAAAGCGCGTTCTTTCCGACGTTTCAAGTACATTTCTTCTGCACCTAAGGTAGGATACAAAAAGGGAACAAGCAGGTCGGAGAGCGGCACTGTAGGTTATCTCCCCACAAGGCGAAGCTAATGTTGGCAAAAGAAACCAAGGGCCAACGTCCCACTGCCCCCCCCCCCCCCCCCCAGAAAAAAAAAAGAAAAAAAAAAAAAAACTGAAAAGAAAGATTACGATAGTCCGTTGCAACTCAAGAAGGTAGGGCGAGGGAAAGGAAAGCAGGGGAGCAGGAAGCGGAGGGAACGCTGGAGAGAGGAGGTGGTTTTCCCCTTTCCTCTCCAGCGTTCCATCTGCTTCTTCCTCACCAGCCTTCCTTTCCCTCGCCCTACCTTCTTGAGCTGTACCTTCTTGAGCGTTCTGCAGACCGTGCGATGCACACCACAAGAGACTGGCAGTGCCTGGTATGCAAAGATCTTTGGAGCCAAGCAGCCGCGCAGTATAGATCAAGTGCATGGAATGCAAGGAGTAGGCTTATGAAGAGTGCGTTGGAGGTGATACAGTATGTTTCAAGTGTTTTTATTTGCAAAAACTGAACGCATATCAGGTTTTCTAATTAAGTGTGTCTCATTGTACCCCACTACGTTGTCTCACTTCGCCCCACAGGGCGGAGCAAAATGAGACATTGTGTTAATTTCAGATATTGTAGTTTGTTTAATGTTTCGCTTGCTCTAGTTAAGTAATATTTACTGAGCATAGAGTCAAGACATCTAAGAATATCCCCATGATGTGTTTCTTTAAATATTAAAGCAAATATAAAAATTAACATTGAAATTAATTTTTTTTTCTCATTTTGCCTCACCTTACACTCTTAAAATGTCTGCATGTCTTCTTAAACGCAAAACACTCAAAGAGCCAATCACTGCGATCTACGGAATCAGCTCAGCGAATGATGAGGTGGAACATCTGTTTAGACCTAAAAATGAAGTCTGCGCTGTGGCATTACGCAATGCAAAACGTCATGCTTGCATTGCGTAATGCCACAGCGCAGATTTTATTTTTAGGTCTAAACAGATGCTCCGCCTCATCATTCGCTGAGCTGATTCCGTAGATTGCTGTGATTGGCTCTTCGAGTGTATTGCGGGTAAGTAGACACGCAGTCATTTTTAAGAGTGTAGGTGGGGCAAAATGAGAATGTGAGTGCGTGTGCATGTGTTTTATTACCTTTTGATCCAGGCTTCTCTTTTATTCCTGTGCTTGCTTTCTGCTTCTTCTAGCCTTTGAGAGTCCCCTCGAAGTTCCCCCATTATTGTTGGGTCAAGCGCTTTCAACTTCACAGCTAAGAGTGGCGATGATACGCTTTCCAATTGGTTATCGCTGATAAGGAAATAGCGCGAAACATCAGTGACAGCCTCGCAGGGCTTGACGAGACCCTAGCATCTCATTATCGGTCCGCAGCCAATCACATTGCGGCATCGGCCAATGAGAACGACGAAGTAACCAATCACAAAGCAAGAAGCCGAAAGCGTCGCGCTGTGATCGGCATTTGCGATTGGCCAAATCATAGCTTCTTGTATGCTCATAATGCCTGCCCAATTGCCCGTTCACGGCGAGCAAATCGTGGTCATGACGTCACGAACGGAAACCGTAAGAGGGCGCCACCGAAACATCTTGGCGCTAATAGCAGGAGTGTGAGTACATCACTTGAAATCGAATGGCGCATCCTCATTCCTAGCATCATTAACTGCAAAGAGAGCCGGTATACCGTGGCATCCTTTGCACTGTGAAGACGATACGCGTGATGCGGCGCTATTAGAGTCCAACCACTATTCGCACATTCCTAAAATAAAATATAATGAAGTCAAAGGGAAAAAAAATTTGAAGGGCTGCTACCACTTCTCTGTGTAGGTTCCTATTTACAAACCGATCATAAATAGCACGGCGATATAGTTTGGTTGTCCACCCCTACTGCTAAACAAAACTTACGAGGGAAGGTTCAAAGGGTCTTATTTTCGATTATAAAACGAAGGTTGTAAATATTGAACAATTCGTATTTACTACACTTGTTTGGCCTTTGGCGTAGAAACTATAGACTAATACAAAAATAAACATCTTACTTGACCGTAAAATATGGTCCCTAACAGCTTTGTCAAAGCTCCATCGTCTTCACGATGGTCAGATTGTTATATGTGTAATGGGGCGAGGTACTGTTGAGTAGGAAGATTAGTTGAATTTCTAGAATCCGCAGGCGGATTCTACAGATGGAATTTATAGAATCCGAAGGTGAATTCTAGAGGTGGAGACAGTGCATGACATCTGAAGAAGCAGCTATTGTTTTAAATTTGCGGGCAGGGGCGTCTTGATGACGGCCCGGCACTCAAGTTTGCCTATGACGTTAACACTTTTACTCAACTTACAAAAATATAAATGCAATAGCGGATTTTAAGCTAAGGCTACTTGTTGCTAACAAATCTATCTTTCGCTGTATAACGAACACATAACTACACTCTAAGAAATGCCTGCGCGTCTACTTACCCGCAAAACACTCAAAGAGCCAATCATTGCGATCTAGGAAATCAGCTCAGTGAATGATGAGGCGGAGCATATGTTTAGACCTTAAAATGAAGTCTGTGCTGTGGCATTACGCAGTGCAAGCACGACGCTTTGCATTGCGTAATGCAGCAGCGCAGACTTCATTTTGGGTCTAATGTTCCGCCTCATCATTCGCCGTGCTGATTCTTAGATCGCAATAATTGACTCTTTGAGTGTTTTGCGAGTAAGTAGAGGCGCAAACATTTCTTACACTCTAATAAAGCCTGCGCGTCTACTTACCCGCAAAGCACTCAAAGGTCCAATCATTGCGATCTACGAAATCAGCTGAGCGAATGGTGAGGCGGAACATCCGTTTAGACCTAAAAATGAAGTCTGCGCTGTGGCATTACGCAATGCAAAAATTGCGTAATGCCACAGCGCCGACTTAATTTTGAGGTCTAAACAGATTTTCCGCCTCATCATTCGCTGAGCTGATTTCGTAGATCGCAATGATTGGATCTTTGAGTGCTTTGCGGGTAAGTAGACGCGCAGGCATTTCTTAAAGTGTAGAGTGTATATAAAGGCTCAGCATTTCGCCATCTCTACGTCTTTATGTGCATATAGTTAGCATAACATTTTGATCTCCTTTCGAAGAACAAACTTATTCGCACTGTTGCGCTAATTTTAAATGACACATCATTTTCATTTGCTTCGAATGCTAAGACATTCGCGCGAAGTCTAAACGTCACATGTTCTACACTTCAAAAAACGCCCGTGCGTCTACTTTCCCGCACAACACTCGGAGAGCCAATCAGCGCAACTTACGGAGGCAGCTCAGCGAATGACGATGCCGAAACATATGTTTCGACCAAAAAACGCGGTCAGAGTTGTGATATAAAGCAATGCAAACGTGACGATTTTCATTGTTTAATGTCAAAACTCAGACTGCGTTTTTTGGTCTAAACATATGTTTCGGCATCGTCATTCGCTGAGCTGCCTCGGTAAGTTGCGGTGATTGTCTCTCCGAGTGTTGTGTGGGAAAGTAGACGCACGGGGTTTTTTTTTAGAGCGGATTTCAGTGGAAATAAAGACTTCTTGAAACCGAGCATGACATCTGAAGAAGTCGCTTCTGAAACAATTTTCTCTTCATCTAAACTATAGTAAAAATTGGCTTCTGTTGACAGCATTGATAAACAAATGACAATTTCCAATCATTCAATTTAATTAGTAAAAAGAAACTGAAAAATTAGTAGCTTTTCAGAAGTTATTGAAAATTAGCACAACTGGTGCAAGATTCGCATAGCACAAAATAATTTTGGCCTTGCGTATTTCATACCCGAGTGAAACATAATTTCTTGTCCACCTTTCGCTTGCATTTAAGCTTTGTATCAGAACATTCTTATTCAAACGCCCTATTGTGAGGGAAAAAGAACAAATCAAATGTTCAATCACTTCCTGATAGCATTATGCAAGACCTATTTGCGTCAGTTCGCAATCTCAATTCAGAATGCCATTTAGAAGTTGATCCAAGTTTAATGGTTAATTGCGCCATAATGCAAAATTTTTCAGCGTAATCGTTTCCGATAGAATGATCCATTTCAGAATCGAAACAGCAGGACACGATTGCATTCGTATACGGGTCGCGTCACACATTCTTTTGCTGGGTTCATTATTTTTGATGCTGCAAGGAGGAGGAAAGAACTTTATTTTGATGCTGCAAGGCCTCTCTCGGACACATCAGTTTGCCATCACTTTCGGGACGACACCATAAACAAACATTCGCTGTCGAACGTAAACTGAAAATTCACTTCAATGTAATTTTGAAGATGAGGAAGAAATACCGCCGTGGTTGTAAGGCTGTTGTAACCCCCTATGTGAACGCATGTAGTGGATGGAGGGGCGTTTCAGTGGTATACATGTTATAATATTGATGCATTTCCTATAGGCGCACTGATTTCTAAATTAGCGGGCTGCTAACGATACAGAAGCGTGAACTTCACACTAAACATGCGGTACCTAGAATACATCACACGCATTTCCCGCTTCCGTGAGGAAATCGAGCGAGCAGGTTCTAAGAAGAGCGTATAGTGGGAGCAATTACATGAATGTAGCCACTTATGATAACGCAGCCGGATGCATGCATATGGGGGCTCGCTGAGCAGGGTGGCGTCAACTTATCCTCATCTGAGTATAAAATCACTGGAAAATTGACTCTGGGTATTCCTTTACCGCTTCGTGTTTGTGCTTCATCGTGGGCAAACTGCCAGGTTTTAGCGTTAGTCATCCTAAGAATGAGACACACTTATCCTTGTGCTACGATGTCGGACACCGAGAAGGGCCGAGAACTAGAGCTTGCGAAAACAAAGTGTAGGAATTCCGACGGGAAGCAATTGTGTGCGGGCAACCGCACCCACCACGCCCGCGATGGCGGCATGCGAGTGCGACGGCTAAGCGATTACCGAGACCGCATCAGCTTTCTGGACACGACTCCTCGTTTGCACTTTCGTGCGGTGTCAGGGACAGCTCCCGTTTGCACATTTGGCGCGTAAAACCCGCGGCATGCCGCCGTCTCATGTGGAAATTCCCATTAGTCTGGTGACGCCTTTGTTTCTCTGGTGCATAACTGATGAAACGTGGGACAGAGTGAAGGACAATTCGGCGCATGCCTCCATTTTTCTTCTGAATTCACATATCTAGTTTTTTTTGTTTTTTTTTTTTCTTTTTTACGATGAATTTTTTGTGGTTGGTTACCCCACTCGCGGTTCGAGAGATTCTAACGAAACAAAAAACGCAAAATAGCCCTTATGGAGTTGAGAGGTGACAGCAGGTATTCAAGTTCCCAAACCTTCAACGTTTGCACGTGTGGAATCAATCAATTCATTCATGCGTTCTCCTCAATTGTCAGTATCAGCTAGTTACATTAAGAGAAGCCTTCGTTTTCTCCTAATCTCTAACCTCTTCAACACTCGCAAACACGCGCATTTTACACACTGCCACGCAGTTAGCAAACGTGGGCGAAATAATCTCTCGTGTGTTCTTTAGTTTCTTTGGAACATGGCTCTTCTAGTATGCGCTTGAGAGGAATTCAGCAAGTCACACCAATCGAATGTTTGTATGCGCCATAACACGGCACGTTTTATGTGCATTCGTTTGTATTCAATCCCACTAAGTTAAATTTTGAAAATGTTATGTGGGCGTCACACCTTACGACAATATGAGTAATAATTGAGCATAAACAAGCAGGGCTGTGCACCGTAAGTCAATCGTTGGTTTGAGCTTTGGTAGCTCTGCACCCTGCATGTAAAGACTGGAAATGAAACAGTATAAGACAGGCTGGCAGCTGTAGTTGGAGTTGTTCGATCCTAAATTCATTGCAGCGAACGAAGCAAAGAGCAATACGTGCCACTCTCATTGGCCGCAGTGTTCGAGATCATGCCCTTCGACCATGCAAGCAGCTGTAGAGCAGCACCAAGTTCGCAGCGCAAATTGAACGCAGAACAAGACATACCCTTTATGCGATGACCGGCACAGTACACCCGATAATACACTCTCGGATGCTGACTAACGGAACTACTGGTTATGGACCTGTACTGTTGCATGCGATAGTTAAGAAATATTGAGTTTTGACAGAGCGTTTTCTTATGCCCGATAGCCCTCTGGTTGCGCGCTTCAGAGTATATATGCTCCGGTGTGGCAGCATGAGCTTCCAGCACTTTTGGTACCAATCTCGTTCTAGTAAGGCACGATCTGACAATACTCCTCAATTACCCTAAAGTTTCCGCACATTGGGCGGAAACGGGAAGGGAAGGGGCAGGAGGAGTGCACGTATTTCTGGAGAGATGCCAGGTTGCTGGTCTGTAAGATTTGTTTTTCCTCATTTCAGTGACGTGATCCGTTTGAGCCTTTTGGGAGCACCTTTTGGAGCAGCAAAATAAACTTTTGATGCAAAGCATACTCTTCGTACTCATTCATTCCGTTGTTCAAGAATATGTTAAGATTCGTGTGTTGGTCGGTCCAACTAAAAGACGGCATTTCTTTCCCTTCCCGCTTCTGTGCAACTAATTCTAGCATATATTAATGCGAAAGCATTAAATGGCTCATGGAGTGATTTCGGCGTTATCTGAGTGAAACCGGCGTTATAGTTGTCTGTAGCAGCGATAAACGGCACCTTAATTCCCCTGAGCGAAACAGGACCTAAATCTCCATTGGCTGCGACGAGTCATGTGATTCCCATAACAACGGCGTCATCGTTGCTAAGGAGCCAGCCGGACTGCTGGCGGCGCAGCGGTGAGAGAACTCTTTCAGCACGCGCCGCGCCGAGCTTCATACTCCCGCCGCTGCCTCAATCAGCCACGCGGCAGTCATCAGCGAGCCAGGGATGCTTTCGCATTCACAACTCGTAAGAAATGCTTAGGTGTCCTCGGAATTTTCGACAAATCGTAATTTTATTGCAAAGGTAATTTAATGATGCATATCAATGGAATCTTAGACGTAGAAATTGATGGAGTCAGCATGTGGGAACTCTTTCATTCCACTGTTGAAGTTAATTTAGTTTTAAGTTAAACTTTATTGGCTGCTTTCACGAACAGTTGGAGAAGTGTTAACAAAACATAAAAAAAATTAAACAAATAGCGCAGCCCAGCTAATCAAGCGTGATTCATCAACCCTTTCCAGATACCCGAGTTCGAAGTATCCTTCCGTAAGGTGCAACCCCACCCTTGGTTAGTGTGATTCTGAACCAACAGATGGCGATGTGATCGCCTCCCAGCCCTAGGGACGCTCAAGTGAGGGTGGGACACGATGGGGTGGGAGCAACTCAAAACCTGGAGAGCGTTTGCAATTTAATGGCGGCGCCAAAGGGAGAGCATTCGGGAAAGGATATGCGCCAATGTTGCCTGACGAGAGGAAACGCCCGCTTTGTTGCAACTCTTTTGCTCCATGCGCCTTTCCTCCTCTCGCCTCCCATTGCAAGCAACGAACGCCTTGGCGCAGCCTCTCTCGCTTCCTTCTCGCTCCGAGAATTGCAAACGTCGAGAGGAGAAAGCAGGGTTGCCAGACAAGCAGCAACGTACAAGATGGCCGAATTTACCATTTTTTGCGTTTAAAAAATACTTAACCTATCGCAACAAAACTGGTGGCTATGGAAACGTAATCATTTATACCTTGTGTAAATTATTCAAGCACCTTAAAGGAGCTGTGCAACGATATTCAATTGGAATGTTTTTCACTTTACACGAGCTTACTGGCACTAGTGGGACTCAAGGATACTCGCATGCAATGCCACTGGCCAAGAAACTCCTTTGTTGCGGTGTAATTTCAAGGACAAAAGCGATCATTTTCATTCAATCTCTCCCTTGCAAAATTCGATGACGTAACGCGGGGATCGCAGTACACCCGTATGACGATATTTGAATGCGGTTCATAGATTGGACCCGAGCATTGCGTGGGCACTCGATTTAGGCTCGTGACAATTGATAGCTCGAGAAGCATTCGAGTAGTGGCCCGTGTCCAATCGCTGCAACGACGACAATAGCCGAGCCATAACAATGTCTGGAACTCAGCGCGTGTCCTGTGCTTTGCCAACCCCAGCGCGTGGCTATGATCAACATTGGCGGCATATAATCGGCTCCAGATCACGTGGCCGCTTGTTCTGGCTGCGAGTTGAGGGCGTGAACGCTGCTGGTTGTTTTTTAATTTTTTCTGGGACTTCTAATACGTCGGGTGAAAAACGAAGGCGTGTTTCATAGGTCATTAACGTCAGGGATCCGTTCTAAGCGGTATTTGCGCAAAGTAAAAAATTGTTGCATAGCCCCTTTAAAGGGCTCTTATGACCCGAGTTAGGAAATAAAACGACCCTTTGCCCCATAGACTCCCAGGAAAATTTAGCAATTAAACGGCGTCCATGTCCCGTGATCCCCGATCTAGCAGTTGCACCCAACCTCACTTGAGCCTCCCTACCCAGCCCCGTATATCAATGCAAGAAATCGTGTGTAGTAGCGCTTCGATATAGTGTGGTATTTTTCTATATCCTGAAATTGACATCCCTGGTCCTTCTCTTGTTTTTCTCTGCGCGAACTTTTTTGGCATGCGCACTCCAGTTCTCGTGCAAGGGAGCCAGTTGTCTACGCTCCGAGCTCTCGTCTCCAGCAAATGTGGTCACAACAAAACGTGAAAATCCTGAGCTAATGGCGAGACACATGCACAACAAAACAAACGACGCATTGAACAATATAAAATTTCCTGCGTGTGATTATCATACCGGGGATTTCGGAGGCCAATTCCACATATTTCAATATGATCAGATTTACATGACGGACCGGCCCTTTTGTCGCGCATGTGTTTGATCTTTATGGATTTACAGGTAAACGTGATGACGTGATGGACGTGGGTTTCCAAAAGTCTAGCTCGAGATATCGAATATATCAGAAATTAAAACAAATTAACTATTTATTATTTTTGGTCAGGTGTCTCATTTAGGTAATTTGGTGTTTATTTTAACCAAAACTACGAGACTGGAAAACACAAAAAATGACACTCAGGTGTAGATACTGAGTTTGGTAAACCCAAAGTAGAACTACAAATTCACTCACAGCAATAAATGATAAGAATTAATTTCAATACGAGTTCAGTGATAAATGCAGTGACTGGCCGGGCAAAGATTCTGGGTCTCTGGATAGCTTTTGCACAGAGTTTGAGCAGTGTACCAGTCTTAATTTGGTGATTTGTGCGCGCAGGCAGTGGTGTCCAAAAATTAAAAATATGCAAAGGGTAGAGTGTGATGTTTATCAAATATGGTGTAAGTGCGTACATCACACGCTGATTGAAAACAGCTGAGACAAGAAGCTCCGCCTTCAGCGCAAGCTTTCTACCCTTGCTAACACAAAAGTGAACGCGCAGGCACGCGCAGCCAAAGAACTGCGGAAGCCAGCAAGTTCGCGCTGAAGGCGGAGCTTCTGATCTCAGCTTAAAGAGCCTGCATGCTAGGCGTTGAAATGGCATGTCAGGACATTATAAAAACATTGTTTCACTATAGAGTTGCGTAGTTTTTTTTATAAAAAATAGAAATACGAGGCCCAATTCAAAGTTCCCGCCAGTGCACTGTGACGTAACAGTGTACCGCAAGGTGTCGGGGCGGTCAGAAGGGAGGCATCACCGGAAGTCACGTGAGTTGTATTCCTCCTCGTGCTTACCGCGAGCGCGTGCAATATTGTTTTACATATTTTTGTTATTCTCCGCCCCTCCACGAGCGATCCAAGCAGACAAGGTTTCTTCTATTTGCCTTTCATCGCTCAATGTTGCTGTAAAGGTAGAAGAGGAGTCAGTGAATAGACCCTTCCAGAAATTCAGTCTGGCCACTGTGATCACTATCATCATCTGTAGAACGGCATCTGTGCCATACGAATGGCGGCCTTCTAGTGACTGATAAAGGAAGACGTTGAAGATGCTCCTAAGCGGATGATGCGAGGCCTGCATATTCGGGGGGTCAGTACGACGCGACGTAGGAATGGAACTCAAGAGCTACGTAAGCGTTTACTTCTAATAACTCAGATTCAGTCAATCTGTGGGTGGCACACAATTGGCTTTAAAGCCCTTTGGTGTATAGAATTTTCTCGAGGCATTGAGTGGGTTGGAGCTTTGTTCTGAATGCAGGTTCTTGGTCACCATCGAACTGAAAGTGATCAAGAAAGAACTCACACTGAACGATTCCTCGCGTGCCGTTGACTTGCGAAAGTGACGGTGCCGATACAAGTTCATCTCCGCCATTGATATGGCAAAACCTAAACTGCTTTACGAACCACCAGATGGCACTGAATTTCGGAAAGGACTGCCCCGGTATTTCAGCAATTGAAGAAGAGATCACGCTGCATGCATTTCCGAGAGACACACAAGAGATGGACCGGTAGCTGACTGCGGTTCCAGCAGGACAGCTATTAGAATCCGTGGGTAGGCGATGGATATGCTCGATGCACTTTAGTGATGAAGATTACAACCCTAGTCAAAAGTTTACTAAAACTCACAGGTCTCGATGTGAGACCTCAACTGCAGGTCTGTAAGTTTCCTGCCCATCTCCCTGCAGCAGCGGCACTCAAGAGGCTTGAATTCAGGCATCACGACGCATCGACCGCATGTGCACCTAGTAAACAAGTTCTACTCATGTTCTAGACAAAACACGTACTTTATGCTTGACGTTTACTTGTACTTGGTACTCTCACCAGTTCGTATTCTTCAGACGGCAGGCATCTTCAGCCTGGAGAGTATCCGATGATTCAACGACCTCGGTGTCTGAACCTTCAGCAATAGGAGGTATTCACTGGCCGCCATATTTGAGGTCACTGTTTAGAGCGCATGCTCAGAACGAGCTCGCATTAATAGGCTGCCAAGACAGGCAATCTTGGTGGTGCGGAATGCACGTGGCGAAAGAATTGTGGAAGCTCGCGTTCAGCACGCGCTCCGCAGCCGAGCACACAGCTATGGCCGCCAGTGAATACTCCCTATAGGATCGGGCGTGTCGTATGCTAGCAATCCTAATTTCTGCGAGCGTTCTAAATGTTTCTTTTCAAACCTTAATAGCTTGTTTTGTGCCCAGTATAGCTCTGTATCATCGGACTGACGGCATGCACTCGTACACTGGCTTGTACTCGCAACGCTTTCATCATTGTCCTCCATCACGTCGATCCACTGACTCTTCGTCCTCAACTTTTACAGCACGCAAACTGACCAACGGTGCAGCGATAAAGAGCTAGTGGAACTGAAACGTCGTTTTCTACGACCGCTCGTACGAAGAGCAGATTAAAACAAAAATTAAAAAAAGTCTTAGGCACGGTCGCGGAGAGCACGAGGAGTGAAACTCACGTGACTTCCGGCGAACCCACTTTTAGTGACGTAGGTCGATGCCTTCCTTCTGACCGCCCCGACACCTTGCGGTACACTGTTACGACACAGTGCACTGGCGGGAACTTTGAATTGGGCCTCGTATTTCTATTTTTTATAAAAAAAAAAAACTACGCAACTCTATAGTGAAACAATGTTTTTTTTTGTAATGTCCTGATATGCCATTTCAACGCCTAGCATAATTTTTTTTTTTTTTTGCGTGTCAGAGGCCTTTTAAGGGTGAACGGAGTATATCGTTAAGCGTATCGAAACAGGGTGGAGAGAAAGCATTATTGCTTGTAGACATATACTGCTCAGGCAATAATGTTTGAACGTTCATAGTACCTTATTACCTTTAAATTTCGTCCTGATTGCTTAAAAACAAAAAGAAGAAAATATCCTAACACTGGGTTGATAGAAAAACTCCACCTGCTGGCAGCTACCAATCATCTCGGCGCCGATTATGAGTATTCACCGCATGCCAAGGGCCGGGTGCTGACAGCGAGTTTTTTCCACGTGGTTTCATACAATCATGGGCGTACCAACCGGGGGGGGGGGGGGGGGGGGGGGCAAGGGGGGAGCTTCTCCCCCCCAGTTCTCAGAGAGGGGGGGCAAGGCATGTGTTTTGCCCCCCCCCCCCCCTGAAACAGACGCCACTGGGCAGGGCAAACACTGGCCGGCGGCGCCCAAGGAATACCAAGGGCGCCGACCCCAGGCCCGTGGGGGGGGGGGGGGGGGGGGGGGGGGGGGGGGGTCTGGTTTGCCCCCCCCCCCCCCACTCAAAAACAAGTTGGTACGCCACTGCATACAATCGCAGTTGTTCTTGAAAGACAACATTGTTTACCCACGCAAGCGACCATATGTGAAGTTTAGAGTATTCTGTCTTGATTGTGGCACACGTGTTAAGTAGCATAGGTTTTTTTGCAATCCGCGAAATAGATTGCTCCTGGGTTCCCTTGGTCTCTAATGCACGTTGCACACGAAAGAGCACGAGCTGATTCGTAGTGGGAAACGAAAACAATAATGATGAACAGTGTTTAGTAACGTGAAAACTGAGGAATTGCACATATGCAGAAGGCAAGCTTTGTTTCACCAAATACTTTGCCAGTAAATTATTCGGTTTCACCGTGCGAGCGAAGCGGAACCTACAAGCGCGAGCATGCTGCCCTGAACTACGATGTACCTGAAATACTCTTCCAGTGAGCAAGCGCACGTGCTCGGAGCCGTTCAAAGCACGGAGCTCGCTTTTATAGATTTTGGTACGCTCAAACCTAAATTGATTTAAGCATGAAGCTTTATCGCATCTAAAAGACAATTGTAATAAATTCTATTATTTTCTTTTTCTAATATTAATTGCGCCTATGTTGTTTTTTTTTTGTTGTTTTCTTGTCTTTTGCGCTAACGTGTTATTTTCTTAGTTATCTAATATTTTTCAAGGAGTCCGACAACTACACTCTGTTTCATCATAAGTAAGAGTCGCATAATTAAAAGTGTAAACAACAAGAAAAAAGGAAAAAAGCGCGAACACGCGAACACACATTAAAAATGCAACGTCAAGACGCATTCAAAATTAGTTTTTTAGACAGCAGAAGTTTCATACGGCGACATTGTTACCCGTTGTAGGTTATACATTTAGCCAGTGAAGTACAACTGATAGCTCGGGGTCTTTAACGTGCATCACGCAGTAGTGATACACGATCGCGCAGATTCTGCAGCGTGAGCTCTGTGCTTTTGACCGAGCTCGCGCTCGCGCATTTCTCCACGTGCTCTGATCTGCGGTGCGCCAACACAGTCGACGAACGAGCCCCCACCGCACTTGGTTTAGCCTAGAGCACGGTGGCCTAGAGCCACGAAATAAGCATAGCTTATTCAGTGGTTCTACTAGTTCAGCCCAAACGCACAGGCACAGAAAGAAAACGAACTGCATGACCTCACGCTCTTGGCGCTGCTTCAGTGGCTTCGTCAGCCCGTAGCGTTGACTGCGCTCTGAACTAAGGTAAAGCGAAGCAAATATTAGATCTTAGGGTTTTACAAGCGAAACCAAGAAACGTCATCTGACACCCCCCAGACAAAACAAAACAAAACAAAACAAAAACAAATCGCGGGTTCATTTGAACCAACTCTTTTCACAATAAGAAATTCATAACTTATAAAATTTAAAAGCGCCAACAAAGACGAAGACAAAAAAAGGCGAACAGGACGAGCGCTCGTCCTGTTCGCCTTTTTTTTTGTCTTCGTCTTTGTTGGCGCTTTTAAATTTTATTAGTCATTAACCAACACGCCCGCTTCGTCACTTTAGAGATTCATAGGCCAGCGCGTTGGTTGGCTCAGAGCCACTGAGTCGTTTTAATGTTTTGTGTTTTGTTGTAATATCACTGCCACTTCAAAGCGATCGAGGTGGTTGTGAAACAAAATATAGTCAAACCATTTTGACGAGCATAGTTCGATTGCGAAAATGATTTCTGCACTTGATAAAAGCATTAAATTGTTTTTGCATACGTGGCGGAATCCCAACTGGCGGAATCCATTTAATGGCACCCATTTCAATTGGATCGCGTAAGGCATGTGTAGGCATTGCACTGACGCACAGTAGAACGCGCACAAACGCAGCTATGGTACACCCGCAGCCTCGCGCTTGTTGTTCTAACATCTCTGGCTCGCTCACTGCGAGCATCTAGGCATCTGACACCCTAACATCTGGCGCTTTTGCTGTCTTTCTAGTGGCGTTCTAAGCGGCACACGACGGCAAAATGCACATCAAGCTATTCTTGAACCCGTTTCGCCACCTGTGTTTTATATTAAGAAACTGAAACTTGCCGTAACTGAATGGGAAAAGTTTGAGGTCTAATAACATTTTTCACGTGTAATATATCGATTTGGAGGTTACGTAAATTTAATGTCTTGTTTACGTAATTTAATGTCTTGTTATTTCGATTAGTTGACGTGATTCGTTTTTTAACACAATAAAATAATACCATTTATACTTTTTTATTTTAAATTTTACATCATATATGCACAGCTCATAGCTACTTTTTAATTCATTATATCCAACCGACCGCTTACGTAAATTATCGTCGACGTTGGACGTTATCACTCGAAAAAAAATTTTTTTTTTTCAATATTAGAGAGTGTGGTTTATTAAAAGCTGAAAAATAAACGAACTAAAAATAATCGTAATATTGAGGCACTAAAGACAAGGTCTCAAACACGCGGTCCGCAAGTAACCGGCTGCGTGCCTTTGTTTCCATGTCTCAAGCGCTAAGAATGGCATGCACTATAATAATCTAATGTCACCGATTCATTTCTCCTCGATACATAGCTCTGCTCTTATAACATATTCACATTGTTTCATTTTAATTTTTTCCTCTCAGCTTTTTGTCCCCTCAGCTGCATGAAATCTCGCTCAGCAGGAGCGACTGCCGAGGGGAAAGATATGAGCTAGGATTTCTCGCCTTCAGAAAATATCGCCATAAATATTCGAGTATTTTATCAGAGTGCTTCTATAAAAATCGTCGTTGAGTTTGAATAGTTCCCGCGTAAACTGAGCAACGGGAACTACAGTGTGCGTACCCTTTTGTTCTATACAAATATTTCAGCATGGTAGTGAGGCGGTGTCATTTTAATTATTGTTTTCACATCAGGTAAGTGTCTGAAGTGGTCCTCAAAACAAATACCTCCAGAGCACATGGAGTCTCTTCTCCATAAGAACACCCCCCCCCCCCCCCCCTTCGAATTACATTGGCCCTCGACCTTTTCGGTGTGGGACATCTGGCCCCCGCACTCAAATGAGTTTGAGACACCTGCACTAAAGTACCGTTGAAAAACAGTTCTTTAATATGGGATTAACTTTATGACGGTATGATACATAGAAAAATTATAAACCGTCAAAAAAAAGGACCAAAACGTCGTGCACGGTGGAGTTGCACCTTAAACCTCAAATTAAAAAAAAAAAAAAGAGAGAAAAAAAAATGAAAACACGGTCAATAATGCATTTCGCTTTTCGGGATGTTGAAGTCGGGCATACAAAGTGACCGTAGTTTCATATTGCGAATTTTACTGCCACGTATGTCACTAGAGTTCCCGTATATATAGTAACGTGCGGTAGCAGAGTTGCGCATTCAGCCACGGCGGGTGGCCGTAGAACGGGTTTTCCTGAACGGCCCATGATGTTTTACTCGTCACGTGACTGAATTCGTCGAATAGCGGCGCCGCGCATGGAAAACCAAGGAGGAGAAGGAGGCGGGGGAACATACATTGGGGAGCGTGCAACTTCCACGGAGCGACCGCAACGGTGGCTTTCCTGCACGGCGCTGGTTGCTTTGCTCTTCACGGGATTGATTTCGGCGAGTAGCGGCATGGCGGCTCGGAAAAAAAAATGCGCAACTCTGTTAACCCTTCGGGGGAGCATATCGAGGAGCTCCATAGCAATCACCAAGTTCTATTTTTTATTCATTTTAATTTCTCAAAATACCCGACGCGCGATCGTGTATCATTCCACCCTGGAGGAGGGTCTTTTAGTCCTTTACACGACAATGTATTGCAGCGAAGCGACATACGCAAAATCGCGACGTCGTCTACTTTCCGGGCGTGGCTTCACTGTAGAGCGCCTGTGCGCGGTGAGAAGCGCACTCAACTGAGCTAATGAAGCCGATCGAAGGGGGCCACGAGCAGTGAGGAATATCATGAAACTTCCGAGTACCGGGCCATGTTCGATACGAAGATCATATCAAAGCACGTGGTATTCAAAGCGATAACTGAAAGGTGCAAAGATTCAGGCACGCTCGCCTGAACTATGTTTCCCTATTGAATAAAGGAAATGAGCTTTTGGCGCAATGTTGGCACAAATTGCTCCCATCTTAGTGAAATGTAGCGGAATGTAGCAGGAAGCACTTTGGCACCCAATGGCACAGCAATCGCATCACTGTTATTTACTATCACTGTTTTGTTGTAATAATATACATTACCCTCTTTTTTTTATCGTATTTCCTAGTTAAATCGCGCAACACAATATAACATATATTACCTAGTTAGTGTTAAATCCGCAGGCATGCAAAAGGGATGCTAAAATTTACAATAAACCCTTAAGTGAACAAGTAAAAAATTAGTCACGAGGAAGCTCCATAACGCCTCTTTGTGAAACACCGATCTCTTCCAAAAAATATGTGAGTAGTCCAATAGGCCACGAAAGCTCTATACTCCGTTTACTCTTACGCTGAGACTTGAAGCTCCGCCTTCAGCGCGAGATCGCTGGCTTCCGCAGTGCTTTGGTTGCGCGTGCCTGCGCGTTCACACTTTGGTTGGCAAGGGCAGAAAGCTCGCGTTGAAGGCGGAGCTTCTAGTTTCAGCTTAAAGGCCTGTTCACACATACAGCGGAGCGCTAAGTTAGCGCTACGTGAGCGCTCGAAGGAGCGCTTATGTGGCGCTTCCTAGCGCGTGACTTCGTTCTAATATAGCGCGTGGTTAGCACTTTAGTAGCGCCTTGTTGCGCTCAAGTAGCGCATTGTTAGCGCTCCAGTAGCGCCTTGTTAGCGCTCCAGTAGTGCCTTGCTAGCGCTTCAGTAGCGCCGTGTTAGCGCTCCAATAGCGCCTTGCTAGCGCTTCAGTAGCGCCTTGTTAGCGCTCCAGTAGCGCCTTCTTAGCGCTCCAGTAGCGCCTTGCTAGCGCTTCAGTAGCGCCTTGTTAGCGCTCCAGTAGCGCCTTGCTAGCGCTTCAGTAGCGCCTTGTTAGCGCTCCAGTAGCGCCTTGTTAGCGCTCCAGTAGCGCCTTGCTAGCGCTTCAGTAGCGCCTTGTTAGCGCTCCAGTAGCGCCTTGCTAGCGCTTCAGTAGCGCCTTGTTAGCGCTCCAGTAGCGCCTTCTTAGCGCTCCAGTAGCGCCTTGCTAGCGCTTCAGTAGCGCCTTGTTAGCGCTCCAGTAGCGCCTTGCTAGCGCTTCAGTAGCGCCTTGTTAGCGCTCCAGTAGCGCCTTGTTAGCGCTCCAGTAGCGCCGTGTTAGCGCTTCAGTAGCGCTTCTTGTACAGCGGTGCTGCGGATTAGCGCGTGCAGTGCGGTTCCGGTTCCTCTGGTTGGGTGTGCATCAGTGGGATATTAAAATAGAAATGCGACAAATGCTCTTACATACACATTAGTGCATATGTGTGTGGTTCACACGAGGGAGAAATCCCGGGATTTCTCTCCGCACGCGCGCCTCACAGATGAAAACGCGAGGCTTTTGCACATGGCAAAGCCTGACGTTTTCGTCGTGGGATGCGCGTGCCGGGGAGAAATCCCTGGGATTTCTCCCTCGTGTGAATACCCCCGCCCAGAAGAGCCTTCTGGGTGCACGAAATCTTTCGTCACCGAGATACCGACGGGTACCCGGCGAACTTTCTTCCTAGGCTGAGGGACCGAGACACAGAGCTCTTTCGAAGGCAAATATTTTAACTGCGTGTCTTTGAAAGCAGGGTCACGCATATCGAATAGAAAGCGATGAGGTCGTACCCAATCAATTAGTCGCTCAGAGTTCATGACTCTGGATCGCCTGTCCGACCCTTTGCTTGGAGAGCGGCTCTTTTACTTCCTCTTCTTTCAATGCCAAATTAAAAACAACAAAGGAATCGCCGTGCACGCGCTGTTCCATGGCAGCAAGCACGTCACAAGGAGAGCGCTAGCAAAGCGCTTCTGAAGCGCTAACAGAGCGCGCTGAAGCGCTAACCGAGCGCTACATCTCGCGCTAAGTTAGCGCCACATGAGCGCTCCTTGGAGCGCTCACGTAGCGCTAACTTAGCGCTCCGCTGTATGTGTGAGCCAGCCTTAAGGGTGAACGGAGTATAGATGACATTCGCTCTCAAACTCGTCTATTCAAAGTGATCTAGACTCTCATGCACATATCGCATACTCCATTTTGGTAAACATATAGTTCCCACCCTCACTATCTCCTTTCGTTTCTCGCAAAGTAGCACGCTAGCACTGATTCTGGTTGACCTCTTTTTCAGATCAATTCAGCAAATGTGCGAAACTATATATTTCGCATCATTATACAGTAGCAACGAGGTAGAGGGGCTTAAAACGATAAACTGGTATCTCGTTCACCAGGCAAAAGTGAGCCCCACTTCGCTGCCGCCATGTTGTACAATTTTGACCCCTAGACACGTGACCGTACCAAATCCTGAGGCTTTTACGCAAAACTGAGCCGAGATTTGTATTGCGATCGCTGTAAAAAAAAACACGATAAACTCTTTTTCAATACTGCGAGCCCCAGAGATCAGTGTACAGCTCCGATAAAAACCCAAAATACAGCACCACGGCTGACGGCATCAAGCGGAGGCATTGCGAAGCTGCCCGAGTTTTTTGTCGTAAAAGCACATTGTGGACTTAAAACAAACGAAACATAACTTTTCTCGTCGGTACTATTAAAGATCAGTAAGCAATTATTTGTGCGCGGTACTTCGTTAAAATCTAGACGTAAAATTATAAGGTCACGTGCCTAGTGGTCAAAAATGTGCAACTCTAAGGCCCTCTACCTCGTTGTACAGTAGAGTCAATTGCGTTTATCTTTTTTTTTTTTTTTTTTTTTTTGGGGGGGGAGGGAAGGGAGAGGAGTGGGAGTTTATTCATTATCCCCAGTGTGTAGTCGGTGCAACAGCTGTTCGGCTTTATGAAATTAGAAGCAAGACATTGATGAACCATAAAATTACACGAGGCACGTAAGACTCTCGATTCTCAATAACCTGATCACATCAGGTTATTGCACACGATCCTCTGCCGACATCGGGTGCCATAACTAACTTCACTTACCAATATGTTGCTGTTGTGGCCTCGCGCCGTCACGAGCACCGGCGCAAGTGATAGAACTATACTCATCACGAGTCGCAGTTCCACACCGCCAGCGAGCCGTGCAGCTTACCGATAGGGCATGTCAACGCGAGCCATAACGGCTCTGGTTCAAGTTGGGCCATAATCGTTTGGAGAAACGCAAGCGACGCAACTTATATCGGTCACTATACTGAGTTATAAAATCAGTCACGCCGTGCCAGATGCGTACGTTACACGTCAATGAATGGAACTGTCCGGAAACGATCGGCGTTCCGAGGCCATTATCAAAGTCGGCTCCAGCATCGTGTAGAAGGTCACCGGACTTCGCCATTCTGTGGTTTGTGTCCATTCTCCTCAACCGCCACCAAGCGACCCACGCAACGAACGATTCAGAGAACGAACATTTCAAGGACGTGCGTACAGGGCAGCGAAGAGAATTGCCTTTGTCTCTTGGTCTCTTTGGTCAACGGGAGCAATTACGATCAGGGCGGGCTGGGCCTCTGACGGTCTCCCAGTACGTTGCGTTGTCGTGGTTCGAGCGGTCAATGCGCAGTCAGTGCAAGGGCACCCACGCAGAAACTCCAATGTGGCTCATTATGTGCGTAGTATGAACCGACCTGGAGTGAAGCTTGAGAAACGCTTTGCCAAGACGGAAACCTTCTTGCAATGTCCTTTATGTATTCCCGTGATCACTTTAAAGAATCAAGTCCGCGTGTCTCTTATGAACATGTAATTAAACTTGCATAAACACCAAAAGAAGCTTCAATTAGCGGGCTATTAATGCATGGTCATAGCCTTACCTGTAAATGTCGCATCAGTTCCAGTTGTCAAGACGATAGCATATCCTGGTGACTGTAAGGGTTGGCTCACACACTTGCGTGAGCCCGACCGAGTTTGTCTGCAACGGCTTGCGACGTACGGGTTGCTATGGCAACAGCTGCGTCGGCTCCAACAAAACGGCTCAAAAAACCCGAACTAACTTTATTTGCGAAATCGCCGGCCTTTACTCGTTCCGGCATGGTATTTAGTATCGCGAAATTCAGAATAGTTAATGTGAAATCGCCAAATAACAATGACGGCCAAAACCAAGATTCAAATATACCCGCTCTTTTCAATGCCGTGACGTCATGGGAAGTCAGGCTTGCGGGTGGAGCGGGCAGTCTAAATATGGATTATACTATGCCGAGCATTTGTTTCGTACGAGGGGCATGAGCTGAGCTAGTTGGTTGTACATGTTTAGTGGAACCAGCTGAACTTACAGAAAATTATAGAGACCTCTATAATTTTCTGTAAGTTCAGCTGGTTCCACTAAAAAAAATTTGTTTCGTGCTGCTGCGCGGGGTGCTCAAGCGAGCTTCCAAAGCATTCATTTGACACCATGAAACTGTTTTGTAATCAGTTGGGACCAGTCTACAGCCCAAAGAGTGAACCCCTGCCTTCCCCTGACGTCACTTTTTCATTGTTGCAAGTAGAGTCTGACTGAAAAAAAAAACAAAAAACATGGTGAGGACCAAAGTTGTGAATTTAAAAACTTCGCGAAAATATTTTATTTTGACCCAATATTTGGGTCACTATTTTAGCGATTTTTGTTGGTGTGTTTAACAAATTTTCAGGCAATCGGGGACTATGAAGAAAACGCCGGAGTACCCCTTTAAAACTTCACTGGACACTTGCAAAACGTAACGATCCAGGTCTTTTTATACGAGAGCCCCAACCACTTCTCCATCGCTCTAAAGCAGTTCTATGTTAAAGGGACGCCGACGTTGATTTAGAGGCCGCATCTTACGATGGAAATACGAATGTAGGCAGTCTCCACCCTACTCAGAAACTCCAACAAAGTTAACCTTTTAAAAAATATGTTGCACAGAGTTGCCCTAAACCGACGCAAAAAAAAAGTCTCGCGTAACTTAAAAGGGTACGGAAACGAAATGACGTGAGCACGAGCTCTCTACCCCTCCCTTCAAAGCCGGCCAGCGAGAAGCACAAGGCGTGTCGCGCTCGTGACGTCATTAGTTCATGCATAATCAAGGGAACTGTAGTTGCGAGCCTTGTCGCTTGGTGGCGTCAACGCGTGACAATTTCTAACAATTTCGCCTAGTAGTAATATCCGAGGACTGTATGCCCTATGGTTTATTGGCAACGTGACCGATCGAAAGCGTCGCGCTGGTCGGCCCTCCACGATTGGCCGAGTGCTGACTTTGACGTCAGCAAAGGATTCCTCATCGACGGAAATAAAAGTAATGTAAGAACTTCAATTTTGACGGTGTTGTCAGTATTGGTTTAAAAGCGTAATGATTTCGAGCTTCCACCACGCTAATTACAAGCACCATCGAAATTGTTCTTCACAGGGTAATGACGTCACGAGAGGTAACCATAGGAGGGCGCCACCCAAACATCTCGCCGCTATACATAGCTTGCCCGTAACGTCATTTGCGGTCATACCGGTATTTTATGTGCCACGAGCGTTCAGTACACCTTGTTAGTTTCACACCGTAGAAGTAGTGGTTCGAGGGAACCAGTAGAAGAAACAACCATCAGTACCCAGCAGAGGCGACACTTGCAATGTATGTATATTATATAGTTATATAGTACATAAGGTATTCACAGAGCCGTATATTAGGAGAGTTTGGACAATAGGCGGAGCAAAGGCCGCCGCCAGCGCCGAATATTCCCCCCACGCTTAGAGCGTAAACTAAATTTGTGACACAGCGTCGACCAATCAGGAGACCTCTACTCCATCTCACAAATGTCGACAGTGAAGACAAAGGCACAGGCGCGTGAGACTAGCTCAGCGAAACGCTATTGTTTGTACGAGACCTCGTGCATAGGAGGCACTTTCCAAAGCCACGCGCTCGTGCCCATGCCTGCCTTTGTCTGCACTGCTAGAAACAGCGTCCTGAGACTGGCTGAAAGAAAGCAGTGTAAGGGTGGGGTGCGCGAGCGTCTTGAGACGCGGAGTTCCGCTCGGCACGGCTCAATTATACTTCGTTTCACTTTACCTGCGAGCGAAGCCAAAGCTAGAAGCGCGAGACCAGCGCTTTTTGCATTTCTCCCCAGCTCGCGCGCTCGAGCAAAGCCTGAACGCACGGAGCTTCCGTGCTCGCGCTTCCAGTTTTGCCTTCGCTCGCACATAAGGTGAAACGAAGTATAGTCGTGGCACAAATTTAGAGCACGCGACCACCGCTAGGGGCTGTTTCGCGGCCTGTGGTTGGCCCGAGATGCTCGCCTATTCAAACCAATGTATGGCCAAACTCTCTCAATAAACGGCTCTGGGTATTCACTGGGTGCCATATTTCAGCGCGCTATTCACAGCGCATATTGGGGGGGGGGGGGGGGGGGGGGGCGTTGGCTGGGCCGAGGTGTCTGAATCCTCAGATCAAGCTCCTACATAACGTCTGCAAAGAACGGCGATCTTGATGGTGAGGAATGCACACTGCAGAAGCACTGTGGAGCTGAGACTGCAACCAGTGCCACAACCACGAGAGCTCGAGGTCGCTGCTTTGAAGCGTTCTTCCGCAAAACGAGCGCTCGCACTAGAAATGCATGTCTCAAAGACAGGAGCCCGGGCTAGCATTGGCTGCAGTCTCAGCTTAGGTGCGTTCTCCGCCAAGTCACATTCAGGACTAAATAACTCCACGAGCGAGCTATACTGCCCCAAACTGGCGCTGCTTCTTAGGTACTCATGACTACTCATGACGAGACGGAATTCCAACGGAGCTTCACAGACCGCCACCAGACGAAATATTGAAATCTGTTCATTCGTTTTAAAATTAGTTTTCTTGACTCCTCTGCCTGCAGCCCAGAAACACTACAGGTTTTCTCGCTCATAATAATCAAAGTGCCAGCTTTTTTAATCCGAGTGTCTGATTTAATCCAGCTGTACACCAATTAAATCCAAGTGTTAAGGAATGTAATCCAAGTTGTCAACAATTTAATCCCAACCCTTCATTTTAATTCAAGAGTCACTCAATTTAATCCGTTCATCTCTGTGAAATAACTATGACCACTAACTCGTTACAATCGTTTTAGAGGTCTAAGTTGCTTGCAAGACATTAATGACTTTTCACTGTATGTGCGCTTTGCGTGACTGGTTCTGTCGTGAAATTTGAGGGATTTCTTAGACCATAATACGTAAGCTCCAGATTGAATGATGGGGATGATTTGTTGGTTATAGAATAGTAACGAAAATTTTCAAGTGGCTTGACAGTGAAACCGTGTTTGAAAAATTTGTATTTCAATTAGGTGTATGCATTCAATGGCATAAACATTTTCATTGCAAATCAATATGTTGATTTTCGACTGCGTGTATTCCACATTCGAATAGGTGAGTTACACGCCATCGGTTTGAATGGCAGGCACAATGTACTTGAAATGATTGCGGTCATAGGCCGCGCAATCAACACGTTGCATGTTGCATTTTCTGCGTTGCTTCTTGCATCGCCGTTTGTAGCATCTGCCATCGGTGTTACTTTAAAGTGGTAGCTTCAGGCCGGGCAAGTACGGTTGCGCTGTGCTCACTGAGGTAAACTTTCACGCCGGACTTGAACTTAGAAAACATCTCTTGAATTGGGTTGAAGAACGGACTGTATGGCGGTAAGTACTTCAAACAGTGCCCTTGGGACAAGGCGGCGTCTGCGGCTCGTCGGTGTGCGGGAGCATTATCAAATATAATGACCGCATCCTGGCCAGGAGCTGTTGTCATGATATCCTTCGAAACTTCCTCCAGGAATTCGTTGATAGTCAACCAAAACACTTTTTTCACAGTTCTCTGCAAGAGAACCTTCGCTCCCTCAAGGCGGCGAGGCGGAGAAGACACGGGGCTGTGTCCTCTCCTTCTCGGAGAAACAGGACGTTACCATTTCTGTCAAATGCGCCTCTTTTTTTTTTTTTCTTTTTGAAAAATACGGTCGTCCGTTCGAGATATCACTGTATGAGTGATGTTTTGGTGTTTGTAGCATCCCGTTGTACGCTTTTGCCGCGTGTTTTGTGGAGTCCAGATTTCGGTTCAGTAAGGGATGCTGAACCGAACACCAATGGCAGATGCTCCAAATGGCGATGCAAGAAGCGACGCAGAAAATTCAACGTGTTGACTGCGCGGCCTATGACCGTAATCATTTCAAGTACATTATGCCTGCCCTTCAAACCGATGACGTGTAACTCACATATTCGAATGTGGAATACACGCAGTCGAAAATCAGGATTTTGATTTGCAACGAAAATGTTCATGCCATTGAATGCATACACCTGACTCAAATACAAATTTTTCAAACACGATTTTATGTCAGGCCTCTTAAAGATTTTCGTTACTATTCTAAAACTGACAAAACATCTCATCATTCAGTTCCGAGATTACGTATCATGGTCTAAGAAATTCCTCAAAATTCACGAGAGAACCAGTCTCGCAACGCGCGTATACAGTGAAAAGTCATTCATGACTTGCAAGCAACTTAGACCTCTAAAACGGTTGTAACCTATGATTTAGTTAGTAGTCATAGTAAATTCACAGATAGGGACGGATTAAATTGAGTGACTTTGAATTCAAGTAAATGGCGTTGGGAGTAAATTGTTGACAACTTGGATTAAATTCATTGACACTTGAATTAAATTGGTGTACAGCTGGATTAAATTCAGGGACACACGGATTTAAAAAAAGATCGAGGTACACCTAAGCATTCCTTTTGAGTGGTGAATGCGAAAGCATGCAAGCCGCTCGTCCGCTCCCTTTTTCGTCTGCTGCGTACTTTTCATCGCCGGTCGGCGCGTGTGCTCCCCTGATGACCTTGGACGCTCCGCGCTGATGGACACGCAGAGCTATGGGGTGAGCGGTCGTGGAAACTGACGAGCGCAGCGGCCAATGGGAGCCCCGTCGACGCGCGCCAGCCAATGGAACCGAAGGAAACTATCTGCCGTTTTTCGCGCTTCAGACTGATGACGTCAGCTCGCTCCATGAGACAGTTAATGCTTTCGCATTAAAAATGAAAGCCGTTTACAACTCCCTGTAACGCCGAATTGGAGCGCAGCTCTTGAGGAGGAGGAGGAGGGAAGGGTACTCAGGGGAGGGTATAGCCCTCCTCATCCTCCTCCTTCTCCTCCTCCCCTCATCCTTCAATCTCCTCCGGGGGGGTCACGTGACCTCGGGGGGGGGGGGGGGGGGGGGGCTCGCGTGGTGCATGTCCCAACATGCACCGCACGGTTACGCCAACGGCGACGGCGACGCCGCTCAAGCCGGAAACGGGCGCCTAAAGGCCGGTTCAGACACTTGCGTTTGAGTGCGTTTGACTGCGTTGCGGCGAGAACCGAAAGCGAGTCACCGGCACATCTGTGCTTCGTATGAACCGTGGAATCCAATTCAAGGAATCATCTTGGCACGCGACATAAGCAGCAGGGATGTCCTGGTGTCTCGCTGCCGCAACGCAGTCAAACGCAGTCAAACGCAACTGTGTGAACCGGGCTTAAGAGCTGCGCTCTAAAAGTTGGCACCTATTTTGTTGTTATGTTATATCAACGACATATAAAAACAAATTGGGCCAAACGTTACTCCCTGATCGTTTGCCGACGACTGCTTGCTGTACTCGAATGTTTCTTGTGATGATGACCAGGTGGAGTTGAATTATTCTTTACAGTTGGTGCAAGAATGGTGTAGGCAATGGAAAATGAAAATAAACTGTGATAAGAGAGTGTTCTCTGTAATAACTAACAACAAGAAAAATATCGTTCCTTTTGTATACGAATTTGATAATCAACCTCTTGTCCAAGTTCCTCAATTTAAATACTTGGGGGTCACATTATCCTCTGACCTAAACTGGAACATGCTTATCGACAATATTTGCTCGGCTGCCAAGAGGAAGCTCTGGTTCCTTAAAGGGAAACTGACACCACCCCCTCCCCCCCCCCCCCAAAAAAAAAATGTTTGTTTTATTTTTGCCAGGCGATTTATTATGGTGTCAGAAGAATACCCAATTAATATTTTGCTACAGCGTCACGCATATTTTTTTAATAAAGTCAGAAAACGCAACTGCTCCGAACCGAAACCGAAACTGGACTAGGGAGGGAGAAGAAATATAAGGGAGGAGAGAGTTCGCGGAAGTCACGTGGCTGTGCAACTATTTGTTTCTTCAATCAACGTATTTGCGGATTTTTAGTGGCCACAAGAAAAATGGGTATCATATTCCGTTTCTATTTTTAATATTGAGTGTGTGCCTTTGATGAAACACGACTATGATTATATTTGGTGATTGTGGTCTAAACCATAGAAAACGGCATGTGATCACGGAGAAGAAAGTGAGCGCGACTCAAACAGGACAGTTCTTAATAGGCGGTTTTCGGGCGGAAAGAAAACGAATTTCGAGCCGCGAATTGTGTTCCGAGTAGATGGGCTCTCGTATGTCATGTACAAATAAAAACCTCGGCGAGCATAAATACCCTGTCAGTGTCCCTTTAGGCGCAACCTCTAAACTCGCTCCGCCCGAAACAAAACTTACAGCTTACAAAACGCTAATACGACCAACCTTAGAGTATGCCTCCGTCATATGGGATCCCTTCAGAGCGTATCAGATAAAACAAAATTGAAAAGGTTCAACAAATGGCAGCTAGGTTTATATTATGAAAATATCGCAGAACAGAATCAGTACAGGACATGCTTACACAGCTGAAACTTGCACTTCCTTCTCAACGCGGAAAAATAGCACGTTTAAAATGTCTATTTATGCTCAAGAATGACATGTTTAATATCAACTCAAACCGCTACATGACACCCCGGTTATCTAGGCCCCTAAGAAGCAACCATTCAAGCCAAATTATATTAGAAAAAGCAAACAACGATACTTTTAGTATTCATTATTCCCAAGAACAATATTAGATTGGGACTTTCTCCCTCGAGAAATAGCAAACAGTGTCATATAGACGTGTTTGAAAAGTGCTTGAGCCAACTGTACATTGGAAGTTAACCATCCCTTTTCCGTTTATTATTTATGTGTATTGGCATCCGTTCTGTGGCGGAGATTTACACTTGCAGTTGAAGTTTGCTATGTCATCCTCATATAGCCCGTGTCTTTTTGTGTGTGTGTGGTGTGTGTGTACTTACTGTACTTGTTATTTCGTTTTACACTCATGTGTGTTTTCACCGCAGTTTGTCTCTTTTTTTAATTATTATGCAGCGCGTTAGGAAGTCTTGGTTTTTTTTAATTTTCCTATGTACCTTTACATTAGCTGTAACAGCCCTAAAGGGCTAACAGTATGAATGAATAAATAAATAAATAATATTACATAGACCATATATAAACAAAGAAATAAGTTCAAGCATTTCGTTTAAGTACCCCTTTAAACTTAAGCCGGGGTCACACTGCTCGTACATCATACAAAAGACAGTCTGCAAACACGAGTCACAGCAATATCCGTGGTTCGAGTGCCGCGCGCCAAGTTTTCTTTTTGAACTCATTGCCATGCGGCATTCATTTCATTTTTTTAATTTCATTTTATTACCCTTAAAGGGATACTGAACCAAGGAATTTAGTGTCCATAATAAGTGGCGCGCGTTCTTTCCACGAGCCAGCAGCCGCCGGTGTGCGCGAGCACACGCAACAAAAATGACGTCAAAGACCTCCATTCGCGGTTGATAAGATGACAGTGAAATGTAGGGGCTCGGGCCAAGGAAGAATAAAGACAAGCTTTTCATCTACACAGTGGTGTCTGGTGTAAAAGGTAAGCGATTAATTGGTCTAACAAGCACGTAGCTTTCACTTGTAGAGATGAAAAGCCTGTCTTTATTCTCCTTTGGCCCGAAGCCCATGCATTTCACAGGAGCGCGTGGCCCTCACAGGAGCGCGTGGCTCCGGGTGCTATCAGTGCGCTCATTTTCGTTGCGTGTGCTCGCGCACACCGGCGGCTGCTGGCTCGTGGAAAGAACGTGCGCCACTTATTATGGACACTAAATTATTTGGTTCAGTATCCCTTTAAGGCTGCGGTCCCACGGCAGCCATCTTGAACAAGGCGTTAGTTCAACCAATAGATGGCGACACGCACCCGTTGGGTGGCCGAAACATTGGTTCACGGTGGGATGGCTCGAGCACCATCACGTTCCCCTCGTGGCCTTGCTCGCGCCGCTGCCAGCTGTGCTCAGCTGGCTCAATTAGCCCCGTGCGCGACCGAAAGCGTCGCTGTGGTCGGCCTTCCACGATTGGCCGAACGCTGACTATGACGTCGGAAAGGGGATTTATCATCGACGGAAATAAGAGGAATGAAAGAACTTTAATTTTGACGGTGTTGGCAGTGTTCCTTTGAGAGCGCAATGATTTCAAGCTTCCACCATGCTAATAACAAACACCATCGAACTTGTTGTTTGCAAGGTAATGACGTCACAAGGGGGAACCACAGGAGGGCGCCACCAAAACATCTCGCCGCTAATAGCGTGGCCCAGCAAACGCATGTATGCGAGAATGTCAGGCTTTGTATAAATTGTTCTCTGATATAGGGAGATGCGGTTCGGCGGTTGCCACGGCCTTGCGCAATAAATCTTACCAAGAAGGAATCAATTGTTGATTGACGTGTCAATATTCTTTCAATGAAAACTTCTTCTGCAGGAATGCACGCTCAGTAGACTCAATATTCCAAGACACCAGTGGAAGCAGACGTCAAGTAAACTGCTTCGCAATTTACGGTACTTACCTCACCATTATAATGACGACCGAAAAGTGACATAACGAAATATTGTGTTTCATGGGATCCGAAAGATTTTGTAAAGGTTGTTACATTATAGTTCCCAGAAGACAAACGCCATTGCAATATTTTCGGAAGTACCGATATAATGTTGTAAGTACAGCTTTGGAGGAGTATGATGAAAACCATCAGAATAAATAGAAAGACGTTTATTTGCAATGGAGACGCTATGAATGAACGGCGTTTAGCGACGGCAAGTTATGAGCGTATGGGAATTTATAAGTTCACGTGATTGCTAACTATGGACATGCGGACAATGACGACCTGTTTTGTCGGGAGATGGAGTAGCGGTGATGACCTATATCGGACGACTCGTGGCAGACGAACAAGCAAGTTTCTTCTCAGCGAATGGTAAGCGTCCAGTGTCAAGCACAGCACGTGGCTACCAACGTTGTCGACGTTTCGAACACTTACCACTTTCGACAAAAGTGCTGGCACCTGAGCTAACTTTGTGGAAAGAGTCGAAGGCTTCCTCGAGTCCAGCGCCATCATGAACTGTAACTGAAAACGATCCACTATTCAGTCTGTGGGTGGCGAAGCGTATCCGCATCTGCGGAGTCATGGTCGATGCGTACTCTAAGTGGTTGGAATCGGACAACTCGTCTACGTGAGGAATTTCAGCGGAAGACGAGCCTTCCATGTAAAACTTGAGTAGAAAAGGCTCTATGTTGGTTGACAAGAAGGTGTCATCCCTCTGAAGACGTTGGATATCAATGCCCTTGAGTGTAAATATAACGAAATCACAAAACTCTCTTTGTGTATTGTGTAACTGCCCTTGTATTTGGTAGTAGAGGCTATGGTGGTGATTTGGACCTTTCACGCCAGGCTCCTTTTTCTTATTTTTCGCCTCATACTCCTTTGCGGTTTCAGTAGGCTTCAAGAATATTTTGGAACGGGGACACTTTACGTCAATGAGGCCATTTGTCCCAAGTAGTCAATCAGGGAATGCTGCTAGAAATCCGTCCTTCATATTAACGAATAAGCCGCACTTCTGCACATTGCAGTTTTCCTGTTCCATGTACAGTTGTAAAGCAGCATCCTCATTGATTCTACCATATTCTGTTGCGGGTGAAGAAAGGTCTTTGGGTACACGATACTTGAAACCAGTCTGGCACTGTACGTTGTGGTTCGACACCCACTAATATCGTAGTCCTTATAGAGCCTCATAATTTAATCATTACCTCGTCACCTCATATTGCTCTTCATCAACAGTAAGTACAATAGGCTACCGCCATATTACAATCCAAGAATTGAAAAATTGAGTCCTTCAATCCTTCAATATGTTTATTATTTATATAATGTTATTACATTACATTACCTCGAGACGATCGACGTCCGTCGTCAATCTCCAAAAAATTATATAAGGGGGGGGGGGGGGGATCAGTGGCCGAGTGCATGTCTAGCGCACACCAGCTCCCTGCCCGTTTCGATCTGGAAGAGCATCATACAGGCATGCGGTCGTGTATCACTACTGCGTGGTGCACGTTAAAGACCCTAGGTTTGCGGTTGTACCGCACTGGCTAAATTGCTCATCTACACCTGAGACACACGCCCACTAAGGCAGACTAACTTCCGGCTGTATAAACATACACACAACAATTTGCAATTAGACGCACAATCACAAAGAACACAGCGTGCCGCCTCTTTTCTTTGGACCGTCTTTTTTTTAACCAGCGCAAGCTCGCGCGTTCTCTCTTTTGGGACGGTTAGAACTAACGTTGATTAGAACAGTCGCACATAAAACCCGCGTTTCTCCTACCCGCCGCTTCATCCTCTCATTATGTGTAGGTGGTTAAAACTAAATAAGCTATAATAATGGTGTATTATTCATATTTAGTTTCAGTTTCAGTCAGGGGAAAGGAGGTTCGCGGGAAGTAGGGCCAATAAATGAGCTTATCGGCACTCTCTTCCCCGACAGTGTTGTGGGCGCCGCCATTTTGGTGCTTGTGCAGAGCAGGCGCAACTGCCGATCGTCATGATTCAAAATTGCGACTTCCTCAGCACTAGATTCGGTGCTCATGTAATATTGCTTTGCTTTGTCGCAAACTGTTTAAAGTGGAGGACGGAAAAGCGTTTCTTGTGATTTAAGATACAGCTTCAAATAACTGGCAACCATGATTTTAAGCCACAATATGGCCAAGTGTCGCTACTCTGAAGCATAGCTTATTTAATGACACTATTCATGCCCTTGTTCAAGAAGCTTGTAATACCTGGAGGGGCCGTGACGTGAGCCCCGTGGATTCCACAAGCCACTACCTTTTGACACCTGCCTCTTCCTCATTGTTCCCGCTAGTGCCAGCAAATTAGCTACGCTTCAGAGTAACGACACTTGGCCATATTGTGGCTTAAAATCATGGTTGCCAGTTATCTGAAGCTTTATCTAAAATCACAGGAAACGCCGCGTCCTCCACGAATGTTTAAACAACCCGCGACAGAGCATAGCAATATTGTATCAGCTTCCTAGCACCGCATCTAATGCAGAGGAAGTCGCACTTTTGGATCATGACGATCGGCAGTTGCGTTTGCTCTGCACAAGACCCAAAATGGCGGCGCCCAAAAGAATTTTGGGGAACGGAGTGCGGAAACTTTAAGCGCAGCTCATTTAGTGACTCTAGGCATGAAGTGAACTCGGGTGTATTCTTTCCCTCTTCGTCTTTATCGTTTATTGATTTCAATTATATCGAATAATGAACACTTTATATCACGCTACGCTTGTGTAATTATTTGTCTTAGATTTATTAACCTGACCCAGTACTTAAACCGTTCATTTATCGATAGTAAATCTTCAAATATATTTTCTAAATGTGAAGGTAAAACGACACGGAGATTGATGATGATACAGACGCCAACGCCGCCCTCGAAAATTTTTTGAACTTAGAAATCAGCAGTTTTGTCTGCCATCCGCCAGGTAGCGCAACAAAATACCCAAACAGTTTTTAATTGTTTTTAAAATTAGCTAAGCTCTACAAATATCAAGAAACCAAAGCAAGATCATTGGGAAAATCTAATACATCGCAATGTATATCTATTCCATAAAATAAATGTTATTAGAGGCCAATAAATCTGCTTGATATCCAAAAAGATGTGCGTCAAAAACAGGTAAGTTTGAAGGGCTCCCGGAGCGTTATGACTTTGAAAATTAAAAAAAAGTAGTGCAAATACCAAAAAAGTATACCGTTACATTCTGCTCCGACATCATCTTAACAAACCTGCTCTATTGGAACCGTGTTATCTTTAATGAATCGTTCATAAAACATGAACCAGCGGAGCAAGTGAGGGTCCGCGCCATCATATTCGCAACGCTACAAATGCGCATGAACAGTATAAACCAATACATACATAATATCAAATGAAAGAGGATTGCATTGCCTTTCGAATGACATCAATCCCACAAAACAGTATTTAAAAGGAGATGAGTAATGACCTGCCAAAAAGTACCTAAACTGCCACATTCAGTGGGACCGTGGCCTGAAATCGACCATTTCTGGACTTTGCATAAAGAGGGGGGGGGGGGGGGTACAAAATAATAATGAAAACTTACGTAAATACAATTGAATTCAACAACTGGCACACAGGTCGTGCGCTTTCAGCGCATATCTTTGAAGTCTTCGTATTTACTAGAATAACAATGTCATCAGGCAGCTTGTTCCACACAGCGGTCGACAGCTGCAATGGTGGAGTACTTGTATAGATTCGTTCGGGGCGTGGATAGATGAAGTTTGCAACAATTATCTGTTCGCGGTGATATCGGATGAGCAGGTCTACAATATTTTTGCTTAGTCAACTTGGGGGAATGATAATAGAGTCTATGTAACATTATTCGAAGTGCAGGTCTCGCGGTGACTCGCGTTCGAATCTGGATACAGACTATCTTTTCAACTTTCAACTGTATTGTTTACCTCCGGTGGAGAGGGGGGAGAAGAAAAAAAAGCAGACTGCTGTCGCTCAACTATAAGTTCCTCCTCCCCACCCGCAACAGAGAAAAATATAAAAGTGGGCACGGCGACACCGTCAAGAACATGCATCTAACCAAATACTGGTTCTCTGTACAGGTTAGTACCCATAATACATGTTTCCTGAGTAGTAATTAGCGGCGAGATGTTTTGGTGGCGCCCTCCTGTGGTTCCCCCTTGTGACGTCATTACCTTGCAAACAACAAGTTCGATGGTGTTTGTTATTAGCACGGTGGAAGCTTGAAATCATTGCGCCTCAAAGGAACACTGCCAACACCGTCAAAATTAAAGTTCTTTCATTCCTCTTATTTCCGTCGATGATAATCCCCTTTCCGACGTCATAGTCAGCGTTCGGCCAATCGTGGAAGGCCGACCACAGCGACGCTTTCGGTCGCGCATGGGGCTAATAGGTTTATTATGATTGTACCGTGCCCACGGACCCTTTGTTGTATTAGCGGCGAGATGTTTTGGTGGCGCCCTCCTGTGGTTCCCCCTTGTGACGTCATTACCTTGCAAACAACAAGTTCGATGGTGTTTGTTATTAGCATGGTGGAAGCTTGAAATCATTGCGCTCTCAAAGGAACACGGCCAACACCGTCAAAATTAAAGTTCTTTCATTCCTCTTATTTCCGTCGATGATAAATCCCCTATCCAACGTCATAGTCAGCGTTCGGCCAATCGTGGAAGGTCGACCACAGCGACGCTTTCGGTCGCGCACGCTAATAGGAGGTATTCACTGGCCGCCATATTTGAGGTCACTGTTTAGAGCGCATGCTCAGAACGAGCTCGCATTAATAGGCTGCCAAGACCGGCAAACTTGGTGGTGCGGAATGCACGTGGCGAAAGAACTGTGGAAGCTCGCGTTCAGCACGCGCTCCGCAGCCGAGCACACAGCTATGGCCGCCAGTGAATACTCCCTATTAGCCCCGAGAGCGAACACAAGCGTCGCTGTGGTCGGCCTTCCACGATTGGCCGAACGCTGACTATGACGTAAGAAAGGGGATTATCATCGACGGAAATAAGAGGAATGAAAGAACTTTAATTTTGACGGTGTTGGCAGTGTTCCTTTAAGAGCGCAATGATTTCAAGCTTCCACCATGCTATTTACAAACACCATCGAACTTGTTGTTTGCAAGGTAATGACGTAACAAGGGGGAACCATAAGAGGGCGCCACCACAACTTCTCGCCGCTAATTGCAGTTGAGTGTTTTGATGCTTGCAAACTTTCAATCTGCGGTGATGCTGAATCGAATCCTGGCCCAAACGTAGAGGAAATGTTCGAAACACTAATGGAGGGCCAAAACGCGATTAAAAATGACCTCCTCGAATTGAAAACACAACAAAATACAAGATTTGCAGAAACTGACTCAGTATTGAACTATCTTAAGACCAAGACTGAACAAATAGATGTCCTTCGAGCGGCAGTTGCCTCAATACAAGAAACCGTATGGGAACAGAATGACAAACTAACAGATTTGGAAGATAGAAGTCGTTGCTCAAATCTGGTAATTTTAAACTTGGAGTGCCTTGCTTATCTGTGGCTTGAATCTATCGGCTCGGAAAAAATAAAGGAAAACGCCCCGTGATATTGTCTTTTCAGGACTACGCCGAAAAGTAAACGTTCTTCGTAATGCTAGAAAACTAAAAGGATCATCCATATATATTCAGAATGATTATTCACAAGCCACGCTGTACAAACGAAGGATGCTATGGAATAGTGCTGCAGGTGATAAGGCAAGGGGTCTGAAAACGCTCCTAGTCCATGATAAGCTACGATTTGGCGTTAATCTTTACGCATGGGATGACGCCAAGAATGTGCGCGTGTTGTTATCAACTACCGGTCCGGACCAGGCGCCAACCGCTGTATCCCTTCACCCCAGGTTATCGAATGACACGCCTGCACCATGACGTGATGATAACTTATTGAGGCAATTAAAACTAATTAACTTAAATGCTCGAAGTCTTGTTAATAAAGTAACCAACTTTGAACAGGTACTGATTGAGCAAAATCCGGACTTTGTGGCCATAGCGGAAACGTGGCGGCATCCTGCAGTAACAAACAGCGAAATTTTACCTCCTGGTTATAACATTGTAGGTTGCGATCGTGAGTCGCGGGGAGGAGGCGTTGGTCTCGTATTAAAAAGCAGTTTCAGCTTTCAAGAGCTTAACAGATTACCCGAGGTCGAATCTGTTTTTGTTAAGATTACCTTCTTTAACCCTCCACTGATTATTGGCGTGCTCTACCGCCCACCTAATGCCCCTAGATCCGTCCTAGAGTATCTTAGCGATTATGTTTTTGAACTTGCTAAAAAATTCAAATGCTTTATTTTAACTGGCGATTTTAATCTGCCGTTAATTGAGTGGGAATCGTTCTGTGCATTGGGCAATGCTTGTCCCAACTCGGAGCTTTAAATTGATATGGCATTCAATGCAAATCTTCTTCAAATTGTACACAACTACACTAGGACACAAGGGGATTCTAACACCTTAATAGATCTTGTATTTCTTTCTGATTTTCTTGCAAATCAAGCATATGATTGTCATGTTGAAGAAGGTATCTCGGATCATCGGCTCGTAGTTTACGACTTCGCAAGCCATTCCCGTCCCACACCACCTCCCCTAAACATAAGTTACGTTTATAACTTTTCAAAAGCGGATGACGTGTTCATTATCCACGAACTTGAACTCTATCTAGCTATACTTTCGACTCTATGCCAGGATCCTAATATGAATATAGATCAACTCTGGGAATTATTTTTTGGCAAAGTAAAGGAGTGTTTGAAGAGGTTTGTTCCGCTCATAGCAAAAAAGTAAGACTGCGCAACCCTTGGATTAATCGCGACATACTGCGCCTTCAAAAAAAAAAAAATTATGCGGCTCAAAAAAAAGAAAAAAGAAACGGGTCTGGTTTGTTAGGGTTGCGGGATCAACTTTCTCAAATGATAAGAAACCGCCTGCTTGCACTGCTTGGTTCTCATTGGCGGCATAACTCCACATGCTTGTTTGTTGAGATCAACTAAATAGCACCGTTTAGGAAAAAGATGGAGCAAGGACCAAACAGCTTAAAGGGACCATGAAACGAATTTTGGGCTGGGATAAATGATTTTAAATTGGAACTTTACTAATCGCATATCGTTTAGTTGGCCAAAAGAAAGAGGGTAGAAAGTCAACAGCCAGCTTTTCGGTACGAACATTTGAAAATATAGCGGACTATTTGTACCTTCTTTTTTCGAAAGCTCTCCGCCTTTTCACCATGATACTTCCGCGGTTCCCAAAGCGCGTCAGCGGTGCCAACCTGACGTCAGCCGAGCCCAGCTCACGCATTGGACACGAGAACTGCGTCACTCGGACTTATGCGCTCGTCAACAATTAATCCGTCGACGAATATTAGAATTCGCGTTCGTGGCCAATGAGTGACCTGACGGAACTTATCGTCACTGGGGAATGACAAGTTCTGTGGTGTGCATATATAAAGCACGGCGGAAGCTAGGAGTCATCGCACCGGTGCCGAAGAATGTCACGGCGACTTGATTGCACAATTTGCATTTGAGTTTAGGATTAAAGCTAAGGGGGAAGAAGTAGGAAAATCGTTTCATGACCCCTTTAATGGTGTCCTTCATCCTCGAGAAGAAAGACTGCCATTGCAGCACGTGTTCCCATCCGAAGCTGATATGAAACCTGCCGACAGGAGTAGGTTTATAAATAAAGACTGCCACAAAAGCAGGAAATGCATATCAATGCGTAGAGGCTGTCTGTTTGTAGTTGCTTCGTTTACCACACGATAGATGGCGGGGAAAATTTGGCAATTTTCGTCACATCTCTAATTATGCTACAAAATGTGGATCTGAATATTATTTAACAAAACTTTTAGGAAACATTCGCCGGCTATTTACGATTGCGGTGCTGGTGAGGTGGGCTCTTACCCAGTAGGCGACGTGGATTCGGCTGGCGTGCTGCGATTCCGCGGATGCATCGCAGTGAAAAGGCAGAGAGCTTTCGAAGGAAAGAAGGCGCAAAAGAGTCCAGTTTTCTTTTAAAGGTTCTATAGCGAAGAATTTTTCTTGGCTCCCTATGTTTGTGTTTCTTTTCCCACCTTTCACGACGATCGGTGGATGAAATTCGGTTTCAGAATCGTTTCATGGTCCCTTTAAGAAAAATCCCCCGATCTTCCTTTTCTGCGACCAAACGCGCGCGAAAAGGACGGAAAAACAAAAATGACAAGCAAAAGTAAACAAAACCACGTGTCACAGTTGGAAAGGACGGGGAACATCGTGATGGGTTTGGACAAAAAACGGGCAAAGCTCTAAATTAGCTACTCTCGCTGCGCGCAATCGTAAGAAGAAAAAAAAAGAAAAACAGCAGTGTCGTCGTCTTTTGCGGTGGTCTGCGAGAAATTGTTAAGGAAAAATACCCTCAGGAGAACCTCTTCACCCCTATTGGGGATGCAAGCACTCGTGCGTACAGGTGGTTTACGCCGGCGAGGGTGCGCATTGTAAAAGCGCATGTATGTGCGTGTTTGTGGTGAGAAGCGATTGTATGATGGCGGCGGCACCGCCGGGGATGAAAAGGAACGCCGCGCCACTAGTCCTTTGGAAGAGCATTCGCTGCACTGTGCACACACCGAAGCATACAAAAACATATACCCACACGCACATGCTTCAGCATCTGTGGTTCCTCTCCCAACCCCCGAACACAAATCCGAAAAACAAGCCGCTAAAAAAAAAAATAAGTAATGGCCGGTTTGGCTTGCTTTGGCCCCCCTTGTAGACTTGAATGCAAGGCCCGTACCCGGCCCGGGCCCTTCATGAATGTAGACGTGAAGCCTGAGCCCGGCCCGAGTGCCAGGCCGGCCCGTGGCCCGCGGTCTGGCCTGTACCAGTGCAGATCCCTACCTTCGACGCTGACGGCTAGCCCCTCTGTTATAACTGGGCAGACAGCGCCGCCTCGCGGCGAGCGACGGAATTAGCGCAATTGCACTCTTCTGCTGGGGAGCGAGACGAATGGGACGGCCGGAGAAGCCTTCGCGCGCGCGCTTCGGGATCTCGGAGGCCATGCCTTGAGCTTTTAGAAAGCATGTTTTTGCGTAAAACAAACGGAAAAGACTCCTTTTGTAGGAAATTTATTGGAGTTTAGTACAAAATGAAGGGCGCGTGATGTTTTTAAAATCTTTAGTTTGCAATGTTTTGCGGCACAATTAATATTGTTTTAAAACAACCATGAATCAGCGGTGCTTTCAGGTAGCGCGTCCTGACCTAGGTGCATTTTAACTTCGGCAGTGGGATGTCCGTGTTGTATACACAGTGTTTAGCCTATGGATGAGACTTCAGGTGGACGTTACATTTTAGACTTCACAAAAGCGTTCGGCAAAGTTCCTCACCGCAAACTTCTAGCCAAACTATCTTCGGTTTTACTAAATGAAAAGTGAATGTTATGGCTTCGAGAATACCTCAGCAACAGACGTCCAATATGTTGATGTAAAGGGCTGCAAGTCATCCCAGTCCGATGTATACTCGGGAGTTCCCCAAGGATCGGTGCTCGGTCCTTTGCTTTTTCCCATTTTTATCAACGACATTGCGCATAATATACCTGTGACTACACGCCTTTTTGCTAACGATATAATCATGTACACCGAAGTAAGATCGATCGCGGAACAAGAAGAACTCAGTGCTGGTTTAAATAAAGTGAATAAGTGGTGCGAGGAGTGGCAAATGTCCTTAAACTTCAATAAATGTGTATATATGCACTATAACGCGGTAAAAAACGACTTCCCTTTTTAACTACAATGTGCGCGATCACCCCCTTTCACTAGTTTCGTCATATAAGTACCTTGGAGTCATTATCACAAACGATCTACGATGGAACTCTCACATCACGCATCTCACCAGGGTTGTAAAGTACCTAGGTACAAGTAACTGGAAATCAGTATCTAGGTACTTTTGTTGTACCTGAGGCACCTGAGGTACAAACCTAGGTACTTTTATTTCTCGATATCTGTATCTGTATCTTAGGTACATTTTCCAGTAACTTGTAACTGAGTGAAGTTACTTTTTACAGGTACTTTTCTATTCGCTTCATCAAATGGTAGAAACTATAAATCTGAAAGTTTTAACACATGTGGGGAATTGTAGTAGACCGTTTCCGCAGCCCGCTAAGCACCCGGATAGCGCTCCGTAATCCGCCACAAGACCTTGAACTATGCAGATAAGGCTGGTGGCGCGCATGCGCAGCTGCGACGTTTTCGTCACGGATACCGTAGCGGAGGAGAAAAAACGGTCTACTACAATTCCCTATTAACTTGATCGAACGACGTTTTAGCGAACGAAGCCCCGCCCTTAATGTTTCATCGAACGACACTTTAGCGAATGACTGTGTTCGTTTGAGCGAACGGTGGATTAGCGATGTCGTCCTAGCGACACCAATTTATCAAATTGCTTCGGAACTCCCTTTGGGTAAAGTAGCGACCTGCTTCCTTCATCTCAAACCGAAACCGAAAAAAAGATTATGTGTCCTAGAATGCTCATGTCAATGCGGTTTTCCTTATTTCTCACATTGACACCAATAAAGCATATTTATCGAACTCGTTTTTGTGTGCATCCTTAGTATAAAGAGCTTTACTTCCAATATATTCTGACGAATTGGGGGAAAATGAATAAAGTATCTTTAAAGTAACTGTACCTGTGCCTAGGTACATTTAAAGCTAGTACCTAGGTACGTATCTAAGTACCTCTTCGTATGAGTAACTGTAACTATATCTTAGGTACATTTTTTAAGTAACTTTTACAACCCTGCATCTCACACGCCTTGCATTAAATAAACTTAGGTACTTAAGAAGGAACCTGAAATCTGCATCATCCACCGTTAAATTAGCAGCGTATAAAACATTTGTTAGATCAGTTCTTCAGTACGTTGATATAGTATGGGACCCATTTACAGCATCTAACATTAATTCAGTTTAAAAAGTGGAAAGAAAAAGTTTATGCTTTATTTATAATAAGTACTCTCGTACTGACTCCGTAACAGAACTCTATGCGATCGCTGGCCTTCAACCCTTGGAACTTCGTCGCAAAATTAACAGGCTAAAATTTTTGTTTAATTTATACTATAACCGCTTTAATCTAGACAAGAATAGCTACATTTGCCGCCGCCTTCCTCTACGCTACCTTTCTAGGACGCAGAACGTTATGGCCCTTGTTGAACATACTTGTAGAGTAGACACGTTTAAATTTTCTCTTTTTCCAAGGACAATACATGACTGGAATTCTCTGCCTAATGAGTTATACAAGCCAAATATGTCTTATTTGTACGCGAGCTTGTAGTCATTTTTCTCGAATTTTTCTGATTTGTCCTCGGTCGACTCTGCTGTGCAAACCTGATATGTATTGTGATGTTAAATTTCCTTTTCTATGTAGACCTGAACGTGTTGACATATTGAATGTTGTAATATGCATAGTGCTGACCCTGTTGATTTTTCTCTCAGTGTATTGTCAGTGGTGATTGTTTGTTGCCCACCCCTACAAAATCTCCAACCGGAGATGTAGTATCGATAAATAAATAATAAATAAAATATTATACAGAGTACTGCAATTTGCAAGAACACTCGCACAGAAATTGGAAGCGCACTGGCTAACATGACAAGGAAACTCCGACGCAGCTAGCACTCGCTACGGTAGCAGTCTGGCGAGCATAACATAAAAAAAGAAGACACAGGACACAAATTATAACTTGCACCGAAGACCATCTCGAGCAAAATTCGGCTAAAACTAAAAAAACAGAAACCGATTTTTTTTTTTTTTTTTTTCTGGACGTATACTTATAACATCTATTTCCCATCTTTTCATACTGTTCAAAACATTTGGAAGAGAAAAACAAAAACTGATCATTTTGAAGCCATAATTTGTCCTTGAGCGTGGCATTGACCAGGTGTCAACCCAACGGCCTTGGGTATACGTAGACGCCTTCGGTTTCATGATCGGCAATGGATTAGAAAAAACAATTAAAAATAAAACGAGTCGGTCTTGTTTGACCCTGGCTCTGAAGCCGCAGTCCCAGTGCTCATACAAAAGACACGCTGGTCGCTGCAGACATGGTGACAATCTGCGGACACGCCCCAAGCATCTTCGAAGCTTGTGTTGGCTTCGTACATGCTTAAAACTGCAGACGGTTTCTGCACGACCAATCTGACAGGAGTCTTGCAAGGCAGAGCCTCCCACAATGTCTTTTTTGTACGATGCACTAGCCGTGTCACCGCGGCTTAAGATCGTGAAGGAAACAGTGCTTCGGTCGGGTTCAATATCGTCGAACGCGCGCGAGTACCAACAAATGCGGACGCCAACTAACGCCCACGCGAGAGCCTCTCCGTTTTGGTCCGCGGGCTGCTACGCCGCCATGTTGTGCCCATACCTTAATTGCCACGGGCAGGATCGGAGCAGCGAAGCTTAGCACCACCCGCACCGTGCACCTGCCAATCTCGATCTATGAAAGTTTTCTGCATCGCGCTTTATTTTATTTATCTTTACTGCGATAGCAGTAGTTAGTGGGACACTCAGGGGTTTTTGCGCCGTCGACCGCGCTCCATATCGACGCGGGCCATTTTCGGCACTTCGCCAAAAGATTCCACATTGACGTCACGCCGCTCGACACGACTCTCACGTCGCGCCGCGCATCACGTCACATGTGACTTGGCGTAAGCCAACACCGAGACGTGACATTGTCGTGTCGAGTCAAGTTGCGCAGTGACGCCACGCGACTTAATGACGTCGGGTGACACCGTGAGTCACGTGATGTCATGACGTCACGTGACACCGTGACGTCACGTGACATTTAGACGTCGCGTGACAATACGTCGTCACGTGACACCATGACGGCACGTAGAAACGTAAACGTGAGACTGCTGACAATGTAAACAGTAACCACAAAGCGTTTTCGCTAATTATGCCAGAAACGTTCTCGGGCGATAAAACGAATAAAGCTGGGCGTGAAATTAGGTAGAGCTACACGCTTGAAATTTGACTGCGCGATTTCAGAAGTGTTCTTCAGCGACCACAAGGCGGTGTTAGTTACTGTCCAATAACATGTATAAGAGGTTCAGGCAGCCACACCAACAACAGGTACGGTTCACGCATACGCATGCAATTTCGTCATTCCCTGGATTTCACACTTGGGCGCGCGATTTTCGAAGTATCCTTCAATTACCACAAGGCAGTCTAGATTGTGTTCAATAAAATTGCATAACAGGTTCACGTAATGCTTCTACTTAATACACTCTCATTGGTTCCAAAACGCTATGGAAATTTTGCCCGTGTGGTACTCGTTTTTTTTTTTTTTTTTTTTTTTTTTTTTTTTTTTTTTTTTAACGCGAATCGCTTATGCGGACTCTATGGTGCGCGCAGGCACCTTTACCGTTCATTCAGTCCATCTGCTCCGAAATGACACCTTGGCGGCTCCGACGTCGCACCTCAAGCTGTCGCCGTGTTTCCCCTTACGGGTAGCGTAAGTGCCCTGACGTTTTGTTTAGAAAATGTCATCCTGCCACCAGCGTGCTTTCAGTCATGAGCTCATTGTAAACAGCAGCGCATAGTTGGAGTCAAAATCACTCCATAACACAAGAGAAGTTGGTCGTGACATTCAACTACCTTTTATATGCCCTTGAAGCGGGATGATGGCCGTGCAATCCAATGTCGATTGACAAAGGAAACAACTGACGAAACGAAACGTGACGGAAGCCTTCCGGCAACTGCTCTGTCTCCGAAACAGTATAATATTTTCAAAAACATTCTACAAAACAAAAAACAAAAAATAGTATAACGCCCAAGTGGCTGAAAGCTCTGACTGAACCGAGCTTTGATTTTATCGTTTGTGTTGGAGTACACTGCATTTTTCCGTGCTTTGATTGAATGGTAGTGTTTTATTTTTTGTTTTTGTTTTTTTTAAACAAAAGCTACCCAGGCAGCACACAATATTGGGGCAATATTCGCCTCGGGTCGGGAAAGTCGTGCGAGTATTGCCGATTTTTCCGTTGTATCGGGAAAATTGTGCCGGTACCATTTTGATTCTGCCGATGTCGACGGAATATCTGTTATATTGCAGCCAAGGCTACGGGCCGCTAAGCCCAATTACGAATCAATTAAAAACCACGTGCTATACTGCTCCGACGTACAAATCAGTGCTCAAGTAAACAAGTCCGTCCCCTATAGAAACCTTTTTCTCTATTATCGGTTATGCCAATGGCATGGCGCCCGTGGGAGTCGGGTTGGGGGGGGGGGGGTGCAACCGCCCCCCCCCCCTTTTTTCCCTGGGATCATTCCTGTGCACTGCAGTTCATTTCAGGGTTGAAAAAAAGGCTACCCCTCTCGGACACCCAAGGTCAATTGCTAAGTTTTTTTTAGAGTTTTACAATACATAATTTCCAATTCAGCTCCAAGGTTTTATTACTTTTTATCACTGATTCATACCGGAGTCGACGCATGAAACTTTAATATAGAGTCACCACTGACATGAAGTTGTGAGACATCCTACACATTCTACGACTGACTTTCTCCAACAATGAACTAAGAAAACGGGCGGGCTTCAAGCCATCTGTGAGCAATTTGCTACCCACCCATCCTCGGATTGTGGTCATCACGACGTGATAGAATAAACAAATATATTGCGACACAAAGTTTGAACTGGAATAATATTGACAACGGCTGCTGCAGCCTGCCGCATAATGGTGTACTATCCGAAACTAAGTGACACTCTAAATTATCGGCTCCACTGACAACAGATATATTTCGGAAAGGCATACTAGGGCGTCCTTGACACGCCTCTGCAAATACGATGATAAGTTAGGAATCCTCTTTTATTCCGCCGACTTTCGCGAAAGCTGATTGAATTTTTATCGCCGTCCTCTAAACGATTATATGTCGCAAAGGCACAAACGAGCGCTCCTTTCCCCATTTATCTTCACGATTTGCTAAGCGCGTGAAACATGCACCCGTTTGCAACACGCGTGTGGGGACGTTTCGCGTGTTTTAGCGGCAACCAACTATTATCAAGTAAAAAAGAAGAAGAAAAAAAAAGACAGTCAAGAAAAGGGTAAGAATCAAACATCAAGCTTCACCCATTGTGGCTCAATCAAATCCTTCGAGCTCCTATACTGGAGTCTGAATTTTATAGGCAAATGTGCTTATTCGAAGCGGCCACCTTTTTTTGAAGAATTTCGGAAACGCCATCCCCAAAGCTTTGGCCATCTTTGTAGTTAGTAGAGTGCATCGTCTTCGGTTGCTCTTTGTATTTCATTCCTGCAAAAGGAGGCCTCTCGTGGCTGCGAACGCATTAAAGATGACCTCCGATGTCTATCACGGGCCACGCTTTCGCTCGCCGGCCCGCGACACTCGAAAGCGTGGAGGATAGTATTGATCACGTCCGCCTCTTCGGGAGACTTTTTATATATTTATTTTATTTGACGTTTAGCTTTTTCACTATTCTCAATCTCGCCGCCAGCGCGAAACGAGCGTGACGACTGAGATGTTTATCGAACGAGGCAGCTGTCGGACGTCTGACCCCGGGGACCGCCTGCCTGTAGACAATCACAGGAACACGCAAAAACGGATACGTCGAGGGGGCGTAGCGTAGTTCGCGTTCTCTGCCTCGGTCAAGTAGTAGACAAAATGAGGGAAAGTGTGCTACGCGGGGTGGAATCCCGGAGTCCGGGCTGCGGCGGTGGGAGGCGCAGCGGAGGTGCTCGGGAGCGAAGCTACCTAGATCCGTTTGGCAGGGGACGAGACTGTAATCGTCGAGCCGCAACTGGAACGGTAAAATCTCACGTTTTAGAGATACGCCGGGACATCCTACAGCTGTATGGGTGTATTCGAAACTATGCAGTCTCTCCACGGTGAATCAGCGTTTTCTTCGCAGACACCTCCAATCGTATACGCATACGTAACGTTGTAGCATCAGCTGGGAAATAATACACATTCATTTCGAATTGAGTCATTTTTGCACATTTTTTTTAGGCATAGGCTCCAATGGCTCGTAGCGTCCGCTGCGGTCCATCGTCAGATGAAACGGAAGAGTATCGCACCCAAACGTTTTTCTTCCGGTTTTCGTTCCGGTAAAAGAAAAATGGAGTCAGATCCGATTCAGCTTCGCAGTTTAAAAAATAGCGGTTCATACCGGTGCGAACCAGTTCGTATTCGCGTGTTTATAGTGAAAAAATAAAACGGTATTTTTTTTTTAATCAAAATGTTGAATATTAAAAGTGCAAAAGTGAAAACTGTTCATAAAAGTGTGGAACAAAAATAAAAAGACTGTCACGGGGTCTGTGGGTTGCGCACTTAAGAAAGTGTACGAAGGACAATTAATTTGGCCCCTGGCGTAAGTGTGGGCGCATGAGTTTTCTTGTCACGAACAGAGGAAAGTTTTCATGCGCTAAAGCGACCGTGAAAGCTTTCCCAGACACTTGAGGCCTTTCGGTTATTCGGCCGAGTTCCCAAAGCTAGAGAAGGTTACCAAGAAACACGAAGATGAAAAATATGTGTAGTGTTCGTTACATTGTTTTTCGGGAAGCATACGTTCCGCATACATTATTTCTCCCCTTGAACCAAAGAGCACAAAATTTATTTTTCAGTTTCGCTCTGGTACAAAAAAAAAAAAAAAGAGAAAAAAAAAACTATAACGTGTCGGTTAAATTACGGTTCGCAGAAAAATAGCGCTCTGATTTATTTTCTAATTCCAATTCCAGACGTAAAAAAAAAATATTATTGGATGTTATGTGCATGTCACGGCCCACCTGCCTTGCAGCGTGTTTGAGCATGGTGCAGGCCTGACTGCTGACTTTCTCAAGAACATCAGTGCTGCGATCCAACCGATGTTCATGCCAAATGACTCTGCTGGGAGCCGCACCGCGGCGCTCTCGGTCTTACTCGGTCGCAAGAGTGTGAACGGGCCTTTAGACCGAGAGAGACCAGACCGGTTTTTACGCCTCTTGCGTCGTCTTAGGAGCAGCTGCTGGTCTCTCTCGGTCTTACTCGGTCGCATATGTGTAAACGGGCCTTAAGGGTGCCGTGCAAGAAGGGTATAACTCGTACGTGTTGGGCTTGCTGCGAATCGGTAAATGCTGGAGTGGCCTTCCATCGCACTGCTTCCCGCTGCAGCGAATACTGAGAGTGGGAGCTCGTTCTACTTCGATGTATACTCCCTCCGCTGCACGAGCAGGCTCGCGCAACAAGCCACATTTCGAAGCTCTTCACTCGAGCGCGGAGCATTCGCTTTATCTAGAGACACTTGATAACATGCACGTCTCGCGTTTCTTGCAAGTACCATCAACCACTGTTGCGTGAACGAGCACACGTGCCCAAGGTGTTTTGCCGCCATGCGCTTCCAAGGGCAGCTCATCTCAATGCTGCGCCGCGATTTGCTTCCAAGCCTCCGCGCGGGCCTCGTGCATTGGCGAATTTGGCGCTACTTGTGAGACACGAACACATCAAAGAAGCTTTAGCGGGGATCGGTGGCCGAGTCTGTTAGCGCACCGCAGCTCGGAGCACGTGCATGGAGCAGAAGCTCGCGCTGCAGAACCCGGGGATCCTGAGCTCAATCCCCACCCCTGCCCGTTTCGATCTGGATGACCATTGTACCGGCGTGCGGTCGTGTATAACTACTGCGTGTGCACGTTAAAAAAACCCAGGCCAGCGGATGTACCGCACTGGCAAAATCGCTAATTTATAGACTACAACTGAGACACCAGACGCCTACTGAGGCAGACTAACTTCCGGCTGTTTAAGCATACACACAACACAAATATTAAAGGAGTAAGGAAACGAATATTTAGCTATTATTTCTTTGTTTAGCCGGAAACTACGTGGTATCAGTACCTAGAACCACCAGTCTTCCGCTCGTAAACTAATTTTAAAACAAATAAAACGATTTCTGAATACTACCTGTAGTTGGGAGGCAGATGTAATTATGGCGTTGAATGCCTCCCGCCCCAGCGCCACTCACGGAAGTACAGAATCGCGAAGCTTCCACAGTGCTTCCGATCCATCAAGATCGCCGTTCTTAGCCGACAATAGGTAGGAGCTTGATCTTACTTGATCTGAGTATGCGGGGACCTCTGCCTTGCCATCACAAACCACTCTACCCCCATCCCTCCCCCACCCCCTATATGCGCTGTGAATGATGCGTTCAAATATGGCACCCAGTGAACACCTTATATACATAGCTTGCGGGTGTCGTCATTGCTGGGTACTGACAGTTATTTCTCCTTACTGGTTCCCTCGAGTTCTATACTTCTGCGGTGTGAAGCTAACACGGTGAACCGAACGCTCACAGCACATGAAATACCGACATGGCCGCGAATGACGTTACGGGCAAGCTTTGTATAAGCCATAGGGCGTACAGTCCTCGGATATAACTACTAGGCGAAATTGTCACGCGTTGAACGCCACCACGCGACAAGGCTCGCAATACAGTACCCTTGGCCGTGCAGAGGCCCTTGAAGTCACGAGTGCGATACGCATTGCGCTCATCGCTAGCCGATTTTGAAGCGAGAGGTAAAGAACTCGCGGCCACGTCATTTCTTTTCCGTGCCCCCTTAAGGGGCTTTAGCTCCAACCAACAGGAGGGAACCGAGTACAGGAAGCCAGGACTGCATCCTGTGCTACGTTGTGGACCGCAAATGTGTTCAAATTGCTACCTTCAATAATGCACTCTAATTCACGATCTCTTGCCGCTGCAAAGCTAGGTTGCCTGCCAATGTGTACCTTTGAAATGAGTCTCGTGATCGTCCCCAGTATAGTTGAACAATATCGAATGTCCCCTCGTTGGTAAGCAGCTGCGTCTGTTGCTTTCGCTCGGAGCTTCGCGAGAGCGAGCGTGCCCGTGTAAATGGTGGCGGAAGCCCAGCTGATTGCTCTCTGGAGGCCCGCATTCCATGCTCCATATCTCGCTTTAATTGGAGACCGCGCGCTTCTTTGCATTCACTAAAGCCTTGCGTCGGGAACGCGTGCCACGCTTGTGCGGCCGGCGTGGGAGAGCGAGCAGCAAGTCACGCGAACCGGCGCCAGCTTGCGCAAGCGCGCGACCATTTTTCATGGTCCGTCCGCGAAGTCACCGACCTCCTAAATCCTGGAGCTGTTCACAAAGAGCGCCCGTAAGAAATTTGTCTTCAGTTCTGGGCTTTTTTTTTTTTTTTTTTTTTTTTTTTTTTTTTACGGGGATGTGTTGAAAAGACAATACGCGATCGATCTGTTTGCAGTGGAAAGCGCGTCTATCATCTGCTAATTTTTCAGAAACTCGTACGAACTTTCAATGGGACTATGCTCGTTTCCGCCTACCTATCCTATATGCCAAATCGTGACTTTTTTTTTTCTCCATATTTTCAGATGTTTTTAACACGCATGGACCTACGCCGTTTGCCGTGCAGCCGCTTCTCCTCTCTTTTCCGGCGGCCGGGCGTCGTCACTTTGACGGGCTTTCCAATATATAGGAGGTTATGGCCAAATAAACTAACCCCCCCCCCCCCCGCCCCTTTCTTTTTCTTCTGGTGCTTCTCATTTGGTTTGTTTTCGTGGCTTTTTCTCTTCTTATTTTCCTGTTTGTTGCATAATATAGCAAATGCACCGAGATATACGATATCGAAGCGCGAATATAAATTGCGCATCTTGTCATGCTATGCGCATATTAACACTTGCTCGCTTCGATTTTGATTGCTCTGTGACTAAAAAGCGCATTTAAAAATTCCAACCTCGTGCAATAAGTTACTCATAATCCATAGGTTGAAGTCCAAATAACCTCTCTTTTGTTTAACTCAACTCATTTAGAAACCTTTATGAACTAATATCTCAATATGTTCGTGTTTTAAGCCATGAAACGTCTTACTGCGGTCGCCTCAACCTACGCAGTAAAAAAAAAAAAAAAAAAAAAAAAAAAGAACGTTAAAGAAAAGCGTTCGAAGAGGCGTTTCGAAAACGGCAGCTGCCGCAGAGTTGGCCAGCTGCCAAGCTGATTCCGCTCTCCGTTCTGCTGCGTCACGGCGTCTTGTCAGACCACGCTTTCACGCCGCGTGTCAACGCGCATCTCGCTCCAGCTGGGTGCCCGGAGATCGGGAATGCTTGCGTCCTATACTTCGTTTCAGTTTCGGTCCGAGCGCGGCCGATGTATGAGCCGAAGGGCCAATCAAACAGCGAAAGAGGCACAACGTCATAGCGTGCTCTCTGCAGTTGATAGGACCAGCCGGTATCGCCGTCTCTCTATGCGTGCTTCTCCGCCGGCTAGTCCTATAAAGCGCAGAGACCACGCCATGACGCTGCGTTTTTGTGCTGTTTGATTGGCCCGTCGGCTCATAACATCGGCCGCGCTCGTACCTGAAGCTGAAATGAAGTATAGCTCGGCATGGCTGTGACGTCTGTGACCTCTCTAATGAAAGCATTTCATGCCTTCAGCCTACATCGGTGCTTGAAAAAGGGCTGTGATTTTTTTTTCTTTTTTATGAATTTTCATCCTCTCTTTTGCTCCGATAATGTATGACGTAATATCGCAATACCTTTGGGTTGCTTTTTTTTTTTTTTGTCGCTCAGTTATTTTTTGTACGATGCGCATTTGTGGCGTAATCTCGCTGCTACCATATCACCTCAAGAGTCACTTATACTCCGTTCACCCTTAAGCTGAGACTGCGGCCAAGCTACAAGCGCGAGCTAGCCCGCGCTCCTGGCTTTGAGACGTGCATGATGGTTAGCGCGAGTGCTCGTTCTGCGGAAGAACAGCTTCAAAGCAGCGACCTCAAACTCTAGTGCTTGTAACGGAGTATAAGCACACTCTTGCCGCGGTATGTACCCGTTGGCGGAACTCAAAACTAGGAAATAACGGTCCATTTTTTTTTCCCCAAGTGCGACGGTTGCTTCAATCACTTTCGCCACTTCCCAGCGAGCGGCAACCGTACGCAAAACTCACGCGACGACGACAGCCGATCTCTGCCGTATTCAGCGAATAACAGCACCACGGTCTGAAGCCGGAAATAGAACGAGTCATTTATCGAGGAAAGCGGCGGGCACATTAGTTTCGTGAGCCACTGGCACAAAAAGAGATGGAAAGGTAAAGCTTCCTTCCTTGACGCCCTGCAACGCGCAAAAAATGCAAGTTTTTCCCATTGTCCGGTCCGATCCGGCCCCGACAAAAGTCCCTCTCCCAAGTTTTTGTTCTGCCTTCTCTCCACGGCTCTCCATCGGGAGCTGTTGCTCGCTCCCTTTCGTATGACCGTCAGCTGGCCAGTGTTGTTGTTTTTTCCGCCCTCCGTTCGAAATGTGCGCGCTCCTCCGTCTGATCCTGGTGGCTGGCGCACCCGCGCAGGAAACGCAGATAGCGATCAAAGACTGCATCGCAAAAGACAGCAAGTCCTTCCGGGTGCGGCCGGTTGCATACAAATGCCATGGGAGGGTGCGCGAGCGCGCACGCGCGCGCAATGGCCCACGCGGGTGGGGGACAGATTCAGAGCTCGCGCTGGTGGGTCAGGTTCGGCCCAAGTTTTGGCTTCAGAAAGAGAGAAATGTTCTACTAATCTACTACTACCTCCTGTAGTCACGCTTTGAGATGGCAATCTCTGCGCGCGTAGTACGTTTCGGTTTACGCTGGCTTTTCTCTTTTCTTTTTTTTTTTTCTCACAATTTGAGGAAGCGCGACCTAACGTCGACAACAAAACGAAAGTACATCTTTTCTTTTTTTTTTTTTCGAAATTCTGCAAGTACCAACCCTCGCAACGCCTAGCTGGTGCGTTGCAACTCGAAGCTGCTCCTGTGCGTATACCCTGCAAAGATCCTTCCGTTTGCGTGAGCTGCTGCTATAGTAAAGGCACAGTATATCACAAATAACCGAGGTTTTGTGTTATCCTGTTGCAACCCCCGAAAGCAGACTCACAAGATGCAAAAGTAATGATTTATGCCTACAAAACCTCCAAACACAAAACGAGGTGTTACAGTTACACCATTCTAGAACTACACTGCCTGCGGGAGTGATTTCACAACATATATATTACAAATGAACTGAAGCTAAACCACATTGTCTTCCGATCCTTTGGTCGACAGCCGGCCCTTCGACAAGGGACTTAGCTGCATCTACAAGCTCTTGGCAAAACGTCGATCGCTATTCTGACGCGCCCAGGAGGTTGCTTTGCAAGTTCTTCTTCGACAAGGTCCGCGCTTTGAGCACAAATCATGCGCAACATAACGAGAATCATGTTACCGACAGATGCTTCCAATCACTGCGATGATCTTAAAGCATAGATCGCATGACGCAGACTGTATACAAGAAATATGGGAAGCTGTACCTATATCACAAGGTCAGGCTAAAAGCATTATTGGATAGGTGCCTTTGTAATCGGCGAATCAACTCACGCTCTCCTGTGAGCGAGAATGGCTGATGCAAAGCAATGATATCTAAAAAGGTGTTCATGCGTTCCTACACTTCGTTTCTCCTTAAAGGGATGCTGAACCGAAAAACAAAATCTAAATTCTTTGTCGTTGTGATATTTACAGCACACGAATGGCTCTTAAATGACGGTACTTGAAACAATAAAGTAGTCTAAATTATATGATTTATGTAAATAAATATTCTAAGGTGCACCTGGTGAGTTTTTTTAAAGCTCGTTTCGTGACGACAACAAACTTGTAGTACGCAGAACGCGGCTATGGTGAGCCATCAAAGTTGGCTCGGTTGGCTCCGAACCTAACTCGTAGGCACCGGCGTAGCGCTCACTCCGCGTGGTGGCGCGACGAAACGGAAATGCGACGCGCGAACCCCGTCCCGAAACGATGATATATATTTTTAAAGAAATGCAATTTTATCTGATAAATGTGTCGAACAGTTGTTCATCATGTCGTTTTTGACACGACACTATGCGGCGCCGAACGGCCACTTTCGGCCTCTTCCTTGGCGGTTCTTCGTTCTCCTCGTCCGACGGCACGCCGCTGCCGCTGCTGTCAAACGTCGTCATGGCCAAATTATCAGGACGGGAAAGAAATCGCCGAACTCCGAAAAACCCACAGACCAAAGTCGCCGCCGTCGCTACGACGCAGGTGCAGAAGTGGACTGGGGGTGGCAGGGTGCAGGGTGGCTGGCAGGTAGTGCGCAGCTAACTTGGCTGGATTAGTTGGCAAACTTCCAACGCGACGGGCATCCGTCTACTATTATTCAAAGCGCAACTTTCTTCCACGCTGTGGCGCGTCGGCAGCTCGACTTGTTCCCGTCAGTTCCGTTGCGGTTTGTTGACGTCAGTTCCGTTGCGAGTAATCCCAGAGGGCCTCGCGCGCATCGGAGGCTTCTGGCGCTTCTGGCTCAATCAGCGGTCGTCATTCCAAGAAATATAATAATCCGATCTCCATCCCTTTACATGAATAGCATGTTTAGGTATACACCAACTCATGTTTACAAACAAACCGGAGCGCCCCTAGCGGACACCACCGGCGCCGCGCATGCGCGTTGGGGGTGTGGGCAAGGAGCTCGCCGTCGCCCATAAAACAACCATTGAAATGCGATGTTGTCAGCGTCTGTGTGAGTCCCCCTGCCCTTTTTCGCGTTCGAATTGTTGATTCTACGTCGTCCTGGCAATGTCTGACTAGTTGAGCGGCGTCAGCGAAATTACCGCGGCTCGTTACACCAGTTACACCGCAAAACATCGCGTGAATAACGTGGCATGCGGCGATTCATTCCGCGTGTACACCGCAAAATGTACGCTAAGCCTGATTAGCATGATGAGATTTCGCTCGCAATTTTCAGTCGCGACGTTGCTGGGGCTGCAAAATCGTGAACCGTAGCTGAAATGGTCGACGTCGGTATGAAAATTGCAAGCAGAATCGGACCAAGGGAATCAGGCATAACAAGTCGGTGATGGCCACTGGTAACAATGATCAACGTCTCCTTGTATCTATTGTTTACATCGAGCCTGCTTCCCACCCTTCAAACATAAGTCTTTTGAGGCCTGCACTTACTTCTTATTGCAAGTACCGGGCGAACATTTGGCCTACGGGCCGGTGTCGTCTAGAAGAGCAGACGACAAGCAGAAACGTTTGAAAGAGCAGACGACAGTTCGAACGATCAGGTGGCCGTTTGAACTTGAACTTGAAGACGCACTGAACGTAGTCCGCTGCTGGTGCTGGTCCGTACAACTTGACGGTTTGCCGGCGTTCATGTTGGAACAAAACAAATAAATGTGTTGACCACAAATATCCGTGAATTCAACCCAAAGTGCTTGCCGCGGCCAAGCAATCGTGGTCCGACGGCGTCTAGTTTTCCCTTTTCACGGCACATATCCACGTTCTTGGACGAACCGAACACATGAAAACTGACCTTCAAACCTTTCTCGACTCTTTTGGTACAGTCGCAGTCGCGGTTTTTGACGAGAAGGCAGGTTTTTGTCTGGTTCCTTTCAAAACAACGCAGGAATACACGTCTCAAATGGGACCTTCCGCCCACAGCCCCAAACCGGAAGTGCGACCGACGCGCCACCACCGCGCCGTGACGTAACAGAGATGAGTTGTTGCCTTCTGCGCGCTGCTATCTTTGTCTGCTGGGCTGTGGAACGCCTTCTGAGCATGCGCTGTTGGTCTGCTGTCACGGTATATCGGATGCTGCGCATGCGTCCACAGCTCACTGACTCAGCATTTTCCGCCCGGGCGCTTCGTTCGAGACTGCCGCTGGAAAGGTCTATAGTGCGGTCCCGGGAAGCTTGTCCGGGCCTTATTTCGGCAACTTCAGATATCGGTTCAGCATCCCTTTAAAGGGGGGGGGGGGGGGGTGCAACAATTTTAAGATTAAAAGAATTTGCGATTTCGCTGCATAATCGCGAAGCAAAAGTCGAGCTTTTCCCCCCACCTGCAGCCGCGAGTGGCAGCCGAGGGAACTACGGCGAAAAGATTACGTGACCTCGCTCGCCTCTAAGCTGCAGCATAACGCCCGCTAATGTCAGCAGAGAGAGGGAGAGGAAGCGTCCTCCGGAAGCTACACGGCACCCCGAGTTACGTCACTAGGAGGGGGACCAGGTGTGACCCTGAAGGCTGGGAGTGAGTTGAGGGGTGCCAGAAATGCCAATCATTATCTTCTTTTTTTCTTCTTTACAACAACTAGGACACGCAGGCGAAATCGGTTTTCTGTTCTTTACTTTAGAAGTGTCATAGGGCAACTTCCACAAATATTTGACCGAAGTCCGGAAACATTGCACCCCCCCCCCCCCCTTTAAAGGGATACTACAACGAAATTTCGGCGCTCATTTTTTTTTTTTTTTTGTCTATACGCGTTCAAAAGACCAGTATCACATCGGACACACCAATATCTTGTTAAAAAAAGACACGAACAAGAATTTTAAAACAAATTTAACTATTAACAAAGAGCACCTTGTGGATGTCGCTAAAGCCTCGTTTATAATGCCCGTCTAGGAACCTTGACAGGTAGTGACGATAACTGTCTCGCCTAGAAGTATAGGCTCATTGCACTGACGTCACATCGCATACTTTTGAACACCATGTAAGAGGAGGAGAGAGAAGCTGCTTTTGTAAGGATTTTGAGTGAACGGTTAATCTTTTATAATCTTCTGGGAGGAGAACAGCGACGCCTGTGCAAATCCGGGAGGCACAAGGAGGATTCTGATAAGAGGGGAGCTCCTTCTTCCCCTTTTCTCTGGAGGGTATCGGAATGACGTCATGTGCAAGCCACGTATACATGCTTTAAATCTGACGTCATCCCGACACCTCTACGGCCAGCAGAAAAGAGAGGGGAGGGAGGAACTCCCCACTCAACGGGACTCTCTTCTGTGTGTCCCAGACGTCGCTATTCTCCCTCTACAAGATTATAGAAGATTAGCCCGTCGCTCAAAATTCACACAAAGCAGCTTTGCGGTTAGTTGCGGTGGTCCGATCGCTGGCGTGCTTCGACCACTTGGTGGCTGGAACGGCTATACTTCGTTTCAGCTCGGTCCGAGCGCGGCCGATGTTATGAGCCGAAAGGCCAATCAAACAAGCGTAAAAAGTGCAACGTCATGGCGTGCCTCTCTGCGGTTGATAGGACTAGCCGGCGTAGGAGCACGCACAGAGAAACGGCGAATACCCGCTGGTCCTTTCAACTGCAGAGAGCACGCCATGACGGTTGATCCTCTTTCGCCGTTTGATTGGCCCTTCGGCTCATAACACCGGCCGCGCTCGGACCGAAGCTGAAAACGAAGTATACTATACTTCGTTTCAGCTTCGTTTCATCCTGACGACGTCAGCCTCGCCGCAGCTTTGCTCATCCCGAGACAAACTACGTCACGATTGCGGCGGATGTGACGTGCTCTCCGCTGGCTGCTCTCCGAGCGCCTGCCAGAGTGGGCCGTTTATAACGAAAAAATACAGCCATCAGGTTCGAAATACAAACGTGCGATTGTCATTTCCGGATATTGTGGATCATATTCAGCCTATTTCTGAGCACGACGGGTATATTTCAAACATATCCACATGGTGTCGATTCTTGATCGGTATCCAAGCGTGCGAATAAGGCACAGAGACACAGCACTTCGGCCTGCCAAGGAAGCTTAGAACACGCCGCGAGCCTGGCCAAACTTGCTTTCGACGAATTGTGCCTTTTTCCTGCGGCACTGCGCTTTCGTAAAAATTTCCACGTATTCTCAACGGCGAGTATCACGCCTCACACAGGATCTTAAAGAACGCCTTCGGCGAATGATGACGAACGAGTAGAAAAACATGTTCTTAGCACGCTGCCGCCGGCCTCTGCAACGCTAGCAAAACGGGAAAAAAACAAAAAAAAACGGCATGCAAGATGGCCGTCCGGTGGCCGCACTCGCGCTGTAGCGAACAAGCGGGGATGCGCGATCCAGCAATTGCCATTGAGATCAGTGCATATACCTATGATTAAACTGTTTCTCGCTACTACCGCTAGGGGATTCTTTTTTGGCTTCAGGTTGGTCAAGAGAGCATGTCAAGCCCTCACGCCCGGCTCTGCTCGCCCGCCCCCCCCCACCCCCCCCCCCCCCCCCACCCCCCCCCCCCCCCATTGACCAAGCTCTCTCTATACACGGCTCTGTATCGCTCTAATGCCCTCTATCCCGTTTGCATAACGCAAAGGATTGTCGGATTGTCAGGTGGTCGGGATAACAAGCGTTGGTCGATGGATGTCTTCTATTTTGTTTCGAATTATATAGTCTCCTAGGCTGCACCCTGCTGAAATACGTTGTCTTGTAATGCAGTTCCCAAGCGTGTGCAGAAAAGTCGCACCTTTAGCAGGAAAACCGAGCTTCGAGAAAACATAAGCCGTTTCGCGCATATGCAACTGCGACGGGCCACCGATTGGGCAAGGAGCGCTTGCAAAGAGAAGGGTGCAGAGTTGCCTCTGAAGCGGCATCTGGGTCCACATATCGGCGGATCCATCAGATCGGTGATGCGGCTGCGGGGTCGTTCCCTCGAAGACGATGCCAGCGGGGTTGAAAAAGGCAAACGGCGAATCGTTCAAAATGCATGCAAAATTTCTAGAGTGTCACTTGACTGGGACGAGCTTGGTGAGTCGTAGCTACGCTCCGTTTTCATACGCGGGTCAAACGGAATCGGACTGCACGCGTACTAAATATAACTTCCGTCGTTTCAAGATGGCTTTTCCTCTTGGTTTTAGTTTCGCATGCATAATCAAACCGATTGATCCGATTTGGGCGGGGAAGGGGTGGACGTAGTTGAATATCGTCGATAAAGCTCACGACTCAGCTTATGAGCCTTTTGTTTTCACAGATTTCAGCTCGTAGCTCTCTTCTGTGAAATGCTTCAGATCTCGACCTTGACGGGAACCCAGCGTGCTCCCTACGCACGACGACGATCCATTTTGCTCGTCGCAGCACGTCTCGCGGATCGCAAATGCTGCCCGGTGGTTGCGGCCGGCACCCAACCGCGCAACAAAAATCTCACCATCTACGAAACAAGTCGAGCACTACAACAAAAATGAAGCACACTGCGGCATTCACTCGCAGGCAAATGACGAGACGGAAATGCTCGCTTTGCGTTATGTGACGTCAGAGCTTCAATGTTGCCAACGAAAGCACTGTTTACGCTGGGATACGATTGGAGCAGTTTAAAATTTAATAGACTTTTTGCTAAATTACCCAAGCACCAAGGAGCATGCTGCGAGTGTAGCTACACGCGCTTCACGTGCTGGCGTCTGCAACAGTAAACTGTTCTAAAGCAAATGCCTACAATAAATGGCATCGTGCACGCGCGCGTTCGTCAACGCTTCATTTTGGTTATATACTTCGAATCTTTTATACGGGGGAAGGCGAGCGCGTGTGGCGCGCGTACATACATTCCCAGCATTCTCCTTGATGCTTGGGTACTTTAGCAATACTACTCATGCAGAAGGGCATATTAAATTCAGATATTGCACGGACGATGCGTTTCGAGGCAATAACTATGATATTGAATTGTTTTCTCGAACACAAAAATTGACCGGGCAATCCCTTCAACATTTCTGGAGGACGAAACACTGATTCGAGGAAAAAGCTTCCTGTAACTGGTAACAATGATTTACGCACCAAGATGCCGTTGCTCCACAAGCGTAGTTCATTATAGTGGCTCTAGCCAAACCCCCCGAGCGAAGTTGTCCGGAGTGCTGCGTAAATCTGCAGTAAATCAGGTTCGCTCTACCCTTCAGCCCGACCCCCACTTCCCGTGCAATGGTGAGTGCTTTTCCGAGTCGCGTTTTGCTCCATTCATATTTCGAGAAGAGCGTAGAAGGAATCGCAGCATTGCATCCCACACCCTATCGGGTCTACATCGACAGCTAAGTGGTAGGGGTCAAATATGCGCACGCATACTGCAGACATCCACTAATCGAATTGTGTGTTGACTAATAAGGTGGCGGGAAAAGAGTGTTGCTAGACTTTATCAAGATTTAGTTAACATTGGTGGATCCCTTCACCGGTTGGCTGAATGGGTGTAAACGGCTGTACCCTTTGTAACGGGCGGTAGCTTGCGCCACCTAGCCTAAAAAACAATAACCATGCCTGACTTCCTCTTTTCCCCCTTTCAAGACAATGCGTTTATCTATCACCAGGTTGTGAAGATGACCGCCAGGAGACCTTCGGGGGATCGGGCAAAAAAAAAAAAAAAAGAAACTTAAGAACGAGAGAAGCTGCATTGTAACACAGGTCCTCTTGCCCAGTGTTGTACGGAACGGCGTTTCCAAGGAACGGCGTTCCTGGAACGCGTTCCTTTTAGGATGAACTAAAAATATCACTTCCGCCTCCTCCCCCGGCGAGGGGGTCGCCAATTTCCTCTGGCCGACCCACTGGGGGACAGGGTTGAGACGTTGGGCCGGAGACACGAGGGAGGGAGTCCCAATTTACCTCTGTCCCGCCTGACCCCCAGCTGTGCTAGTTAGTTGTACTTAGTTACAATTTTCCCTAGATAATTTCCACCAGCACTCCATCTCCTCTACGTCGCCTCTACTCTTTTATAATCCACTCCTCAATCTTCTCCAGCAAAACCGAAGGCCACAGGTACATCTGTCGCACCTTTGGGAAGGGCAGGACTAAGCTCCCTACATTTAGAATCACATGCTCCAATTGTTTCCGTCTCATATCCTTTCAAGAGCCAGTGACAAATGCGGCAGCGCGCGTACATGCTTGGCTCTCACTTTCCTACCTATTTCCCTCTACAACGCGTCTCTCTCTCTCTCTCTCTCCCCTCCTTACATGCTGCGCACATTGTATCTGTGTCTTCAAATTTGGCCCTATACACCAAACTCATGTTTACAAACAAACCGAAGCGCCCCTAGCGGACGCCACCGGCGCCGCGCATGCGCGATGGGAAGGTGGGCGAAAAGCTCGCCTTCGCCCATAAACACACCATTGAAATCCGATGTTGTCGGTGTCGGTGTGAATCACCCTGTCCTTTTTCGCGTTCGAGTTGTTGATTCTACGTCTTCCTGGCAATGCCTGACTACTTGAGCGGCCTCATCGAATTTACCGAGGCTCGTTACACCGCAAAATTTTGCGTGCAAAATGTGACATGCGGCGATTCATTCCGCGTGGACGCCGCAGAATGGACGCTAAAGCCTGATTCGCATGATAAGATTTCGCTCGCAAATTTCAGTCGCGACGTCGCTCGGGCTGCAAAAGCGTAAACCGTAGCTGAGATGGTCGACATTCGATACTGAAAATCGCAAGCAGAATCGGACCAAGTGATTCAGGCATAAAAAGTGGGTGATGGCCACTGGTAACAATGATCAACATCTCCTTGTATCTACTGTTTACATCGAGCCTGCTTACCAACCTTCGAACTTAAGTCTTTTAAGGCCTGCACTTACTTCTTATCGCAAGTACCGGGCCAACATTTGTTCTACGGGCTGGTATCGTCTAAAAGAGCTGACGACAAGCAGAAACGTTTGAGAGAGCAGACGACAGCTCGAACGATCAGGCGGCCGTTTGAACTTGAAGACGCACTGAACGTAGTCCGCAGGTGGTCCGTACAACTTGACGGTTTTCCGGCGTTCATGTTGGAACAAAACAAATAAATCTGATGACCACAAGTATCCGTGAATTCAACCCAAAGTGCTTCCCGCCCAAGCAATCGTGGTCCGACGGCGTCTGGCTTTCCCTTTTCAAGGCGCATATCCACGTTCTCGGACGAACCTAGCACATGAAAACTGACCTTCAAACCTTTCTCTACTCTTTTGGTGCAGCCCCATTCGCGGCGTTTTTGACGAGAATTCAGGTTTTTGTCAGGTTCCTTTCACACAACGCAGGAATACACGTCTCACATGGGGACTTCCGCCCACAGCCCCAGACCGAAAGTGCGCCCGACGCACTTCCGCACTCACTCTTGGATTATCGAATAATCCTTTCTTCCTTATTTCTTGCTTTTTTTATCCTCCCACATCCATCCTTCTGCCTCCTCTACTACCTTTTCCACTGAACGCGTTTGCTCCACCCCATTGCCCGTCTTCAGGATTCGTGCCCGTGTCGTCCATCTGGAGTTCAGACTCATCATATACAGGTATTTATAGATTTTATGCGCCCACCGCGTGTCTTCCATGTCTGTTAGTCTTTGGCCAAAATTTATTTTACTCACTGCCTCTCTGCTCTCAAACGATGAACAACCCATACCACGCTGCCACCAACCCATACCACCCGTTGGAGTGTTCCCATGTGCCCCTATAGCTATCCTGCCAATGCTCCTTTGTCCTATCTCCAATGTCGCCTGAATTTCAGAACTCGGGCACAAGACTGCATTACCAAAGGTCAATCCTGGTACCATTACTCCTTTCCATACCCCCCCCCCCCCCCCCCCCCCCCCCCCGCACCACTTCGTATCCATTAAAGGGGCCCTACAAGGACTTCTTTACTTGTTTTTAATTTGCATTGTACCTGAGTGCACTGAACGTAGTAACTTATAGTGCAACTTTTCTTTTCTCGAATTTCGCTTTATTTTAAAGTTATAGGCAAATTAATATTACAAAAACAAGCTAAAAATAATCTCCTTTATGACGTCCTTGGTCCTGGCTTTGGTGGCCGTGAACTAGAGGAGGGGTAGTGAGCTCAGCGAGCGCTCACGGCTGCCGCACTCTGTGTCGACGGCTCGGGAGGGCGCCACTAAAGCATGTGCAGGATATATGCTATAGACGAAGCGTGCGGCCAGCAGGGACTCAAACCTAAAAATATAACGTTTCGGTTACGGTTACGGTTATCGTTTCCTGTTGATATTGGGTTCGTTTCGGTTTTTTACGGTTTTAATTTTTACGGTTTTGGTTATCGGTACACGTTCCTAAAAACCGTTTTTTTTTTTTCGGTTTCTCCAGTAATTTGTTTTATTGAAATGCTAGATAGCCGTTTTGTAATAAACCGTCTGAAGTTGTCCCAGATATCCAACAACGGGACATTCACAATAACAAGGACTCAAAAACATCTTAGTAGTTCTAATTGGTCAAAAGTTGCACACGTTTCTAGCTCCAATACGTGTTCACTACATCTAATTGCATTACTCAGTTTGATACCCAAGCACATATGTTACCCTCGCTACTCGGGGATCATCGTATTTTATATATTAAAATAAAAATACACATCGTTACTTTGTTGTTCGGCAGCATTTGTAAACAACCCTCACAAACTTCCCACCGGGTAATGGAAGAACCATTCGCACCTTCTCGTCGCTATAGTTTGTTGCAAGCTAAGATATGCAGAAGAGGCTACGCCCACACTGAAGGAAGGAGCAGAACTATAGCCCTCCCCTAGTAATCAGTTCACACTTAATTTAACAGAATCTAAGTATACAGTGTTCCACTCTAAGAAAAAGGTTTTATATTACGATGAGTTGCTTATACGTTTAGATAATACGAAGTTACAGCGAGCTCCGTGTTATAAATATCTGGGTGTCCTGTTTGATTCTGACATGCATTGGAAAAATCAAGTTAAACACATTTGCTCAAACATTGCATACGGATGTCATACTGTGCTAAATTAGGCGCTCGAATGTTTTGATTTGGTTATTCTCCGCATACTTTATTTCGCATTAGTGTGCAGTCATCTGACCTATTGCATAGAGTCAGGGGGTAATACTTATAGTACGTACTTAGATTGCGTCACTCGTTTACAGAAACGGGCATTACGATTTCTCACATTCTCAAAAACAACTGACCCTAGCAGACCTCTTTTTCAACCTCTAGGCGTCTAGCCAATAAGTTCTGTTTACAAACTTAAAATAGTGCAAATAGTTCGTAATATCATTGATACTGAAGAACCACTTCTTTTAAGCCCATTTTGATCTCCAACTATAGTCGGGGACAGGTCAAGAGCGAAATGGAAGCTCCTCCCACCTCTTTCCACTTTAGTAGAGCGAACGCTGGAGAAGAGGCAACCTCCTCTCCACCGTGCGCTCCGCTGAAGTGAAAAGGGGTGGGAGGAACTTCCACTTCGTTCTTGACCTGTCACCGACTATAGACAAACAAGAGCTGCAGCGAATCGCTTGTTTAATTTACCTGCCATGTCACAATACATATGAACAAAGGCTGACCGAATTTAATGGTGCCTTAATCTGGAATAAAATACCCATAGATATTGCGCTAAAATAAAAATTTGCCTTTCTTGAAAACATTTTTTGTTAAATACGAAAAACCGTTGAGTTAATTATATTGTAATATGTGATATTTCTGTGCTTCGTGTATTGTATTTGTCTCTTGTATTGCCGCTTTTTGAAGTGTATTTTTACGATTGGACCCCCGACTAGCCATAAAGCCTATGAGTCCAAACAACTTTAGTATATTTGAAATAACAATTTAACAAAATAAAGCAATGAAAGAATGAATGAACCCTACTCGAACTTTCTCGACTGTCCAATAAAAGTTCGAAAGAGTCAAACCTGGTCGAACTGGAACCTCAACCGGTTGGCGACATCCCTAGTTGCAGCGCACATGTGACATTAAATGGGAACTACGCTAATTTTTTTTATTGATAGTCTTCGATTTGGTTGGAAATCGGCAGACCGCATCAATAACCCTTTCTTAACTGATAGCCCAAATAACTTATAAAAAATAAATATTTTCCTTAAAGTTATTGAATTTTGAAGTTACGCAGGCTGCGAGGGTTCCAGGAGGCGACTCTCTACTGGCAGCAATAAAAAAATCCCTACTTTTCCCAACCCGCGTACGTCACCGGTGGGCAGACGGACGAGCGACCCGGGCAGTCGCGAGGTGGCTTTCTGGGCGCCAGCGATCGGGATTATTTTTCACAGCTTTAGGGTTCAAAGAGTCTTTGCAATGGGTAGCAATCTGTGCTCCGCAGTAGATTGTAACAGTGCCGGAAAAAGCTTCTTTTATACCCTTGTTTTCGTGTGAGAAAAAAAAAAAACATAAAAAAACCTCCCTGGTAGCAATGGAGGTCAGCTACGACAAGGTATACTTTTGCGCGAACTGTGTGCCGAGAGAACTAGTGTCACTTGAAACATGCTCACTTATGCTCGGAGTATCTTTCTGCAGCTGGAACCGCTTCCAGAGCGGCAAGCGCTGACTCAAGCTGCGGCTGTGACTACTACGACATCCGTCCAAAGAGGAGCGCTAATAATATCGAGAAAAATATTGCACATTTTAGCACTAGAGTCGACATTTGGCACAGTCACATTTGTAGCTCACAATTGCTTCAGTGTTTTTGTGTTTTTTTTTTGTTTTTGTTTATTTCATAAACATCACACCCGTTTTGGACATCAATTATAGCTCGGGCCACTCTCGGAATTCCACACACGCGGCCGATCTGCAGAAGACGAGAAGTGAAACGACTAAGCAAAGTTGAAGTTTGAGTTTAGACATGACTTTCGACATATTGCTATTCGTGTCTGGTATTACAGAGGTTTAAAGAGCAGGTTTTTAGCTCCATTAATATACGCGAGAGCCGTTGCCTGGTTTGTCAAATGGTTGGCGTGCAATATTCTCTCGTAGAAGAGGAGGTGAAAATGTCATTATTTTATTCTATTACGGAGAAATGTTATATGGGGCTAAAAGGTTTTTAAAACCATGAAAATATTAATGTCGTTGAGTAGAGGCATGTAAATTTACAGCTGATAAAAACTGTGCAAAACCAAAAACTTAATTTTAAAAAATCTTATATAGACTTACCTCCTTCCCATGAGCACTCGTGGACAGGGGCGGATTTATGGCTAAGGTTTGGGGGGGGGGGGGGGGGGGGGCGGTGGTGATTTTTTTTTTTTATTTGTGCGGGCTAGCGATTTTTGCGGCATCTACAAAAAGCAACTATTAATCGTGTTTTAACGTTTGTTACAGCCTAAATATTCCCACCAAATTTGTATTAGTTTCTTGTTCTTTTATATTAACCCGCACTTGTTGCTTCAGTGGTTCAAAGATTTGCACTATAAGTGGTAAAAAAAAAATAGAAATAGAGAGAGACATACGTGTGCATGGTTCTATATTCTATGTCTAAACAGTGACTATCCCCATTTAAGCAACACAGGCAATTGAGGCACGCGGCGTGAAAGAGTTTGTGCAAGGACTCGATCACACAAAATACATCAATTTAGACAAAAAAAAAAAAAAACACCACAAAGACCGGAGAAGAAAGGATTTGTTATCAAGACAAATGTAAGACGGCCGAATAATATGGAGAATTTCTAATTCCTGGAAGAACGTGATCAAAATACCTTCTTATTTTCATTGTTATTTTATTGACTCACTCTCGAAAATGCACAGTTCTTGAGAAAAGTGAGCATTTAGTTGGAGTAATTAAACTCTAATAAAAAAACAGTGGGTGGGATTTCTCAGCGACTTTACTCTCAATGACTTGGTATTTTACGGGAAACAGCCAAACAAAAATAACTTTTCGATTCTTTATGGTCTTGTGGATCCGTGAAACCAATAGAAAACAAAAATGCGAGCTCAAATGGTCTTCAGCGCAGTGCCTAGGCGAATTGCGTGGAGCAACATTAAAATTATTTATTAAACAGATTCATGTTTATCTGATGAGATGAAGAAAAAAAAAAAACCCTACAATTGGGGAGGACAGAATACAGACATAATTATTTACACAAGTTATCAACTTAAAGGTTCTTCAGAGCACGAACATCGCCTTCCTTCGTCGTGCTCCCTGCGCGTAGCGGTCTACCACCTTCTCTTGGTTGACGTTCACATCTCGGTGGACGTGGAGGAGGGCAAGACCGTTGAGTCGCTTTTCGCCACACCGCGATCGAATCCAAGTTTTAATTCGACGAAGGGTGGAAAAGGACCGCTCAGCCGTCGCAACACTAACTGGCAGTGTGGCGAGAACGCGCAGCAGAGTCCTGATGTTGGGGTAGAGCTCTGGCTCCGACTCTTGAAGTGTCTCCACAGCTGTCGATGGAAGAGGCCCCTTCTCTTGTTCGCGTCTCCATTTCGCCGCCCACAGTGAAAATTCGGCTCTGATGATGGTCTGCAAAGCTACATCTCCCATTCCGAGGAGCACGCCGTATTTTGCTGCCAGGATACTGAGCTTTCCTGGAGCTCCCTTCTCATTCACATGGCGAGGCAAAAGTGTGTTGAGGCTGTACACTTCCAGTACCTCTTCCGGAAAACGCTGCTTAAGATCTTCTACGACAGATTCCACAAGAGGAATGTATACATGTGCGCGGAAGTATGACTCGGCTGTCTGTGGAGGCAATTTTGCGCAGTTCATTTGTCGTTGGACTAGACGAGGCACATCTAGTAGGGCTCCCATATTCTCGGCAATTTCTTCTGCATGCGCGAAAATTTCTTTGAAAGTCTTCTCGACGTTTAATGGGTTCCGCTTTTCGCTCAGGACGACGATTGTGTCTTTCACGATGTCCGAGGCACTGTTCATTTCCAGATCCGGCTTTTGGAGCAACCGACTTAGAGGAAGCGTGACTGAGAGTACATCGTAGAGAGCTAGGGTTGCGATTACAAATTCGGCATCCAGGATTGATGTAAGCAGTGATCTCGCCTTGGCAGCCGAGCTTGGTTCTCGCCACTACGAAACCGTTTCCAACGCCTTCGCGATGCTTCCCAGGCTCTCTCTAAACTGCAAAACAGCGTCGTGACGTTCGACCCAACGTGTGTCGCATAACTTGGTCAGCTGTTTGCCAAGCTGGAGTTTCAAAACGGCGTTACGCTTGGGCGAGGCCGTAAAAAACGCAATGAATTCCCGCATTGTCCCGGTGGTGTTTCGGACACTTTGCACAGTTGATGTTTTGGATATAGAAAGGTTCAAGCTGTGGTTGAAGCAGGGGCATCGAACTGCATGCACGGCTACTTTTTGAATTTCCTGAATGGCACCGCAGAGCTCGGAGGTCATTACTGAGCATCCGTCTGTTGCAATGCCTACACAGCCTTTGGGGTCGAGAGACAATGACCTCAGTAGACTTAGCACGATTTTTCCGAGCTTGGTACCAGTCAGTGTTGGCTCCAGTGCGTCGTCTTCGTCTTGCTCTTCCTCGTCGGACCCGCTGTCCGACATGGACGAATTCTGATTCTGATTTGAATCTTGAGGCTTGAGTTCTCGAGGATCTAATTGAAACCCACAAAATCTTCTCTGATCTTTAAATCATGTTCATACCTCAAAACAAGAGATAGCTGAGACTTGTGAGCCACGTCGGTTGTCTCGTCGAACGTAATGCCATAATATTTGCTCTGTCGAACTCGTGCCAAGATCACGGACAGAACTTCGTCTCCGCAACATTCAATAAGGGCATTTTGAGTTGTTTTGCTTGTGAACATCTTCCTTCCTGTGGCTGTGGAGAGATGTTTTTCGAGGGCATGGTCACCACATTTCACTCTGAAGCGCAGCAGCTCCTTGAAGTTTCCTCCATTCTCCGAACTGTCATTGCCGTTCTTCCCAGTGACCACTGGGCCGTCATCCCGATGTCCACGGAAGGCAATATTCTGCCGGGTCAGGAACACAACGTTGTCGACAATCGAGAGAAGCCGCGCGCGGTTTTCAGACACCTGCCGCATTCGCTGTGTATCGATCTGGTTTGCCACGACCCTTGCTGGGTCGCGACAAGTTTTCAGAAAAGCCTTGCCCGCTTCCACTGCTTCGATGTGATATCTAGCTTTGGAATGGGTTTCCAAAGCTCCATCTTTCCCCAGAAGCTTCGCGAATTTTTTCAAAGGCTCCGTTACAAGAGCCTGAAGGGCAACTGTCTTGTGTTTCCCCCAATGTGCCCGGTGGCAAAAAGAGGACAAAATTTGCAGAACAAACCTGCCTTGGAATCCGAGACAACCAGCCAAGGATATTTCAGTAGGTGGTCACTTCTGACGTACCTCCGTTCGACTGTTTGTCCCTTGTTGTGTTCGGAGAAAGGGAAGGAGTAACCTTGCGGTGGCATCCAATGGCATTCGAGTAAGCCAACCACGGTGTGGTCGTCTGGCCTCGCCCCAACGAAGTTGCCAATGTCATATTGCAAACCAAAGTCAGCTGCTGGATTCCGAAGTGTGTGGACGGCCGGGGCTAGTGGGGTAGTTCCGTCAGAATTCTCGACCATGGGCGACGGGAGAGCCTCAATCGTGAGTTGTTCGTCCACGCCATCAGACTTCAAAGTGAGCTTCGAATCGTTGCTTGCAATGTCTGCCTCAGTGACAATCTTTTTGGGCACAGCTTGGAAGAAGTTATGCAGAGTGGTACTTTTCCGCTTGGATGACTTTGGTGGACCATCTTCACTCTATGTAAAAAACACTTGTTTTACTAAACAGATAGAACCCATTCATAAGTGACGTAATTTATAAATACCACGAGTGACTGATTCAGCACTAATTACCAATATCAGCTGTGCGATCTTATGCGTCTCAAGCCGAAGTGTAAATGGAAGGTGAAAGTAGTAAAGGCTGCGTACACAAATACAAAGGAAAAATTATTACAAAAATTAGCTCAATATAACATACCAAGTCCCAAACGCTGGTTGGCTGGGAGTTCTTAAGCCATCAGTGTCCTTCCACCCCACAAAAAGATTTAGTGAGCAAATTTCGCATAAATATTTTGATTATCCATCGACCGAAAGAAACGCCGCACACAGTCTATGACTAATTTTTATGCATAGAAAGAGGAGGAAACAATTAATGTCTGCAGCGCGATGTTTTTTTTTTATGTCGCTGCGGATGGTGGCAAAGAAACGAACAATTCACACGTTCCATTTAGCTTTTCTTTTCCTTACTATCTATGTCAATTACTTTTTCGGCATGCGTCACGGCTACCAACCACCTCATACGCGAGCGAAGTGCAGAAAATGCCTCGTTATAATTTGTCAAAAGAGCAACGTCATTTTACGGACTAAAGTGCAACTCACCATTGTAGCGGCTTGTTCGAGGCGGGGTTTAAGCCGCACGTCCGGAGGCTTCCTGGCTCGTGACGACGACCATTCCCCGAAGTGAAAAACCCAGGGGTCCAGTGGAGGTCGGAGAATTGGTAACGTAACGAACGGTTTAATTACATGGTAGCGATACAGTCGTCAAATCCGAGAGAACCACGGAGCAGCCTCACGCTCCGCCTTATATAGGGTCCGCTTTCTCCCTCACTCTCCGCCAGGGCAGCAGGTGCAACCGCCAAGTGCGTTGCAGCAAAGTCCGCCGCGTCGTAGCCAGAAGTGCGTCGTAGCCATGGTTCTCCGCAGTTAGGCCATGCCTCTCTCCCCTTCCGGAGCGCACGAACCCACACGCACACACACACACGTCCCGTTGACGTCACGGACGCGTTGAGACTCGTTTTGGACAGGCTTCGACAGGCTTCGACAGGTGGGCGACAGTCCTGAACAGATCGTGACTCGTTTCGGGCAGGCTCCAACAGGCGGGCGACTGTCCTGAACAGATCGTGACTCGTTTCCGCAGCGTTGAAACTCGGAAGAAGGTCGCCGAAGGTTCCATTCTTAACAGGCTGCAGAACTCGACTCCCGGTTACTTCATCCGCCTTAGGCTCACTTTGTCTCTGGAGGTCAACAGCACTTTCTCGTTACCCGAATCACCGTTTTGCCCAGGAGTGAACGTGTGAACGACAGGTCGAAAGCGCCGCCACTAAGCTCGAACGTGCGCGTCACCACGTGCTCCAAGTCAATCGTCACTGAAAAACAGCGATCCGCGACGGAGAAGGGATGAATGGTGCAACACAGTAAAGAAGTCCACGTTTGGTTTCCCTCGCGGATCTTGAAGCTGCACTGTTCTCGGCGCTCTAAGCTACCCGACTCACTCCCCTTCAAAGTAGCCTGACCGACCGTTCCTGACTTGTGAAACGTGAGCGCTGGCATTCCCGAGGTACCTTCGCTCAGGCCCGGCGGCGCATGACTCAGAGCCCACACACGCACGCGTGTACACTGTGGTGACCCACGTTGCTCACCGCTCGAGAGAACTCGCCCTGCCTCGTGACCAGTCTTGGGCAGTAACTAGTTACTAGTAACGCGTTACCGGTAACTAGTTACTTTTTCCGGTAACTTTTACCTGTAACGCGTTACTCTTTAATACTGGTAACTTGTAACTGTAGCACTGTTACTTTTTATTGGGTAACTGTAACTGTTCAGGCAGTTACAGTTACTTTTTTTTTTACTATATAAATTGAACCCACTGCCGCGGACATGGAGAAATTGGTATCTTGAAGTATTTTTCTCCAAACTTCTCGCTGACAAAAAAAAAAAAAAAAGCGTGGCTACGCTATAAACAAACAAAAAACAGCCTGGTTCAGCCCACGACCGAGGATGTACGACATTCGAGTCAGCACGAAACCGGGAGATAAAGGAAGCGGCGCCCGCGGTGGTAGGGGCGGCAAACAATGTCTGTTTCACCCACTGTGGTTCACTCTTCTCTCGTACGTACCATCTGTGGGTGTTGGTGGTCGTGCAATTTCTCCGAATATTCCGTCTGGGCTATGTCTGGGATATGTCCGTGCTGTCGTTTTTACTACCAGTCGTTCGCCGTTTCCTCATCCCTAATTGATTTCAAGAAAGCCGTCCCCGAATCGTGCAGAAAGCCGGCACTTGTTTAATTTATTATTTCTCTTCGAAGCCACTCTAGTGAACACGACTTCCACAGTTGGCGTTTCGGACATAGACGCCGGGGTGGTCGTCGCACACTCGTAAAGTGCCTGAAGCTAATTGTCCCCTTTCCGCCTATATTCTTTGGAAGCTGCTTGACATGCCATGTTTAGGCCTGCTTCCGAGTAAATACTAGAATCTAATTATGTGACCATCTCTGTCCTCATTGGTTTCAGAGTGAAAAATAAACCAAAACGTTCACTGAAGCGGGCCAATGACAATTTTTAAAAACGGTTGATTTTAAGTTATAACAATTATTGCATATAAATTATGCACATCAAAATGCTGAAACGGCGAATGACGCAAAAAAAAAATGTAACGAGAAAGTAACGGCGTTACTGTTTTCGCAGTAACTGTAACTGTAACACGTTACTTTTTGAAACCGGTAACTGTAACTGTAACAGAGTTACTTTTTCTCTCTAGGTAATTGTAACTGTAACACTGTTACTTTTTACTGGTAACGTGCCCATGACTGCTCGTGACCTTGCTGCGCTCCCGATAGACCGGTTCTTCCCACCCTCCCGCTTCGGGAGAACGTAGCCAAGGAGAGGGGAACGCCCGTCGCCCAAGACGGGAAGCAAAAATAAACCAGTTGAGTTTTGGTATGCGCGCCTCGCTATCGCCATCTCAACAACACCTTGTTATGACCCGTCCCATCTCCATGTGTGTGTGAGTGCGTGGGAAGCTTACCGAAGTATTTTCCTAGTCGTTAGGACCACTTTTGGGGAAGGATTAGCCCAGGCTTAGCCGAACGCTCGGGGCGTTGCCAGTCTGGCTGGCGTCAGTCGCTTCCGGGGAAGCGCCGCTCAAGGACTCCCCTCCCTCACGTCACGTGTCAACCTTTCGGACTTCTACCTGCGGCTGGCGCCGAGGCGGCGGAACGCGACAGTGTGTGTTCCGAGCTTTCCCGATTCTTCTCTGCCACGGTGGTGGGAGGGGGGATTAAACGGCGCCGGCTGTCTGCGGGGGAACAATCCAGGGATCGTTCATCAGCCAATTCGAAGACCTTGGAACTGTTTCCCACCCCCTTCGTAGGATTCCAGAGTGGGGGATAATCGTCGTCTCGCCTTTCCCAAACGTTAAGCTCCCCTTGGGGGAGAGCTCCGCTGGTCCGACTGCCCTCGGTCGCTTCAGGAAAAGCACCGCCCACGGAATCCTCCTCTCCCTCGCGTGTCCACAAAAATCCCGACCGTTCGAGAGACGGTCGTCTTCGGTCACATATTTCGCTATGAAATAAACCTGTTAAGTTTTCCTGACTGAGTGGTTCGGGCGTTGTTCGTGAGAAAGGTTGGACGCCAGCGAGATTACCATGCTCCCCGTGAGACAAGGCTGGGCGTCGACACCTAACAACCTCCCCTCCACCCCCTTAGCCGAGTCTTGCGGTCATAGTGGACTTTTCCCGCCTCTCTTCGCCTTTCAACCAGTGGTGCCAATTCAGCGGCACAGGATGGCTCCACAGAGAGACGGAGGGAGCAGGGAGCCTCGATACCAAAGCCGCCGCCTCCGTACAGGGTGGAGAGACGCTTTGGACGAGCCCACGCTGCAAAGCTGCTATCTTAGGTTCTGAACTTTAAACAAGCACCGCTTTCCCTTCGCAGGTACATTTCGCGTCTGGTAAACTTGTCCACTCATCTCTCTCCATTTTTTTTTTATTAAATAACAAAGACGTTGCCAAGGAAAAACAGATGGCCGAATCTACTGTCCTGCTTCGACAGCACAAATTTAGTTTGCTGACCAAATAATCGCTACACCAAAACCAAATATAAAAAAAAAAAAGATTCAGAATTATTTTTATTTTTGGCGTCTCGGGGGGGGGGGGGGGGCGGCCGCCCCCCCCCCCCCCCCCCCCCCCCCCCCTAAATCCGCCCCTGCTCGTGGATGAGTGTTTGAACGCGCTGCAATCTACTCCGACAGTCGTAAAAAGAAAAATATGGGTACAAATTTCTGTTTGAGCAACGTTTCTTAACTTATTTTGAATTAAAAATTGTATGATGCATTTCTGTGTTTTACGCACTATTGTATATTGAAGCAAATATTCTTTATTTGAAGATGAATACTGTATTTATGTAGTTTATACGCGAGTCATTGCGCCTTGATATTTGGGTTGGTGGTTGTGGAGTTCTTTTGTCATTTTAGCACGATCTTCATGAACTGTAACCTGCCATCTGGCCTAGACGAATGCAGTTCATCCCATTCTATACATGTCATTGTTTGCGAGAATCACACTCTACACGATAGGTCACAGCCCAGCACGCACATGTTTGCCGCTTTGGAAGGCGAGCAAAGTACGTGCCACACGCACGAACGCTGAAAATGACATCGAGCAGAAGCAGTTTTTTTGGAATGGTCTATATATATTTTTCTAAATTGCTTAAGCACCAAGGAGCCTATGCATGCTACAAAAGTAGTTATGCGCGCTGGCGTCTACAACAGTAAACTTTCTAAAGAAAATCTAAAGCAAATGGCACGTTACTTAGGTAACACGAGCGTGTGTGGCACGGCACTTGTACCCACATTCCGAGCATTCTCCGTGGTGCTTGTGTGTATTGCATGACTCTTCGACCTTTCTTCGCCAGCGTTACTGCCAGCTTTTTATAGAAGGAGAACGGATTTTCTAGCGATTTCACGAAACTAGCGAGCTGCGGCTTGAACGTACCGAGTTGCAAAAACGGTTTTTTCAAAATCCTAATTGCTTCCGGTTTATTCACACTTTCTTATATTTCAGCACTTTAGCCAAGGTCATACTTTGCGCAAATAGAGATTATTATAAACTTCAGATAGCACGAACGCCCGTTTTCTTGCTGTTTGACGCGAAAAAGGCGGCGCCTCGCTGCCCACCGGTGAAGCTATGTTTGGAATTTTGCATGGCAGGGAAAGCTGGGGAAACAACTGAGAAGGATGTATTGGTTTTGGCAGCGAACAAAATATAACTTTTTTAAATTAACTAGAGTGAATTTAGAGGAATGAGATAGCATTTCGGAATCAGGAAGCCATCCGCATTCAGATGATGCATCTGGATTAGGTAGCTAAAAACATCGGCGGAGCGTAGGCGAACACTTTGCGCTCTCACGTATTGCTCAGTACTTACTCTTCCATACCCTCTTCACCTTTCACTGCCTTGGTCGTATCATCCCCCTCGTCGTTTATGAGGCGAGTGGACAACTGGGGGGGGGGGGGGGGGGGGGGGAGCTAAGATGATTTTTTTTTTTTTTTTCTGTAGAAAACCGAGGCCATACGTCGGTGGTGGAAGTTAGACCGACAAATACTAAAAGGACGAACGACAGTCACAGACGAAATGAACAGCAGGTTTTGTTTTCCGCCAGCTGGGGAGATGGTAGTCAATTTACCTCGTTTCTTCATACTGGCTACTGCAGGTCAGGAACATCGGTGGTTTTGAAAGAACCGAGTTGGATGGACATCTCAGAATTCGAACTTATTAGTTAATACCCTGAAGTGCACACTTGCTTAATACAAGGTGTGATCAACAAGTTCCGGGACTGATTTCGTAGAGTAAAAAGAGAAGGCAGCACAGTGATGCGTGCGCAGCAGTCGAAGAAAGGGACCTTTGTGTCTTGTTACACCAAAGGGTGTCGCTCTGTGAACATTTGGAGCTGCGCTATACTAGTTTTTGTGACCACGTGCACGGGCACAATGGCAATTTCACCATAGACTCCAAACCAGAGCAACAGCGAACATAAATTTTGTATCAAACTCGGCAAATATAAAACAGAAACATTTGAAATGATTCAGCAGGCTTGTGTGAAAAAGCATTGAATTTTGCAAAGTGTTTTATGTGGCACTCGCGCTTCAGGAACAGCAGAACATCGCTGGAAGAAAAAGAGCGACAGGGCGGCCTTATCCGACCTCTTGACTTCAATGACGTTCTGCCATTCTTGAGGCGCGAGTGCCACTCAAGACACCTCGCACACCTCAGTGCTTTTTGATATAAGCCTCCTAAATGATTTCAGAGGTCTCTGTTTGAGATTGGCCCAGTTTGACGTAAAATTGATGTTCGCTCTCGCTTTGGTTTGCAGTCTATGGAGAGATCGCCACTGTGCCCGTGCACGTGGTCACAAAACCTCGTGTAGTGCAGCTCCAAATGCCCACAGAGCGATGCCCTCTGGCCAGAGCCGTATATTAGGAGAGTTTGGACAATAGGCGGAGCAAAGGCCGCCGCCAGCGCCGAATATTCCCCCCACGCTTAGAGCGTAAACTAAATTTGTGACACAGCGTCGACCAATCAGGAGACCTCTACTCCATCTCACAAATGTCGACAGTGAAGACAAAGGCACAGGCGCGTGCCTAGCTCAGCGAAACGCTATTGTTTGTACGAGACCTCGTGCATAGGAGGCACTTTCCAAAGCCACGCGCTCGTGCCCATGCCTTTGTCTGCATTGCTAGAACAGCGTCCTGAGACTGGCTGAAAGAAAGCAGTGCAAAGGGTGGGGTGCGCGAGCGTCTTGAGACGCGGAGTTCCGCTCGGCACGGCTCAAATTATACTTCGTTTCACTTTACCTGCAAGCTAAGCCAAAGCTAGAAGCGCGAGACCAGCGCTTTTTGCATTTCTCCCCAGCTCGTGCGCTCGAGCAAAGCCTGAACGCACGGAGCTTCCGTGCTCGCGCTTCCAGTTTTGCCTTCGCTCGCACATAAGGTGAAACGAAGTATAGTCGTGGCACAAATTTAGAGCACGCGACCACTGCTAGGGGCTGTTTGGCGGCCTGTGGTTGGCCCGAGATGCTCGCCTATTCAAACCAATGTATGGCCAAACTCTCTCAATAAACTGCTCTGCCTCTGGCATAACGAGATACGAAGGTCCCTTCCTTCGACTGTTGCGCGAGCATTACTGTGCTGCCCTCTCTTTTTACGCTACAAAATCAGTCCCGGAACTTTTTTATCACACCTCGTACATGTGGCGAATTTAGGAGTGTGGCAGATTTAGAAATAGAGACTTTTTAATGCGATATCATAAACTACCCCAGGAGCGGAGCCGGCGGTGTCTGTAACCGCAAAAAACCGCCCATTCTCTCATTGGCTGAGCCATTTGCGGCCGCTTCACGAGAGCGCGCGCTCGGCCGTCGCTCTCGTGCACGGTGTAAGATAATACTCTTCAGGTGAGGACACGGCGGGGCTGAACGCGCGGCGCGAGGGATCAGATAGTGTTCGCTCGACGGGCATCCGAAAGGCTGCATCATTCCGCGGCCACCGTGCCCGCGGCTGACAGTGTCGCCGGCGGCCAAACGGCGAAACTGTGTGAGAGCGAAAAAAATTATCTCGTTGCCATGACACGCCGGTACACCTTGGTCTTTCTGCACGAGCCACAACCTCGCTGGAGCTCTGCGCGTGTCGAGCATAAGGCGGCACGAGCCGTCTTTGCCGTACGCCTTACGTACCCACGGGTCGACGAGTCATCTGCCGGCGCCGCTTGAAACCATAGTGAGAGAGAGAAAGAGAGAGATTGAAAAGCGAACTTCATCTGTACTGCGCGAGGAGCGCGCTGTGCAGATCTTACACCGTGCTCTCGTGTCAGGCGTTGCCGGAAAGGGCGGGGGGGGGGGGGGGGGGGGGGGCTTTCTGGCTGGCTTGCTAGACCAGCGTCTCAGCTGAGACTCGGTGAAAGAAAGCATTGCCATAGCCTCCTCCATACTGACAAAGCCTGGCAGATCAGGTAGAGCGGCAGAACACGGATGACAGGAGAGCCAGGTGACGGGCGCCCCGCTACGGCGAGACGCCGAAACACACTTCTCCAGAGCGATGGAATGTCCGCTCGAGCTCCTCGCGTTCCTCGCGCTACCGCTTCTTTTCTAGTCGAGCTTGAAAATCATGTTTCGGGTCCTCGCCGCTGCAAAAGCTGTGCGCTGACGACCAGGTTCCCCGAGAAATGCTGTGTGCTACCAGATTCTCGCGCTCCAAATCTGCGACCGGGCACTCTATGAATCCGTCGTCGAACAGCTTGGCTTTGTGGCACTGCAAAGGCTGGGGCACGCGAGCGTCTTCAGACGCGGCAAGAGACCCGCTCAGCTCGTGCGCTGGCTTTGGCAACCTCGGCAGTAGCGAAACGTGACCCTCCCCCACCACGCCAGTACACCGCAGACGAACTAAGGGAGCGGAAGAACGTCATTCATGCCTCCGCATTCACAACTCATTAGAAGTGCCTCGGTATTCTCGGAATTTTTCATTATCAGATTGACCATTGATTCCAACTAAGTATTCTTAATCCTAAATTTAGATTGAACGGAAATGTATTACAAGGAGCACCGTTCGCTGACGGTAACTCTCTCAAAGGGCCACGACATTTCAAGATCTCTCCTCGAGGTCGTTCTTGAGAAAAAATAATATTTTGATTTTTCGGTTAATATCGGTTACCGGTAAATAATTTACGGTTACGGTTACAGTTTTAACAAATTTCAAATAACGGTTTCGTTCAGGTTCCGGTTGCGGAAAATATTTCGTTCCTAAACAGTTTTCCGTTTCGGTTACGGTCTGAGTTCCTGGCGGCCAGGGCGGCTCGCATTCCGTTTCCTGCGCGACTAAACACTTCATTGCCCACAAACGACAGCAAACACGGGGTAAAGATCAGTTCAGAAGGGGAGCCGCTTCGCGCTGCCAAACCGCCAAACGGTCAAACCGCAAGCAGTGGCGTAACTAGGGGGGGGGGGGGGGGGGGGGGGGGGGGGGGCAGGGGCAGGGGGGTACAAGTGCCCCGGGTGCCACTTGGGAAGGGGCGCCGAGCCGAGTCCACCCAACATGTGCCCGATGGAAAAAAAAAAAAAATGGCAGCGGGGCTACGCGACCGTAGCGGGGAGGCGCAGACGCAAAATGAGGGGCGCGAAATTTCATTTGCCATGGCGCCGTCATATCTAGTTACGCCACTGACCGCAAGCCAAACCTGCTCGTCGAGCAGGTTTGGCTTGGTCTTATATCTAAAATACTGAAAAACTACTTTCATAAATAATTGAAACGGTTCGCGCCACTTATATTTTGTAGGAAATCATGGTGTAAGGTGCAAAAAAAACAACGGACACAAGAGAGAAAACAGACCAACAGGCGCCAAGTTCTACATTATATTTTGTATTTCGACTAAAAAAAAGCTTTTAGCGGCTCTGACCAGTCGTAAGGCAGAAGTTGGTCAGGACCGACAACGTCACGATGTCGTCAGGGGAATAAAGCTCTCGGCTACTTCCGTCCGGCCGCGTAAATTTATGACGTAAATCCGGTCCATCGAACTGCTTCCGATTGCCGCGCTCCCAGCGGGCGTGGGCGGACGTTATTTTGTTTTAAAGGGAGACTACAACGAAATTTCGGCGCTTATTTTTGGTCTATATGTCTTTTTAAATATCTTGTTAAACAAAAACAAACAAAAACAATATATTGTTAAAAAAGACACAAAAATGAATTTTAAAACGAATTAAACGATTAGCAAAGAGCACCTGGTGGATGTCGCTAACGCCTCGTTTGCAATGCCCGTCTAGGAACCTTGACAGGTAGTGACGGTAACTGTTTCGCCTCCGGCCACCACGAGAGAAGAGGGGAAGGGGGAACTCCCCTCTCCCCAAGAGTCTCGTTTGTATGTCCCAGAAATCGCTATTGACCCTCAACAAGATTATAGAAACTTAACCCGTCACTCAAAATTCGTAAAAAAGCAGCCGCTTCGGTGACTGGAACGACTAGGCCATCCTCTCGACGTCGCCTCGCCGTAGCTTTGCTCGTCCCGAGACGAACTACGTCACGATTGCGTCGGATGTCACGTGGTATCCGCTGGCTGCTCTCCGAGCGCTTGCCAGAGTGGGCCGTTTATAACGAAAAATACAGCCACCTGGCTCAAAATACAAACGTGCGATTATTATTTACGGATATTGTGAATCATATTCAACCTATTTTTTAACACGACGGGTATATTTCAAATTTCGTTGAAGTATCCCTTTAAATAAATATGATCATATAATTTATAACGTTAAATAACGATGAAGTTGTTTTGAAGGTATGAATAGCTTTGAAGGTTGTTAACGTAACTTTCTCTTTCATTCCTTCAACGTGTCTGGGCGCGCTTTCTCTCTCTCTCCGAACTCGCGCATCGCGCCTCGGGATGCGCTGGCACGCTGGCGCCGGGAAGTCGGGCGAGCCCGCGAGCTGTTTCGCTTCTGGGAGTACGTCGCGGCGCGAGATTCGTGCCACGTTCGTGCGCGCGTGGCTTTCTTTTCTTTTTCGTGGGAACTCGTTGATTTTGTAATGTGGTAAAGCATGGATTTTCGTCATCACCTCACCACCTGCTGTGCCAAGAGACCTATTGCTATATTACCCAAGCATCAAGGAGAATGCAGGGATTGGTGTTACACGCGCCGCACGTGCTGGCCTCAGCAGTAGTAACTTTTCTAAAGCAAATACCTAAAAAAAAATGGCATCTTGCACGCGCGTTCGTCAAAGCTTTATTTTGGTTATTTACTTTCAATCTTTTATACAGGGAAGGCGTGCGCGTGTGGCGCGTGGAACACCAATCTCTGCATCCTCCTTGATGCTTGGGTAATATAGCAAATGGTCTAGTGGGGAAACAATAGGGGGTATTCACTGGCCGCCATATTTGAGGTCATTGTTTAGAGCGCATGCTCAGAACGAGCTCGCATTAATAGGCTCCCAAGACCGGCAATCTTGATGGTGCGGGGTGCACGCTGCAAAATAACTGTGGAAGCTCGCCATCAGCACGTGCTCAACATAAGTGCACTCAGATATGGCCGCCAGTGAATACACCCTATAGACCCTTTGCAAAACTCCCAAAAGCCCGCGCGCGCCGCGCGACAAATAATGGGAGTCCTCGGTACGCCCCTCCTCCCGCTACCACGTGACCACGTGGCATACGCGAGCAGGCGCAGCTTACCACGGCAACAACTTTTGAGCAGCCGAGTCGGGCGAGCGACGAGCCAACGGCTGCCCCTTCTTCATCCCTCTCCTTTGTACCGGCTCTGTCGTCTGCTGCACCAATGCTTTGTCAAACCTGGTCGAAACCTGCCATGGTTGCGGTGCAAGCTAAATGGATTCGGTGACACTTCAATACGTGAAGGTAAGTTACGAGGAATAACGTATTCAAATACGTTCACCCGTCACGATGCCTTTACGCTGCCGCAGATACGGTACGCCGCCAACGACGTACGACTCGGCGGATGGGCGGGATGGCGGATGGCTGCAAACGGCTGCTGGCTGTAGCTGCCGGGACGCGCGCGCAGTCGCGGAGGCGCAACGAGGAAGCGCGTGATCTGTACCGAGGGTTCCCGAAATTCCCTGCCGTCGTGGCGCTGTACGTTTTGCAACAGGTCTATTACTGCCGAAAGCCGGGACACCAATGCTTTCGAGTTCCAATGGAAGAGAGGTGCGCTCTTTTGGTCTTCTCCTCTTGCTTAAGTTTCTGATTAAATGTTTCCAACAGAACCTAACTGTCGCATTAATGGTGAGTATTAATTGTTTGATTTTAGCAATAGCTGCGATGATTTCAAATCACAAAACCAAATCCTATCACTGTTTAGGATTCCCCTTGCTCACTCGCCGCGAGGAATATGTCATTGTCAAATAACTGGCGACTTCTATGTTAGTATCAAGATCGAGCACATGCTCACTTCAAAAGATGGTAAACCTTTTGCAGTGAGCTGTTTATTGGGGATTGTTGTCAGCAATTCACGGCGTCTGTTCGCGAGGAGTGAAAATGAACCTAAATATTTTTCGATTAACTGAGGATGAGCGATGGAGCGATCCGTACTGGTTTTCCCGTTTCGTTTAGCAGTGACGCACTCCTAAATTTAAGTGATAATATTAAAGACTAATACAGGTTCTCGATGAAGACTCAATACCAAAGAGCTGAGCTTCTGTTTTTCTTAACCTCATTGCTTAGTTTCCTTTAGTTGCAAGACACCGTCGTCGGTCTTTACTTATGCTTACTTATATAATCAAATTCGAAATTGATTGTCAATTTAGCGTGGAGGCATTTAACTCAAGGAGAAGACAAACAGAGGGGACACGAGTATTTAGTGTCGCAGTGTTGAACTTGAAGTACCATTTTTTTAAAGGTACAGAATATGCTCGCTGTTTTCATATGACCATGTCAGGCACGTAAAGGCCAATCAAGCAAGTAATTCAACTTTTGTTTCTAGGCTTCACGCCTGTGGCTGGACGGCGCAAGGCTTGTGAGTATACGCCAAGAAGCTCGAAAAGGATCACGAACCAACCGGGTTTTTTGTTAAACTTAGCGAAGTGTTTCTGCAAGGACGCATATCATCACCTTCGTCGCACGTAACCTTAACGTTTTATCCTGTTTTGTTGTTCATTTCTTTGATTCTTGAATGCAAAATAGTGAGAAATTTCTTCTGTATTTTCTATTGCCTGTTGAATAAGAATAAACGCAAAAGAACAAGCATTGCACATTTTTGGTGTGTGTGTCAATGTTTTTGCTTTGCTAGGTTTCTGCTGCTTTGCTGCTGGTCTCGCGTTTCAACGCACATTAACCAGCATTGAATCGCGAAAACCAGCCGCAAAGCAGCAGAAGCCTAGCAAAGCAACACGCAAACCGAAAAAAAAAAATAAATAAAAAAGGTACAATGCTTATTTTTAATCTAGGTGGAGCAAGCTACCGCCTATCCATCCAAGCACAATGGCGCTGATGTGCGGTTTCGGTTTTGGTTTCGCTGTGCCACCTTATTGATTTTCGTACAGCCTCCGGATACCAGGGGATTTAAATGTCGGTGCGGACTCCAGGGATTACCAGTTTGCGTTCCATGCTCTGATGTCGTCACATGCCGCGCGCGTTCGTACCACGGGCGCCCCCATCGAGCTTGGGCGCCTCCGCAGGTGGAGGAGGCTTCCGCGTCGTCCGGTTAAAATGTGACGCACTGATATTTAGAACACATGCGCGTCAAAACTGTCCGATCCGACGTGCGAACTGCCGGAACGACGTTCGGAGGCGAGGGTTTTCGTAGCACCGGAGAGCGTCGAAAACCCTCGCGTCCGAACGTCGTTCCGGCAGTTCGCACGTCGGATCGAACAGTTTTGACGCGCATGTAGCGCGAAACACATGCGCGTCAAAACTGTCCGATCCAGCGTGCGAACTGTCGGGAAGATGGCTGCTCCGAATCGCCACACAGGACGGTTCGAGACACAGGGTTTCCGACGCGTCGTTGCGTCGCTCCGTTCAGCTCCACGAGCTCCACCCAGTTTTGGGTATCCCTCTACTGAATGGATGGATGGATGCCAATGGCTATATTTATAACGGGCAGTAGCTCGCGCCACCCAGCCTAGAAAACTATAATACTCCCCTAGCCCTTCTTGACTTTTCTGACTTTAAAACAAACAAACACAATATTTTTATTACATTCTATTAAAGTATGCGTGTGTGAAGATTTTCCGTGAGGCTACTTTTCTGCTCAACATCACTTAATCGCGATGGACCGCAGCGGACCTTAGGAGCCATCCCGTATGAAAATGTCAGATGCAGGCCGGAATGAAAAATGCCGGTGCCACCTGGACCCAAAATTCGGGCACCAGTTTGTATCCAGCCAAATGCGCAGTTCCAGACGGGTTACAAACTGGTGCCCCAATTTTAGATCCAGGCGGAACTGGCTGGTTCCAGTGGCGGTGCCCCAATTTCAGCCCCAGGCGGTGCGCCGCCGGAATTCCCGCTGCGCTCACCACTAGACTCTACAAAAGTATTTCGCGCGATGCCCTTAGCCGTCACAACCGAGAGATCGTCGCGATTTCAGACCCAGGCGGACTGGGTCTGGAATCGCGACGATCTCTCGCTTGTAACGGCTAAGAGCAGCGCGCGAAATATTTTTGTAGTCCAGTGGTGAGCACAGCGGTAATTCCGACGGCGCACACGGTCGTCCAGGCGTCGTCACCAAACACGGTGCACGGAACACATACACAGCCAGTGTTGAGTGCATCGGGAAGTTCCGGCGGGCAAGTGGCATCCGAGTTGTCCAAGTATTGTCACCAAGCACACCAGCGCCAAGCGCATCCAGATGCCGAGCCAAAGTGCAATGGGTCGGCAGCTTCACACTATATGAAGATTCAAAGCCGAGGTCAGTGGGTATCCATCCAGGGCAAACGATGGGCGCGTCAGTATCCGTGCGCCCGCAGCGCGAACGTCGCCGCCGGGCGAGCGCCGACCGACAGTCCGACGAGGGAAGAACCTAAACTCTCGGAGCGATAGCGAGGCGCGTGCGCGCGCGGAGAACGCCTGCTCTCAGCGCCTGCGTAGTGGATGCGCCTGTCCCTAACACGTGACCTGCGAGAGACCGCGAAAATTCCCCGCCTCCCCACTCCCCCCCCCCCCCCCTTCCCCCCTCCTCCAGTCACTCATGTGCGCGTCCGCTGTCTGGGAGCAGACCCTACTGGAACCAAGGGGAACGGAACGGATCGGATCCATTCATCACCGTGCGGTTCCAGTGCGTTGCGTCTCACTGGATCTGACTGGTTACACCCAGAACTGCGCGGTACCAGATCGGATTCGCGCGGATCTGAACTGTCCACAAGTTTAGAACCGCGCGGCTCCGAACTGGAACCGCTCCGATCTGACATTTTCGTACGGGATCCCAGGGAAGCGAGCACTGCGTGCAAATCACGTGACTACGTACCGCGCGCATTGCTGCGTCTCTCCCGAAGTTCACGTGACACTCACATGACATTGGAATGGCTCGTGCGTAGCGTGCGCTGCTGTCCATCGTAAGGTGAAACGGGGTATATTCGGGTTTCGACGGTCTCGATCGTTCCCAGAAGCTGTCTGATTGAACCATGCCACTCCGCTCCGTGGCCAACTGGTTCCCAGCGTGCAACGCGCGGTGTTGCATGGAGGGAATTTTGAAAGTGGCGTATTTGTGCCTCACTGTTTTCCCTCCCTCCATGCATTGTTGTTGAGATTCAGTGTTGCCAGACTAATAGAAGTTTCCTCAAAATCAATGGACCCCCCCCCCCCCCACCGACTGACAACGCGGCAAGTTTCTGTGGCATTTCCGTAATCAGCACGTCTTTTTTTTTTTTTTTAACACTGCAAAATGCTATGCAATATACTTTTGTGAAGTATACTGATATAAATGTGTTTGATGATGTCCAGAGGGTTTCCCATTGAAGCCGTACCATTATATTCATTGATTAAAACATTCATTAGACAGAAGTAAATAAAGAAACTAATTACACCAAACATTATTACAAACCTTTTTTCTGCACGATGTGTACTAGCGATTTGGCTAGCCTTCCGTGAAACGCACTGTGCACATTTTTGTAGCGTGAGCTACACTGGCCGAGGTTGAGCAGTTTCGCGTGGCTGTCAAAGAGCCGTGCTGCGCAAGCGCGAGGGGCAGTGACGTCACACGGCGCACAGCTGGCGCGCCGGAGCCGCCGCCGCCGCGCTCGCCGGTCTGCGCATTCCAGAGGAGTGACGTCATAGCCGCGGCAGACGCACTGGCGCCGCGGCGTGCCCAGCTGTGCGCCTCCGTTGCGCAGCAGCCAAGTCTGACGCTGCACCGGAGCCGCTTAATAGCACCTCTCATTTTGTGCGCATAAGCTCACGCTACGTATATCCTGGCATAGCCGAGCTAAGCCACCACAATTTTTTTAAGAGTGTTGGCGTACAGGAGTAATAGTTTTTTTTTTTTATTTCAAATAATGCCAAACTTTGTTCCAGAAGGCTTATACAGTGCTCACAAAAATAGCTCTCTTGCAAACCAGCTCACGAGAGAGAGAGAGAGAGAGAGAGAGAAAAAAAAAAGACAATTTTGTAAAGATCTGTTTCTTCTAATCCGAGTGCTCAAATATGAAGGCGGTTTTTCTTTTAGGCTTCACAAATTTTAAGGAAAAAAAATGCTGCGAAAGCTACACTAATGCGGTCTGTGCAGGTGAGTTAATCGTCACGGTGGATCGAATGAACTAAAATTTGTTAACATTTTAATTAGTAAAAACAAACATATAGTTTCAATTAGAAACTTGCTGAAACTCATCGAAAATTAGACAATCGTAGCAAGATTTGGTGCGCGCTTCATTTTCCTGGGTCCCGAAAAGCCCCCCAACTCGCTGCAATCCAACCTCGACGTGCCCGTGGAGTTTTTCCATCTCCTATCATCCGGGTTTTTGCACCGCCTGCCTTGCGCCTGGAGCACAAGTGGTCCTAAAATCTACTGACGTAGACATTTTCGATGCCACTCTTCAAGTTTCTAATTGAGCCATGTTTATTTTCACTAATTAAGAAGTTAACACACATTAGTTAATTATCCGGCTTTTATGTCCCCCTGGCCATATAACTCATCTGCACAGACTGCATTAATGTAACTTTCACAGAAAAAGAAAAAATGGAGCCTAAAAAAAAACAAAAAAAAAACAGACTGTACACAAACCCACAAACCTACCTGGACAGCTACCGCCATCTATTAGCAACGGCGGCAACCTCTCAACCATCATAGAAGAATGGATAGTTGGGCGAGTTGGTGTGAATTTATCGTAGCACACTGCGCGAAAAACAGACGACGAAGAAAAGGAAACACGCGTGACGAGCGCAGCTCACGTCAAGTGTGCTTCTTCGTCGTCGTCGTCTGTTTTGTGCACTGTTTCCAGTTTCGGTACAGTGTTAGTTCGGTTTGCACTCACGATATCTCGGCCGCGTGCCCTTTCTTCGGGGAAAGAAGACCGGGTGCGGAAGGAGCGGCGACGTACGCAGCAGCGCGAATGGGTCCGCAACCGCCGCGTGCGTCGAGCGCTTCGGATTCCCTTGCGAAAGAACAGATCGCTCACCTGGAAAGCCACCGCCAAGAAAAGAAGCTACAGCTCCGCTGCTCTTCCTTCTTCACCAGAGTGGAAAAGCTGATAGTTTTTTTTTTTTTTTATAAGAGTCCTAACACAAAATATTTTGTTTAAATAAAAAAATGTTGAACTTTGTTCCAGGAGGCTTTGTACAGTGGTCATCAAATTATAGCAAACTTTAAGACGACCACAGAGAGAGAGAGAGAGAAAGAAGACATTTCTTATGGTAAGTGCCCAGGGATGAATGAAAATGTCTGACACCATATTTTCCCAAATATTGCTTTAATGAGCGTTTTTTTTTTTCCGCCAGACCTTTGCAAAGGCCACAAGAATCCTAGAACATTTCAGCAGTCCAATACTGGACCAGCAACCACAGCCAAATAATTCAGGCCAATTCAGTTGTGGCTGTTTAAGCACATTGATCACTAATCTGCTATTTTCTTTTTAACATTTTACTTCGGTCTGCAGTAGTTGATGGCATGTCTAATAGAAAAAAAGGTTTCCATGACTGCTCTCAATATGTATATACACACGCACTATTCACACAATTAGCTGTGAAAAACGACTGTCTCAGCAGGACTACAAAAGATACCTTATGAAGGGGTGGGCACACACGACTGGGAGCATCTTCCTCCAAACGGATGAAATGAATAAAGTACCAAAAGCTGAAAGCACCAGATCGATCTCACCATCCCAATTTTACACACATCTTTGGATTGCAAAGTCCTTCACTTCTAGCCCTCACTTGGCACATTTGTCTGTAGAAAATTCAGCTCACCAAATTGGTTAGTCCTTTGAAAACAAATTTAGCTGCAGGACGAGGAAACAACACAGGGGCAAACCTGCAGAATGCCAGTAATTACCAGTCACTCATTCTCCGTATGATGATTTACTCGTTCCAAATACACAACATTGTTAAAAAAAAACATCAGGCAACAAACCAACTACACAAATACACCGATACCTCTGTCAGACGTCATCTCAAAATCTTCTGAGATTCAGCCTGCTAACAGGTCCAACCCAAATGCCATTTATGCACACAAAAAGAAAAAGTGTAGGTTAAAAAGAATTGGGTAACACCTTCAGTTTCTCAAATGTTTACTCCTGCCAAGACCACATTCATAACATCTGAACAAAATATGTCTTCGGACAAACCCTCCTCCAAAATAAGCATCCAGATTGAATGCATCAATAGAGGGGTTGATTTTCATGTAAAACTTTCAGTACTCAGTCAACTCCTGTTAAGTAAGAGAAAATAAATGAAGATTGTGGGGAGTTGTTAATATGACATGCTGTTATATAACTGAAATTCTAAGCTGGACATAGCAAATGACTAAGACTAGGACTATTTTAGAGGCAGCTTATCACTAAGTGCATTTTTCTGCTACCATAACTGAGTGAAAGCAAGATTGTCTCAAAGAATATGCATACAAAGCATGTTTTCCTACACTGGTGAAGAACAAAAAAAAACATTAATGGAAACACAACCAGCCTGTGCCTTTATGCTTCTCTCAATAATGAAAACACCACCACCATAACAACAAAATAGGTTACTTTACAGATAGCGGAAGCAGATTGAGGAAGGACATCCTTGTGTGAAACTTCCATCTGTCAAAACAAGTACTCCTCGAGGTCCTCGAAATGTCACTGATATGGTGGAGCAGCTGATAATACTTTCTGAAGAGAAAAAGTTGGATTTCAATCAGTTCCCACTCAGTTCAGTGTAGCCTTGGTAGGCGCAAAACAAACAAATAAAACATTATAAAATTACCACTGGGATAAAAAAGGAAAAAAAAGCGCGAGTTTCTAGGTCAAAATGTAGTTACCTGCCTGTCAAACAACCCTTAGAGAGAAAAATTTGTGTTACTTGGCATTTGAAGATCAACAATTAGTGTTTTTTCCTGCATGCATAAAACAAAAGATTGATTGCTAACATGGCTGGAGATGATCATACACAGATTACTGCATTCCAAGTGATGCTATGTTTCATGAAGGTCGGATGTGGCAAATGAAAACTGACTTTGGTGTCTCTCTATTGGAGGCACAATCCAATCTCTAGTTTGCAGCTAAAAACCAAAGAGAGACCTGCCAAGATTTCTCTTCAGCTGCATTTTGACTGGAATTTAGTAAATAAAAGCAAAACATTAATTATTTGGTTTATAACATTCATAGAAAAACTGACAGTAGTCATATTAAGAGGGACTGATTGAATACCACTGGTTGGATGGATCGAATGACATGACCTATCCTTGTGCTGGCGAGGCTATGAATGATGCAGTACTGCTCAGCTCAACCTTCTCCGAGTGTTCAACCAAATAATATAGCTGCCAATTCGTAATAACATACACTCAATGTGGAATTGCATCAGATTCAGAAAAAGTAACTGCAAAATCAAATAGTATGGAACTCGATAACAAGTATCACCTTTTGACAGAAAACGTTTGCCATTAGGGACAGCTAGAACTACAGGAAATTATTTGTTTTCCCAAATGGCAGAAGAGGCAGATGAGATACTGACGCAGGGGAATGCTTAAATGCATTTTATAAATCGCAAGGGCTTCCAGCATAAATGGCATTTAAGTGCGCCATCCAACAGGGGTATAAGTGCACTTTGCTAGGATCAGTTGTCAGTTACACCCTATTGAGCATTCACACAACCATTCATGCATTTACAAAACTTAGCAGTTGTCACACACCCATTTACAAGTTTTAGCAGTGTCACACATAGTTGAAAAACATATATATATATATATATATTTATGTCTGCTACTTTATATCCACCATTTAGAGCTTTAAAAAATCACAGTCAATAATTCAAGCACTGCACCAGTCTTTCCTAGGATGCCATAGCTTTCTTCCTGGCTACACACACCAAACAAATACTTTTGCGTCCAGATTCGGCAACTTCAAGTGTCCGGAGGGTGTCACACCATGTGCCACATGGACCAATCTTTGAAACTATGTGGGCAGTTACACTGATGATGCATCACCACAAGACAGCACACTTTTCCGTCGGAAGTCGGAAGTCTGCGGCCTCCAAAGTGAATGACAAGTCTTGCAGCTTCGTAGCGCTTGCTTGGGACAACTTGGTTGGAAAGGTGCAACACTCTCCTTAAGGTTTTGAATGTGTGGCAATGAGAGTCAGAGTTCATGGTATTTCCAGCCTCACTCAATCAAGTGTTGGAAGGCGGAGAGTCGTTGGTGCGTAGGGAGACATCGTTGCTGCTGCTGCTGTCTGGGAGGTCATGCGTTGACACACCATACGGCGAAGTGACGTGAGGACATGAGTGATGGTGGTGGCAGGACGAAGACCCAGTGGGTGGGTAGTTGATGCCCATGGCTTTGCGAATGGCGTCCACACTCACTATGCTTCCTGGCTTGGCCTGTATTTTCCGAGTCAAATCAGTGGATTAGCCAGCTGAGATGCTCCTTTGACGGACTGGGCCCGGCACAAAGCTCAAACACTTATTTTCTGTCTTGCCAGTACAATTTGCATAAAAAGATTCAAGACTCGCACTTGTGGTGCTAAAACATCACCCTAGGCTCGCTCATGTTTTAGGCTAAGTAACAACACAACCATAATATCCCAAGAGATGCCCCACCCTCAAGAGATAGGCCACCCCAGTATTAGGCATAATTTTCTGTTTATGCAAAAGCATCAAAAGATAGCCTGCTCCTAGAAATCACACTCCCCAGGTAACCTAGGCAGTAATGAGGTAACTTTTTCACCATTGTCATCTTGCTATATTTGCCGCGTCTGTCAGGATTCTCGTTGGCACTATTTGGGACCGCTTCATGACAACGGTCGGCTAATCAAGATCCACTTCGCAAAAAGGCCCATCGGCAGATGCCACTTGTATCCAAAGAACACGAAAAGAACAGCAACCATGCCGTAGTCATTGGGCGGACGAATGTCGGCCATGGCAGCTATAATGAAACTGAAATATCAGACTATAGCCTCAATCCAGCTTCTCTATTGCTTTAGGGCACGGGAGGTTGTATCTACGTTACAACATAAAGGCAAAATGGCGGTGCTTTAATTCACAGCAGCGCCTTGGCGACGAACAGTGCAAACAAAATTTGAAATATTGAGCAACGAGTTGAATGGTGTCGGGATTTTCTGTCGCTGGTATTACACCAACTCTAGGGGGCGAGTCATGATTAGAGCCCTGCGCGGATAACAGTTTGATTATCCGCATCCGATCCGCATCCGCAGACTTTGTATCCGCATCCGAACTGCATTCGCAAACTTTTTACATTATTGTATCCGTATCCGATCCGCATCCGCACACTTTGCATCCGTATCCGAACCGCATCCACAAAATGTGGAGCCACATCCGACTCACAATCCAGGCATTCATTGTATATCATAACATCAAGAGTGAATGAAAAAAAAATAAATACAAATAGCACGTTTTAATTTGTTTGCTTATCTCTGTACAAAGAAATACTCGGGTCACTATTCAAAGGGGATGTCATTTTATCATTTCATTATCAGTGTCATCGTATATATATTAAAAGCGATCAGCCTTCCCGAGACACTGCGCGTCGAAGGAAAAGTTATCTCAGTTATGTGATCGTCCTAGGAGTCCGCGACACTCTGCCCAGAAGAAGTGCACAAAAAGGATGTCGAGGCACTTAGTTGTTTTTGGAATCATGACCACACTACTCTTTGCGAAGAGGGGGAGGTCTCTTCTACTTTCTTGTGACTTGTACGTTTGAGGTTCTCTTCGCCCGGAGAAAGTTTCCGCTCTTTCCCTGCCAATGTACTAGCTTTCTCGGGACGACTGATGCCCTGCAATCTTTGCTTTCTCTATAGATAGCATTTTTGACGAGAGGCAACGCACTAACTGAAGTGATCTTCAGTGAGAATCAGATCTTTCTTAGGATCCCTATCGCTTCTTCGAAACGCATTTTGTGGAAATACGGCTCGTACGTGGACAACTTTTCGTGGACATAGATTTCATGGACACACGGTTCGTCGACGCTGTACGTTTTGCGGCACATGCCCCTGCAACGTTTAGTCGACAACGCAGTTCTTCACTAAGCCGCTAGAAGCTAGCGCGCGATTCACTAAGGCGTGCTTAACCATGCCCCCCTCCCCCCTGTAATCCAGGCGAGGCGCAAAAAGTTGGTTGCGAAAATAGCAGGGTTGTGTGTGACGAAATGTCTCAGGTTTTTCGATGAAACGAACGCGGAAAGCTTTTCGATCAAACGTCGCATGTCGACGAAACGATTTGTAGATTAAACATCAGTCGACGAACTGAATGCCACCGGGCAAAACTATAGATAGATCCGGATCCAAGGATATCTGCATCCGCATCCGATCCGCAATCCGCCAAAATTTGTCTCATTTTCATTCGCATCCGCCAGTTTACTGCGGATATCCGTGGATAATCCGCGGATATGCAGGGCTCTAGTCATGATCCTGCGAAGACGTCCGAAAAATCGCTTTGGAAACTGTAAACACGCTTTCACATTCGAAAAGCGTGACTGATAATTTGTGCAGGCTGTGAAGAAACCGGTTTCCGCATTTCTTAGTAGACTTTGCGTTTCCGGCCTGGCTACAATATTTTTCTAAAACGTCTTTTGGTCACAATCGAAGGTTAAGCCTAGCCCTTATTTTCAACCAATTTTGTCCAGATTTTTAAGTAGGCTATCTCTTGGGAATGGTGATAACTATGCAAATTTGTTTGTAACTTTCATGCAAAATACTGGTGCTCAGCTCCAGAAACACTTTTATAATTCAGAATGACTACTTTTTATTGGAATAAGAAATGGAGCATGAAAGACAACACTAAAAGCTTATAAAGTTGTTTAAAAAAATGAATAATGCACAGTATTGTTGTCACTTACATGTGATGCCAATTCCGAGAGAGTCTTCGCTACCTTCTCCGCTAAAAGAAATAAAAGTTGACGTTAGAGAAATTGCTTAGAAACAGTGCAATGCTAATAATGGTAGTTAAACCTCAACAGAAGAAACCATGATTTAAAAAAATTTAAATGTAACAACTTTTTATTTTTTTTTATTTTCTTACCCTATTCCTATTGAAAACGCAAATCATATTTGTTGAATTAGTGTTGTGAGAATATTAGAAATTTCAAATAGTAGAGAGTGCACAGGATACTCAGTTTCGCGATAACTTGGCGAACTGTGGAGACTGTGGCCCCCGCACCCCAATAAGAGCATTGGAGCAAGGCACTTCACAACACTCCCTGGTTGAGGCCACGGAGGCCTCGTTACTGCCACAGCAACGGCACCGTCCGTGACAAATTGTAGTTCTACGCCTCTTTGGCTTTTAAAGGCAATTGAACTCGTGCGATTGCATCTGGCTACACGACACGGAAGAAAGATAGGTGGAGACCAACGAGCTTGAGTAAACTTAGAGCGGTAAACCAGCGGCCAAAAATGGCACCCCCCCGGTTGCCGCCATCTTGACCGTTTGCCACATTATTAATCATGTGACTTTAAGATTGCTGCACCCATAGGTGCGCCAGATCAGATTGGGCAGATTACGGTAAGCACGGCCGCGGTCCAAAATTTACTTGATCTCGCTCTAGGGTAAACGTTTAAAACATTGGCGTTCAAAAACCTACCCGCGTCCAGTTATTCTATCAGTCTTGTCACGTGACATGATACCCCAGAGTAACTCGGATTCATTCAAGTAAGATTGGAACACAACCCCAGAGGGCCCCTCTGCTTACCGTGATCTGGCCAATCTGATCTGGCCCACCTCTGGGCGCAGCCATCTTGACGTCACGTCAAGATGGCGGCAACCGGGGGGTGCCATTTCCGCTGCAGGCCTTGGGTTGCGGTTTACCGCTCTAAGGTGATACTCAAGCTCGTTGGTGGAGACATGTTACTTTTCAACGATACTTAATTCGGATCAACCCGTTTCCGAGAACAACGTGGCATTTGAACTATGTTTAAACGATTGCTGCCCTGTAATTGGACACTTCCGCTCAAAACATCGCCCTGACGTTTGCAGTCGCCACAGATTCGCGAGTAAATTAAGTGTATGGTTGTCTCATGAACTGTCCCCAAACAGCTCGCTACTCAAGTGGATGGCAATGTCGCGGCGGTGGACGTTCATCCAAAGTTAGTTTGTTTCGCAGCAGACGACAGCCAGTTCCTCCGGGCCTTGAATTTGGCGGTGACACAAATGCTCCCGTGACGTGGTGACACGTGCCTCGCTCCGAAGCTCTAATTGGGTCGTGCGGGCCGTAGCCTCCACAGTTCGCCAAGTTATCGTGAAACACAGTATAGCTGGGTACAAACGCTATCATCATCATCTCAGAAGGGTACAATTTCGGTTTTGCCTGCACACTGGGCAAACATTTTTCTTTTTTCGACAAAACTTTTATTTTGAGGCATGTCTGCCCTAATTAAGCAGAAAATTTTTTTTTTTTTTCTCCTAGGTTTGGTGTTTCTTAAAATAGAAACAAACTTTGTGATTGTAGATATCTACATTTGTAATAAAAAATTAAACTGTGGCTGTTATGCAAGAGTATGTTAGGCAGAGATACCCTGACCTGTATTCATCATTTGTGATCCTTTTTTTTTTTTTTTTCATTCAAATTCGAGATTGAGAAATAATATTTGCATATAACAAGATTTGTAATTCCACTGGATTAGGTATAGCTGGGCATCGCTATAGGGTTAATTTCTTGTCAAATGCCTTGTTCACTTGCCATCCCAAGGCATCAGACTTTCTGAGGTTACAGTCCATAAATGTAGTTAGATTAAAATTAGCTTATACCTAAACAAGTGGAAGCTTGGGAACAACCTTCACGAGTCTAGCTGGGTTTCGCTTAAGGAGAAACACTACACAGAAAAAACGTTTCTGCAAAAAAAGTAGATATTGAAATTGCCATATTTATATCTGCCAACATCTAGAGAGTATTCCCATAAAGTTATATTTGCTTACACTGCATAGTTAGTTTTTTTATAAATTATTTTCAGTCCACCGGTGCTAAAGAAAAGGTAGAGGTTTAAGCACTTTGATTGCATTTTTCTCCGTTCCACTTGGCATACATTGCACTTAATAAATCTATCGTCTCAATATGAAACTATAGAGCTTTAATTTTTGTGGCTTATATACCGAAACTTTATGGAGCCGGTTGCTATGAATTTAGATTTTGCATTTTCATGTTCCTTTATTATGAAAAATTGTAATTTGCAAAACTTCATAAATATGAGAGAAAAAAATTGTTTTTCATTAATTCTTTTTTAGCAGAAAAAAGCATATTTTGAGATTTCTTTTCATAGTAACCGACAACAGGTATTCCAGTACGCATTCCACCAGAAAAGTATGTGGAAAGGGTGAGGGCCTGGGATTCAATAAAGAATGAAGAAGACAATGAGAACTGGTACTGCCATGTTGGCATTTCCTCCTTAATCTGCTTAATCAATCTGCTACACTACAGTGTGCCAAGTGTGTTCTACACCAACACTTCAATTTGAAACGAGGGGCTTTTACTTGCAAAAAAAAATTAGGCATGGCATGGAGATGCTTTGGTTGATTCAAGATTGTGACACGATTGCGCTTACATCTGTGTTCAATAAGGTTTGTGGCGTTCATTACTTTGCTTTTTTTTTCCAGCCTGTGCGCTAGATCCTTGGAGAATAGTAGTATCAAGAGGTGTTTCTCGCATGGTCTGCCCAACATTACTGCACAAACATCGGGAGAAAAAACAGCTCCTTTGTCACCTCCACGCCAACTGCGCGTCTTTCGCCGAATATGTTAAATATTAGAGTGACTGAATACTAGGAATTCGATTTGCGAATGGAATTATTCGGGAACTTACTATTCGATTTGTATGCGTGTATTCAATTATTTGCGCACCCCTACTATTTAGTACCGCGAAATTCAAAATAGTCATTGTGAAATCGGCAAGTGAAAATCATGCCACAACCAACATTTAAATATACCCGCGCTTTTCAGTGCCGTGACCTCAGGGGAAGGGAGGCTTGCAGGTTGAGCGGGCAGTCTAAATATGGACTATTCAGAGCATTTGTTTCGTGCTGCTGCGCGGGTGCTGGAGCGAGCTTCCAAAGCATTCATTTGATACCATCAAACTGCTTTTAATCAGTTGGGAACCGTGTCTACATCTAAAGAGGGAACCCATGCCTTCCCCCGATGTCACGTTTTCATTGTTGCCAGTAGAAACTTTCACTTTGAAAAACTGTAAATTCAATAACTTCGCGAATAAAAAAAAAATATATTTTGGCCCAATATTTGGGTTATTATTTCACTAATGTTTGTTGGTGTAAGGGGTACTCCGGCGATTTCTTCATGCTACCCGATTTGTCGGAAAATTTGCTCAACACACCAACATTAGGTCAAAATATATCTTTTTTTGCGAAGTTATTGAATTTACAATCTTGGTCCTCATCGCGTTTTAATGCGAAAGCATTAACTGTCCCATGGAGTGAACCGACATCTTCAGCTTTAAAGCAAAGCCAAATGGCCCCTTCCCCTGTAAAATGTCATCTGTAGCAGGAATCTGATGGATGGGCTCCCATTGGGTGGCGCGCGTCATCAAGGAACGAGGCTCCCATTGGCTCTCGTGCGGCATAGTTCCAAAAATAGCCACCAGAGAAGTCCTCTGGTGGCTGCGGCGGTGCAGCGCATGCAGCGACCCGACCGCCGGTACCGCCGGGTGGCCGGCGGTGGCGGCAGAGCCTGTTCGGGCAAGCTCCGGATCGTGTGTATGGCCGAGGGCATCGCAGCCACCTCACGAGAGCGCGCGCTGCGCCGTGGTTGTCCATGCCACTACGCCGCAGACGAAACGTGGTTGTCCATGCCACTACGCCGCAGACGAACTAAGGGAGCGGAAGAACGACATTTATGCTTTCACATTCGCAACTCATAAGAAGTGCTTAGGTGTCCTCGGACTTTTTTCACACTGAAAGTCGCTACTGGCAACAACGAAAAAGTGATGCCGGTGGAAGGCAGGGGTTCACTCTTTGGACTGAAGAATTTGTTTCCAACTAGTTCCAAGCAGTTTCATGGTGCCAAATGAATGCTTTAGGGGTGCACAACTCAAAATTGACGCGGGCCAAAAAAATGTCGATTGGGAACTGCGCGGGTTTTCAATATCTGCCAAACAGGTTTTCAATATCTGGCGTCATTGCAATGGTTGCCGTCTTAAGCAAATCTCGCAGTGCCATGTTTGTGGGCCGCACAGAAAGTGCCCGAGAGCTGCATGCGGCCCGCGGGCCGCAGGTTGTGCACCCCTGCAAGTTTAGAAGCTTGCTCCGGTACCCGCGCACCAGCACGGAACAAATGCTTGGCATAGTCTAATTTTTGACTGCTTGCTCAGCTGGCAAGCCTGCCTGCCACTGATGTCACGACTCTGAAAAGTGAGGGTATATTTGAATGTTGGTTTTTGCATCATTTTTACTTCCTGATTTTACAATAAATATTATGATTTTCATGATACTAAATAGCATACCAGAAAGGGTGAGAGTCTGGGATTCAGAAAATATAGTTAGGTGAGGTAGCTCAAAATATTGCCGGAGTATCCCTTCTTTAAGCATGGCAAAACAGTAGTGAGAGGCTTGGAGAAACTATTCGATATTCGATTAAAAAATACTCGTCCAAAACCACTATTCACTTCAAATTTGCTTCAAACTCAAAATCCAATATTTGCACCTGATTATTATTGATTTAGCAAAGTAGTTTTAGGCTGCAGTTTCGATTTAATGAAGTCTGCCCCTCGTGTATGCACATGACAGACTGATCATTATTTGTAGAGATGTAAATCACCTCCATGGTAAATGATGCAGTTTTCATTTTTACCTCAAACAAAAATTACACCCAAGAACCTCTGAATACTGAACCAGGAAGAGGGAGGGAGGGGGGGTGCGAGAGAAGCCTGATTGTTCTCCGTATTTCAGTAGGACAAGGAAGGCCCAATATTTTAGCCTGCCCTTGGAAAACAATAGAACTCCAGGAGCAAGAAAAATTGTTGATTCCCATTTTCAGTTCCTGCAGATGCCTATGAATCACGTGGCATGCCGAAATTCATTAAAAGACACATGCTAAGGAAAAAAACATGTCATAAAACAAATTTACAACGAAGAAAAAAAAGCTTTTAAAGCTATATTTACGGCGCAAAATGAATTTGTAGTTTCTCCACGTGGCCGCCGCCGCCCCCAGAAGGGAACACTCCAGCGCGCTGCCACTGTCAATTTCTGACCGGCACACAGGTCTATCACGTGGTGCTTGCGCTCTTTCAGGAGCCTCCTGTGGGCTCTAAAAGTTACTTATTAATCTCCATTTTTGTTACACTTCAAACGAAGATGAATAAGTAACTTTTAGATATCATAGGAAGCTTCCAAAAGAGCGCAAGCACCACGTGATAAATAGCGGCCACTTTTCCGCGGTGCCCGCGGACGACAACTACAAATTCGTTTCGCGCCGTAAATGCAGCTCTAAAAATTTTTCTTTTTTGTTGTAAATTTGTTTTATGACTTTGTTTTCAATCCAGGCTATTTAAAAAAATGTTTTTTTTCCGTTGCATATGTATTTTAAAGGGAAGCTGAAACACTTCTTGAAAAAAATGGGTTAGAGGTGAATTCTGGCGTATTTTCATCCCGTGAATCTGAATATCACGTTCGTTTTCCCCAAAGATGTAACTAAATGCGAGAAAACACGAAACACCTCCAACCAGTCGTGGCGTCATTCTAGGATCTTTGGGCCGCCAAGCGCGTGTCACTCATGTGGTCAGCGTGTGCAATTGCAAGTTTGACAGGTATATTTCCCTGCAGTGACACCAGTCACGACGTCTTTTTCTGACCTTGTTGAAAATAGAAAGAGTGTGCCTGCATAGCTTTGACAGGCGCTGAAGATGTGCAAGAGCAGGGATTCTGAAAACTCTTAATATGAAGTCACGCCTCGGGAAGGAGGGGCTTCAGCAATACTTTAAAAATTAATTTCTGCAGCCTCCCTGCACCAGATTGAAAATTCATCTTGATATTCGTGATCCTGAAGGCCAAATGAAGACGATTGAGGTGTTTTTCCTCCAATACAGAACCGCTTCAGTTTCCCTCTAAGGAAGGACACTGGCTAGAGTTTAACTTCTGAACTACTCAAGTGATTGGAATGAAATTTGCAGGGGAGATTTAACATCAGATATGTGTGTAATATGCAAATTTTCAGCTCTCTAGGAAAATTTCACATAGCTGCATAAGAAGATGTGTCATTCTTCGTTAAGAAATCTATTATATTCAAATGAAGCTTTTAAGCACCATTTTGAGTGTTTGAATATAAAGTTGGGGATGTGGGACTTCGGGCTATCTAGTTTTTATAACTCAAATGTAAATATCTCATGAAGAGTTATTACCTCAAAATATGAGATGCATATCTGTCCTAGGTAAATTTTTTTAAAACATAATTTTCTCTCAATGAGGACCTCAATTTAAAACAAAATAAAATATATAGCCTGATTCCCCAGTAAATTTCAGTAAAGAAACACCTTGATTGTGGTATCAGGATATGTTTACTTTCAAACAAAGGTTCCTTCGTATGAAATTTGCAGCAAAAAGTGGAATGGAGAAAAATGCATTCAAACATTGAACTCGTTTACTTTATTACTGCCTCACAATGTGTTGAAAATATTTTATATCAACATAACTATTTGGTGTATGGTTATCGAATTTAGTGCAAGGGTGTAAAATTAGTTTCTAAAACTGAAAACCTCAAATTTAAAAAAATTAATTAAAAAAAAAAGTAAATTTAGGTTCATGTCCCCCCTTAACAGAGGACGAGACAGGGAAAAGGGGAGAAGCTCACCCAGCTCCAACTCTAATTCACTGGCTCCCTGGATGTGACCCAGGTGGGCCGGTGGGGTGGCACTGAGGCGCTCACGCTGCAGTCGGCTCAGTGTCTGGATCATCTCTGTAGACTCCTGAAGTTTCTGCTGCAGCACAGCATTGACGTCGCTGTCTGCACTGTCCAGCGGTGATGACTCTGAAACTAGCAAACATACACACATCATTCTAACTGCGCCTGCAGCGAATGCAGAGGAAAAGTAAAAAGATATAATTGGGGTATGACGCCCCCCCCCCCCCCCCCCCCCCCAGTAAAGCTCCCATACTTCGCGTCAACTATTTTGTGCTGCGTTGTCAAGGCTAGCGTAGCTTCTGTAGTGCTCCAAAATGTCTCCTTCTCTCGAGAAAATGCAAATGAGATGCAAGACAAAGTCACGTGCTCTCACAGCAGTGCAGGGTTGCAGCACTGTGAAAGCTGTGCTAGCCTAGACAATGTAGCACAAAATAGTTGACGCTCAGTATATAGAAGATTTGAATTGTCTAAAATTTTTTGTCGGGAAACTTCGAAGGAAGGTTAAGGTTTCAGAAAAGGCTGCCTCCGACATTTTTTGTATTAACGTTGACGATCGGGATAGTTGGTTAACTTTTAAAACTACAAACAGTGCAACGATATAGACAGAGTAAGTTTCATTCATTCATTCACTCATTTATTATCCCTCGGGACTATGAAATGATTTTTCAACTTCTTCCTCCTTAGCTTTAATCCTTAACTCAAAAGCGAAATGAGAAATCACATGGTTGTGACATGCTTTGGCACCGGAGGCGATGACACCATGCTTTTTAAGTACACCATGGAACTTGTCATTCTCAAGTGATGATAAGTGCTGTCATGGCACTCATTGGCCATGAATGCGAATTCAAATGTTCGTCGATAGATTGATTGTTGACGAGCGCGTACGTCCGAGTGACGCAGCGCTCGTGTCCAGTAAGTGAGCTTGATTCGGCTGACGTGCTTGGGCACAGCGGATGCATCACAGTGAAAAGGCGGTGAGCCTTCGAAGGAAAGGAGGCACGAATTGTCCGTTATATTTTCAAATTTTCATGCCGAAAAGCAGGCTTTAGGCTCTTGTGTACTTGTTTTATTTTGGCGCACTGAACAATATACGATTAGTAAAATCCCAATTTATCCCAGTCGAAAATTCCAAGGTCCCTTTAGGGCCCTGGCAGGGGCATTACATAAGGAGACTGACAGACAACAGAGCTGATGACTGTCAACCTTCTTTTACTCTGTCTGTGTCATTGTGCTGTTAGTATTTTTATGCTGTGCTGTTAGTATTTTTATGCATCACCTTTTTGTTTTTGTAAAGCACCTTTCTACGAAAAAGTGATTAGCACACACAAAGCTGAACTCCGAGCTAAGAGATTTTGAACATGACGAACCAGTCAGTCCAGTGTGTCGTGTTTGTATGCTGCCTTGCAGAAATGGAAAGGAACGCTTTAAAGGGACACTGACAGGGAATTTATGCCCTCCAAGATTTTTACTTGAACATGAAATATGACAGCCCAACTACCCAGAGCACAATTTGCGGCTCGAAATTCGTTTTCTTTCCGCCGAAACACCGACGGTCGAGAATTGGCTGGTTTGAGGTGTGCATACTCTCTTTGCCATGGTTACGTGGCGATCAAACTAGCATACCAAATATGTTTAAAGTCATGTTTCAGTATAAGGCCGACATTCAGTATTAAAATAGAAAAGAATATGAACCCCATTTCTGTGGTTTCCAAAAAGCTGCAAATACGTTGATAAAAAAAATCTTGCACAGATCACAGGAAGTGCCGTATTTACTTGAATCTAACGCGCACCTTTTTTCCGGGAAAATAGGTCCAAAAATTGCATACGCGCTAGAATCGAGTGCGACCCAAAACTGCGCTACCATATCGCCATCGACATTTTAAAATGGCCACTCCATTACGCGCTGAGACTGAGAGGCTTAGAGCGTAGCCAGCACTTAGCGTAGTCGTGTGCTTCTTGCGTTCGTATCAACATGAAAGTTCCCACTGCTGGATTCGAAAGGAAAGTGATATTGTGCGCGGATAGCGATGGAAATCAGGCCACGTGCGTTTAGTGTTCCAGAAATTTGCGTGCGGGACTGGCGCAAGCAGAAAGAAAGGATTTTGGCCAGCAAGTCAACGTGGAAGGGATTCAGTGGACCGAAGAAGGGCCGATTCCCCGACAGCGATGACGAGTGATGCATATCGCCCACGGACGCTGCCCCGGAACGGCATCGTGATGATGACCTTGCCGGCGAGAGACAGCGCTGTTCATTTCATCGCAAGATTGAAGCATTTGGAATAAATCTTCGTTGTTCCAAGTGAGAGAAAGTTTCATTTCTGTATCGAACCTACAAAATCTGGTGCGCGTAACAATCAAGGTCATCGCAATTTTTTTTTTCTTTTCTTTTCGGACTTTGAAAAATGGGTGCGCGTTACAATCGAGGGCGCGTTAGATTCGAGTAAATACGGTACACACACTATGTCATTCTTAGCATGGTGACAAACCACGGGCTGGATGCCGCAATGGCGGCGCACGGTGGAACAATGTTGCGACGGACATGGGACTGCTACTTCAGAACTGTTGTTCGCAGTACCGACCAATCAATCTTCAAGCGCAGAACAGTGAAACAATCGCACAACAAACAGTGCACGCAACACAGTCGTCATCGTCAGCTTCACACGCCAAAGAAGCAGAGTAGTGGAAAAAAACTGGGTAGGGAGCGATAGCCACGTGACTTCTGGCAACTCTCTCCTCAACATTTCTCCCTCCTTCTCGGTACGCTAGTCGGTATGAACCTCTATGCTTGGGTTTCGGTTTCGGAGCAGTTGAGCTTTTGGCTTATTTAAAAAGATACACAATTCTGCAGCAAAATATTGGATGGGTAGTGTCCCGACATCATATAAAATCACCTAAGAAAAATATAACATTGAAAGTTTCAGCCTTATAGGCCAAATCTATACATACTGCACTTATCAACCTCCACCCACCAAAAAAAAAAAGACTTAAAGAAAAATAATAATTCCAATCAACAAAATCTTTGTTTTCATGTGAAATAGAATACCCATTGTGCAAGTTAAAGTAAAAGTTAATTGTAGGAAATTCAATTCTAGAGAAAAACAATAACACCCAAAGAAAACCAAAACATTTTCACAATTTTTTTGCATTTCAAAAAAATTCAGTTATCAAACTTAAAAAAAAAAAAAAAATGAAATGTCGGCTTCGAGCAGTGCGAAGCGGAAGGGAGAGAGCAGATAGTATCTGTAGCTGTTGTGCGGCAGAGCCATTTAGGCGTTCAGCTCAAAGCTGTCATGTAGTGAAGCCAACAATCTCTTCCGTAGGAGACTCAGTGATGTTGCCCCAGCAGCACCGGCAGCGAGGTATTTAAACGTCCTTGACCGACAGTCGAAAGCTTGGAACCAGCTTGCGGTTTTCAGCGGAATACTATTTCTTATTCTTCCCATCATTCGCACACAAACGAGTTTGCGCCAACTATATCAGTGCGCGAGATTCTCTGTAACCGCCAAAGCCCTAAACTTCCGCCAAAGCGGACGGCCCAGCGTTATTTGCATTTGTGCTGCACAAGCGCTGCCTGACCGTGCTTGTGTCGTAGTTTCAATATTTTGCCTCACTGAAACTTTTTCAAATCGGGATGGTCACACCCAGAAAAGTGCCACGCATGTTGTTAAAAGATGCACGTGATATAGCTTCAAAAATAATGGAATACATGCTAGAAAAAAGAAACCTTTCAGCCTTTTTACTCTGGTGAAGGAAGACCAGTGAAGCTGTACTATGGGGGGAATCAAGCAATGGCCGGCCGCAAGTCGGCAAGCCAGGGTGGAAAGGCTGGAAAGGCTGCCGCCATCTATGAGCAACGCCGGCAACCAGACAACCGGCAAGCCGGTTGTCTGGTTGCTGTAGAAAGCTTGCCGCCATCTATGAGCGACGGTGGCAACCAGACAACCGGCTTGCCGATTGTCTGGTTGCCGGCATCGCTCATAGGTGGCGGTAGCTGTCCAGAGTTTTGTCATCATTTATTTGCTGGCGGACACAATCCTGGGTACCTAGCCCTTAACAGCTTAATGTAAAAATAAAAACAAACAGCCGCTTGAAAGTGCTTCGTGCATGCTGTGAGGTGGCGCATCGGACCTGGACATCCCTTGGAGAGAAGCGGACAGGCATAATGTAACTTACATAGGAGGCACTGCCCAGGCACACAAAATTTTCTTGGAGAATAGGTCGCACCTTCCTCTTTGAGACTTCACTGTTTCCTGTCAAAAGCTACAGTAGGCTCCCAAAAATTCAGACTTAAAATATTTCCTACTTCTGGTTAATTCAAACAAATTTCAAAATTTTGGTTGTCCTGCTAGGTTTCTAATGGATTCATAAGCCGCTTAGTTTGTATGTCATTTTCGTGTTATTCATACCTTTTGTTCTCGTGGTCCCACTGAGTGAGCTTCTTTCTGAGCACTGGTGCACTGCAGAGAGGCAACACCCGCAAAGCTTGCTTCCGTGGGTGCTGCCTCTCCGCATTGCACCGGTGCTCGGTGAGAAGCGCACACAACAGGGCTCAAGCAGAGCAACATGAGCAATGAAAACGGGCAACACGTGGAAATTTAAATAGCAACTTGCATGGACACCGTGACGTGGCGGCATGACATAGGTCCAAGTCACAGCAACCATGCAAGTTGCTATGAAAACTGCTGCGCGGTGCCCGTTTTTATTGCTCATCTGTCCCCTGTTAGACAACTTCTTGGCCTCATGAACAAAATTTTGTTTTGAGTTGTCATGTGATGTCTAAAAAACAGTCCACGATAAACAACATCTTTGGGGGATAACTAAAGTTATGACATACATTTCACAATGTTTCTTGTATGGCATGCCTGCTTATGATCAGTAAGCCCATGTAGAGGAAATCATCAAATACCTGCGTTGTATGTGTAGCCATTCAAATATATGGCACATCATAATTTTATCTTGCATCATATTTAGATGAATTTCTGAGAATTCAAACAAAATTGTGGCTTCCTGGACTTTGAATTAATGAGTCTACTGTACCACCTTGCATTTTTTGGGGGTGAGCTAACTTGACAGATAAACTGCCGAGAATTAGGAGGAAAATGATATTAAAGGAGAGTGGCAAAGTAGCAATATGATCTGAAGTGGAAGATACTGCAGTGATGTGATTGGCCTAAGCCATTTTGGAGCACCTTTTAAAGCAGCCAAACAGTGTTTCGGAGCAGCAAAACTGGCTTTTGGAGCAGATATTCTTAAAAAAATAAAAATATTTGTTTTAATTGCTGGACAAACGAAGGGCACTTTGTGCTGTGTTGTGATGGAACTCGCTGTTTGTGTTTTTACTGCTGTCTCAGCAGTAAAAACACAAGCGTACAGTGTTGTAGGCGTTGCCGAGCAATTCCGAAAAGAACTCTTGCCACTATTTTACTGGTTCCCGACGTGCCAGATTTTTGTCAAAAGTAAGCAAACGTAAAACAATGGATTGCAAGCGTCCCGGCTGGTGCCTCTGTCGTGCAGTCATGTTCACATGCACGTGAGGGCAACTTCAGCAGGCTTGCAGTGGCACGTGCTTCGTCGCGCGAGCGGAGACAACGGTTGTTCAATCGAAACCGAAACAATGCCATTCCGCTCCGTCGCCAACTGGTTCGCAAAATAGTACGCAAAATCTAACTGTACAGCATACGACAAAAAAAAACAGTCGAGCGGCGCGTGCATGCCAGGCCGGCAGGCGAGGTACACGCTAAACACACACAAAAAAAGAACCTGAGCGCATCGATGCACGACATCGCGAGCCAGGGTCAAAAGGTTCTTGGAGCGCTTTGTGCAACGACTAAACTCGAGACAAACAAGCGCGATGTGCGGGTTAAACATGCACACATTGCCTTCTTTGCTTTAGCTCACTTCTTTTCACCAACTTTCTTTCGCGGCAGATTTTTCACGTACCGGGGTCCCTCTCGAAAGAAAGCCCACCGAGAGAAACCTGGGTAATCAATACTTCGACAAGCAGTCTGAGTTAAGAAGGGCTTTTGTAGTACAGTATGATTTAAAGAAGGACAGGAATGTCGATGAACAAGTTTAGAAAGCGCCATATCTGCAGCGACGTGGGGACGGCAACACCAGACGTCGCGCGGCCACGGTGACTGTGGTTACGCGAGCGTTTCAGCTCACAAAGCAACTCTCGCCGCCCAAAAACGTGGTTTTGTTCCATAGCATGACGGCATGGCTGGCACCCGGCACACTAGCGTCAGAGCGTCCGCACACGCCCGCGTCTATCGTTGAAAAAAATTTAAAAAAGACGCGAGACGAGATTCTCGAGACAACGAGGGTGCAAATAGACCATTTGCTATATTACCCAAGCATCAAGGAGATTGCAGGGATTGGTGTTTCACGCGCCACACGCGCACGCCCTTCCCCGAATAAAAGATTCTAAGGAAATAACCAAAATAAAGCTTTGACGAACGCGCGTGCAAGATGCCTTTTGTTTTAGGTATTTGCTTTAGAAAAATTACTACTGCTGAGGCCAGCACGTGCGGCGCAGGGAACACCAATCCCTGCATTCTCCTTGATGCTTGGGTAATATAGCAATAGGTCTATTGCGAGACGGCGGGAAAAACCATGCAAGACTGGATGGACGATTGATGCAGGGTACTTTGTGTCAGGCAGACGCTTGCGCCACCTAGTTCACCCATGCTCAATTACGGTTCTCAGTTTAGTTTCGGTTTTGAAACGCGACCGAAATTGGTCCTTTGGCACAGGCTTGCCGCAGATTACTCATATTTTGGCAAAATGTAGCAGGATGTAGCAGGGTTAGCCCTTTGGCGCAGTTTGGTGCAATTGGCGCAGCAATCACATCACTGATACTGTTAAAAGAGCACTCCTAAAAATGACACAAGATCATGTCACCAGGCAGGACCAATCGTAAGCCCTGTCTTGGGTCTAACCAATAAAGTTGCTCAAATCATAATTTCTAAATTTGTTTTCTGTTTGAACGTATGGTCTTCTCCTGCCCATTGATACTTTTAAACTTGGGAAGCCTCTGCAGGCTAAAACTAAAGTAAATGGCGCTTCCAATGAGGGTGAGACATTTTGCCTATGTTACAAGAGCAGTGAGCAGCTCCAAATAAAAAGTATACAAATTTGCTCCTTGCTCACTCGGAGGGCTGCCGGCCTGCCCAAATATTTAGATTTTAGATAAATCCTGCAGGTTTAAAGCGCCATTAACTGCAATATCCAACATATGAAGCATTTTTGTAGGACAATCTTTCTAACAAAAGAGAAGCAAAGCAAAAACAAGCTATTTCACAAATGCCATCAACAACAGGACTTTCATAGCAACAGATCCTCCTCACCTGCATTATGTGAATGATCATGCCGGTCGTGATGATCATGATGTTCATGGTAAACATGTGGCTCGTGCCACTCAACAAAGTTCTGATGACTGACATGATTTGCATGATTACTGTCGCCGACTGTGGAGTCTGCTGTTAGGTCGTTGAGGGCACAAAGGGCATCAGGTGGCCGACTGTCATTTTGTGTAACTTCGGCCGCTTCAGCCTCAGCGTTGTCAACTTCGTCATGCTTAGCAAAATGCAGCAGGTCCTTCTCCTCTGGCACAATTCCATTGCGATGCTGCAAAATGTGTTGGCCCCCATTAGCCACAAACAGCATGCATCCCAACATCTGGACTGTTTGGGTTTGGATCGAAAAAAGAAGCAACTCACAGCTTCCAGCACTCTGACAGTCTTCGAATGCTCCCCCGAAGTTAGAATGTCCAACAGGTTGTCCACCATGTCCATGACATAGTCACAGTCTTTGGCAAAGCTAAGTAAGCTGAAAAAATTAAGTCCCCAGTTACGTTGTTATCACAAAGTCCCGAAACTTCAACGTACAAGTACCACAACAAACAGGCATGTATGAGTTTCTTTGTCCTTGATTAATTTCACAATACCAACCACAAAGAGCGATTAGACGTTTTGTGGCATGCATATTCAACACGGCAGAGGAAATATAAAAACAAGTCACATACCTTTCGGCATACTGAAAACCGAGCTCATCGCCATACGTGGAGTAAACCAAGTCGGACTCTTCTTTCGAAAGGTTTGCAAAAGTAGAGTCGTAGTGAGGTGCATAGGTGCTGTAGGTCCCATAGTTTAGGTAATTGACTGAAAGCCAGTGCAAAGCAAAGTCAGATTAGACAAGGTTGCCAGAGAGTGCATAGGCAGAGGCTCAAAGACTAAATACAGAGCTCTACAATCTGTAATGGCGAAAACTTACTTGGCCGTGCAATGTTCTTAATGTCATCTTTGAAATCCATAAGAGTCCCTGTCCCATGAGCGAGTTTGCCAACCAACATTTCCAAGTTAACCTTCATTTCTTTTGGACCTAGAATCAAAGCACACGACGTGTAAAACAATGACCCTAAATGTTAATATTCTTGCTTACCATTGGCTCCACAATCAGGGTTGAGGATTGCGAGCGTCGTGCTTCCATCTGGCATCTGTCGTAGGAAGCTGAACTGTAAAGTAATTGTAAAAATCCAAGTGAGTAAAAACAACCCAATTGTAAATAACAAAAAATAGATCTGACCATTTTCATGTGGCCTCCGAAGCTTAATCCAAATCACAAAAAAAGAAAAGTATGACAAACTACTTTGGTAGGGAAAGTTTCTAAAAGGAAATGCAGGTGAACCTTGTTATAACAAAAACTGATACAGTGTTGCGAAGATGACGAGGGACAGCTTTATGAAAAACAAGAATTTAGAGTGCACCATTCTTCCTCGAACAATCCTACCGTATTGGTACCTACCATTGCTCCTGTTCTTCCGACAGACCACCGTCAAAAATCTCATAATCACCCTCACAACGCGAGTTATCAGATATAGTGAAATAAATGCCAAGTTTGTAGGGTCACACTCTATTACAATGGGAGTTTCACCTCTATGACAAAACCGAAAATATGAGGTCCGCCACAGTATTGGTTAAAGTAGCAAAGCAATTTCTAATTTGTATACGGCGCAAAATGCATAATTTCATAGCATGAGGTAGAAAAATATACAAAAGCAAATTGCAAACATGTTTGTGAAGTCCGGCATGAGTTCCGACTGCTCGATACACAACAGTGCACATTTTGAATGATGGATAGCACCATCTATGAGCAGAGCATATAAACAAAGCATGTGACAGCAGCACTATCTATGGGTGGCAGCAAACACCAAATACAGCTTCTGCAAATGATGATATACAGGAAGGCTGCCTTTCCTGAGATATGACATTAACATGTGTTTGGTAAGTGCGGTGAAAAACAGTCACAAGGACACTGCTGCAGACCTCGAGCTTCCACCGAGCACTTTGTCTACTGTTCTGCGAAAATAAAAGTTTGAAGAGACACCTTCGGACGACACCGAGAAGTGAGAAGAAGCAAGTTAGGCCTTGCCTTTACCCAGATGGGGATGAGGCCCTAACTTGCCAAATCTAGAAGATTGATTTTAGGAACTACGGTAATCCCTCATAACATCTTTGAACATGCAAAAAGTGGCAGAGATCAAGTGCAAGGTTTAGCGCTCAAATGACGACGCCGGTGTTGCACTGCAAATGTTATGTGTTTCCTAAAAAATTTTAATTTACAAACTTTTCACTTCCTAAAACTTCACTTGCACGTAAAACAAATTACTGCATGTGGTTCTTTTCCCCTTCTTTTAATCGCTAGAAGTGGTGAAATTTTGTAAATAAAAAGACCGATCTCACCAGCCAGTTTGACTACGCCACCACTGCCGCAATGCATCGAGGGAACTTTAGTCTTTCTGCACGTGCGACAAGCTCGCTGGAGCTCTGTGTGTGCAGGGCACGAGCAGTCTCGTGCACTGCCGATTGCCTCCTGTGAACTAAAGTTATGGCTGCCTCGCGCATGCGTTGAACATTTGGTGAGATCGGTCTATTCAGTGTTCGGATATCCTTCCACACAATCATTATATAGGTAGAGTTCCTGAGTGAAAATACAGTACTAATATGGCTTTGTTTACATTTTTGTTAAAACAAATATAAATCTAAGCATAAGAACCTTTGTCGAATTTGCTGTGAATAGTGCCATGTAAATCGAAGGTAGAGCTCACATCTAAAAAAAGTATTAGTGACCGAGTGCGAGAACCTTTCCCTCACTATCGTGGCTAAATTTCTTATACACAGCAGACACTAGATGCCCATTGGGTCTAACTTTTCCCTGTCAAAACATACATGCAATACAATTACGGTGATACTAACACAATGTGTTGAGAGTCGTATTGAACACCAGCCAAGGTTTGTATCATGGGATCGCCCTCGCCTGCGCAATCGTCAAACTTTCAACCTTCCTTCCAGACCTATGCGCACAGTTACTAAATGCAATGAAAAAAAAAGAACAACGAACCCACCTTTCTTATCTTTCGGGAATAGTTCAGTTTTTTGTGAACTATTCCAATAGTATATGTGCAGACCTCTAGTGGCTACATAGCAGAGCGGTAATTACACTTCTCTATACCAAGGAAACACATGCCTTTCTCCATGAGCGCTAGAGTGGTGGCATTCGCAGCAACTAATCCAGTAATGTGGGCAATCTGGAGCGATACATTCGAAAAGTGTCCAGTCATTCATATATGCTGCCAGTGAACATAGGAGGCTGCTTGCATGCTCTTCGCAAATGTCGGAAAGCCCTAGCAATAGAAAAAATTGTAGAGCCCTTCCGCTTCAAATGAAGATGGAGGACCATAAAAGCTGTTATCTTTACGACGTCTAGGACGACGCCTAGAGGACAACGTCTAGGACGACCTCGAGGACGACGCCTTGAGGATGACGTCTAGGATGACCTCAAAAGACGACTGCTAGGACGACCTCGAGGACGACGCCTAGAGGACGACGCCTAGAGGACAACGTCTAGGACGACCTCGAGGACGACGCCTTGAGGACGACGTCTAGGATGACCTCAAAAGACGACTGCTAGGACGACCTCGAGGACGACGCCTAGAGGACGACGCCTAGAGGACAACGTCTAGGATGACCTCAAGAATGACTGCTAGGACGACCTTGAGGACGACGCCTAGAGGACGACGTCTAGGACGACCTCGAGTACGACGCCTAGGACGACCTTGAGGACGATGCCTAGAGATGATAACAAGGGATCAGGACCTCACTATCTAATAATGCCAAGGAAGGCTGACTCAAGCTGGTTGCCCCTTCTTTTGTTCTTGTTTTAGGGCGCAGCTCTTAGGCGCCCGTTTCCGGCTTGAGCGGCTTCGGCGTCGTCGTCGGCGTAACCGTAACGCGTCGGCGTCGCCGTAATGTGTTGGCGTCACCGTCACCGCGCGGTGCATTATGAGAAACGTCCCGTAATGCACCGCTGTGATACGCGCGTTGCATTATGGGACATTTCCCATAATGCGCCGCACGGGAGGGAGGAGGGGGAGGAGGATGGAGGAGGAGGAGGAGGGGGAGGAGGCAAGGAGCACGGGAGGAGTAGATGAGGAGGGAGGAGGAGAGGGTATGGATGAGAAGGAGGGGCATACCGTCCCCTCCCTTCCTCCTCCTCAAGAGCTGCGCTCTAATTCGGCATTACAGGGAGTTGTAAACGTCTTTCATTTTTTATTTATTCATACTTGACCCCTCTTTTTGTTTTTATTTATTCGCACTTGCCACGACTAATGGGGAGTCTTTTGTCGACATGTGAGGACGCATCACTGATCTCTATGTCTATTTGCTGGATCGCGTTTGACCAGCTCTGCCTATGAACGGGAATGCGGCCACGGTCGGCCATCCTTTTGGTAGTTATATTACCTCTAGCCATCATAGTAATATGGCGGACAGCGCTATGGCGGCAGGCTGCCATAAATATATGCGTGGGTCTAGTACACTGTACCGTGGGTGATATTTCGTGCTTGATTGAAGTCGTTTCACGAAGCAGATTCTTGAAACCCGGCGTGAACGGTAGCCCCATCTTTGAGGACCCGGCGAAAGTACTACGAAAGCACAGCACCAGGGGAAAGCAGCACAGCTCGCATCAAAAGCAGACGCCGTACCGGCGTCTGCTTTCGATGCGTGCTGTGCTGCTTTTCGCCGGTGCTGCGATTTCGTGAAACTTTCACTCGGTCCTGAAAGATCGGGCTACCGTTCACACCGGGTTTCAACAATATGTTTCGTCGAACAATTTCGATCAAGAACGAAATATCACCCACGGCTATTTTTATGGCAGCCTGCCACCACAACTGCCACAATGCTGTCTGCCATGGATGGATGATAGTAGCTGCACCAGCTGTACATTGGCTAGAGGTAATATAAGGCCTCATTCACACAGCCGGTGCCTCTCTCATCCCGGCACCGTCACGGGAGCACGCCGGGGCGGGGACGCAACAGCAGGGTATCCGAACAGGCCGCGCAAGCAAAGCGACGGCGGCCACGACGGCAGGATTGGATTGGATCGGATCGGATTGCTTATTTATTCAACTTAAATTACAAAATAAAGAGATAATTGTGCTTGAACATTTGTGCGCACGTTTCTTTTTTTGTAAATTAGGGATTTCCGTCTGCTATTAGCAATTCCCGCCGAAAAGGAACAACAAAAACAACACAAGCGTTGGCTGACTGTTGGCAACCGAACGATGAAAAATCTTCCAAACTGAGCGAAACTTCTCTATTTTGTGATTGGTCGGTTTTCGATGGGGGAGGGACTCCCGTCATCCGCCGGGACGCCCGTGCTGTAGCGCAGCTCGCTACGTTACCCGGCGCGGTACAGCTTTCTGTCGAAAACCGGGCCGAAAATCCTCTCCCCTGCCGGGAACGCCCCTTGCAACGGTGCCGGGATGGGAGAAACGCCGACTGTGTGAATGAGGCCCAACTCTACCAAAAAGATGGCCGCCAGTGGCCGCATTCGCGGAGCAGGCAAACGCGATCCAGCAAATAGACAGAGATCCAGGCTCTTCCCGCACCTGACGACCCTGATCCGACCGCCCGCATTGGTGCAGCCAGGCAGAAACGGAGACGTACCCTTAGGGAGCAAGTTCCGACGAACGATCACCCGCTGCCGCCAGGCTTGCCACGTGGAGCTCAGGTTCTAATCCACAAGGCCCGCACGGGGGCCGCGCTAACCGAGGACATACTAGCCAAATGGCGGAATCACCAAAAAGACCGACATCGAACTGTCGCTGCCTGTGCGGACTCAGACTCGGACTTGGACGAAGAGGTTGTGCCTGCTGTATCGTGTTCGTCGTGTACAATGGGAGCTAGCCCGACCGTCGAGCACATGATGTGGGACTGTCCTGGCTACCAGAGCCTCCGGCAGCAGCACCTCCCACAACACATCCGGACTTTCCTCGACTGGACCACTCCGGGCAACGACGGCCGGGCCCGCGACACACTGCTTTCCCTGTGGAGGTTTGCGTGTGCCGCGGGCATCGACCGTCGTATGTGATCTCCCCCTTCCCCTCCCTCCCCGCTCCCCCTTCAGGCCTAAGAGCCAGCCCTTTCTAAATAAAGTATTTTCACTTCAATGGGACACATTTTTTCCCAGACTCTAGCGTATAACAGCTTCGCTGTAAAACAAAAATAAAGCATGAGGGCTTATCAACGACGTCATCATCAAGAAGAAATTGATTAAATAAGAATGCCGGGAAAAGCGAGCTGCTATGTGCAGATAGCACAGAGCTGATATGTGGATCAAAGCAGGCCGAGAAGCGTACACCTTGTGAACAACCTCCTGCGTTTGGCGATGCCCGACGAAGCCGGCACGACACCCCTCAAGTGGGCTACGGCGTGTCGCTCCCACTCGACTAGATTAGTTGCCGCGAATGCCACCGGTCAAGTGCTCTCCGGAGAAAGCTGCACGCTCCCGCGTTAGAGACAAGTGTGGTTGCCACCATACTTTTTCACTATTTGAGTTCTTCATTGAGCAAAGCATTATGGTGTTCCTTTGTTATTTTGCACAAGAGCTGCCCCTTGTGTAGAGAACTCATTTCTAAATTCAGCTGCAACAAGTATGGTAGCATGTGACCGACAAAAAACACATCAGGGCACAGAAGCTGACGGAGACAGAGGTGCTAACCTTGCTGTTGGGCCTCTTAAGCGTGAGTTTTCCAGCTGCGGCCTGGGCAGCTTTCTGAGCTTGAATTAGGATCTCATTGGATGCCTGATCCTCCAACGATCCTTCCTCCCTTTGAAAGAAAAGCACGGACAGGGTTCGTCAAGACCATTCCGTAGCAGAGTAGGAAACACTAAGAATAAAGTTTAAGCACAAAAGGTTGTCTTATTAAAACAAATATTTTTTCTTCTATTACACAATTTGTTTGTAGTAAGGAATGAACATCACAGAAAAGTAGCAGCGCTAGAAAGTACAGTTAGCAAAAATATATATTTTCTAAACAGGGCACATGAATTAAACAAAAAGCTATGAAGTCAAAAGAAAACTTACGGTCCACTCTTACACTTCTTAGCCGCTTCGGGACTGCCTATGGACGGTACTTCTGCAGGCAATGGATGGTCTGTCGTATCTGTAGCTGGTTTCGTCTCTGGGGATGCCGACATGACACCCCTGATGTCAAAACCAAGATCTTCTGACGTCAGCTCCGGAAAGAAAGACAGTGAAGACTCCAGCCCCAAAAGCTGTTCCTAGAAGACAAACAAAGGTTAAAATTATTAAAAAGAAACAATCCACTAATGTTCACATCAATAGACCCTTTGCAAAACGTACAGCGCCACGACGGCAGGGAATTTTGGGAACCCTCGGTACAGATCACGCGCCTTCTCGTTCCGCCTCCGCGACTGCGCGCGCGTCCCGGCAGCTACTGCCAGCAGCCGTTGCAGCCATCCGCCATCCCGCCCATCCGCCGAGTCGTACGTCGTTGGCGGTGTACCGTATCTGTGGCAGCGTAAAGGCATCGTGACAGGGAAACTTATTTTAATACGTTATTCGTCGTAACTTACCTTCACATATTGAAGTGTCACCGAATCCATCTAGTTTGCACCGCAACCGTGGCAGGTTTCAACCAGGTTCGACAAAGCGTTGGTGCAGCAGACGACAGAGCCGGTACAAAGGAGAGGGATGAGAAAGGGGCAGCCGCCGTTGGCTCGTCGCTCGCCCGACTCGGCTGCTCAAAAGTTGTTGCCGTGGTAACCTGTGTCTGCTCGCGTATCCCACGTGGTCACGTGGTAGCGGGAGGAGGGGCGCACCGAGGATTCCCATTATTCGTCGCGCGGCGCACGTGGGCTTTTGGGATTTTTGCAAAGGGTCTATTATATTCTCGTTCATTTAGCCTAATTTGTAAATTGTATTTTGTTACTGTCCCAATTATTTTCCTGCTCTCTACCCCTCTGTAATGCTTTTGGGCCTTGAGGAAATACTCCATAAATAACTATATAAACTCTTGCCTACATTTTATGCAAGGTTTGTTACAAAGTCAAGTTTAGGATCACTGCTGTTATACCCCCCAAAAAAAAAGGGAAAAAAGAAAGTTACCTTGGACATTAGCTTGTTTCCAGAGTGCCACATACGCTTGGCTGACTTGTAGTACACAGTGTCGGATCTATTGTAGGTCATGGCATTATCACACATCAGCTTTAGGTCATCCTGGAAAGTAAGACAATGACTGCTCATGCTTGTTTTTAGGTCAGCAGCCCTACAAATGATGTCTGGTCTGCAAAGGGCTACTCTTCCTTCATGCTGACCTCTACCTCCAATGCAGCAGGAATTCACGACATCAGTAACAAAATCCTATTTTAGAAATAAAGGATGCCTCACAAGTAAGCTAAGGTGTGCCCTGGCACTAATAAAGACAGAAATATGCACACAAAAAGATGGAAATTAACTAAATAGGTTTAATACCTCACTGATTTAAATTCTCCATTGGGGAGGAGATCGAGGAGTGGCGCTCCATAGCGGCCACCTCGGGAACTAATGCTGTGTGGCAAACAAACCCTTCGACCGCAGTCATTAGTGCATTCGTTGCCATAGAAGACGATGATGCTAGGCTCGTGAAAGATATATGTAACCCTATTCTTTTCTCCTAAACGCATCTAGATAAAAGCAATCTAGTCCCCTCTTGCGTTCAACGTCATCAAAGTCCTCTTGGAAGGCAAAACAAGCGCATCTGTGGAAGTGGCTGATTCAGAGGGGGGGCTAGATGTCCTGACCCACCTCTTGAATTGTGCATGTGTAAAAATTTAGGGCGGGGGGAGAGGGGTTCTCGAAACATTTGATACGTTGACCCCCTCCTTCCTCTTGAAATACCTGCGCGCCGGGCCAGCCCCGCGTGCTGGATCGTACGTGGTAGGCGCGGCGTCCCGTGTTTTTCTGAATGATTCACAAAACATGCACATCACTTTTCAGTTACCCCATCTCTTGTGACAATCATGGTCGACATTGGCGAAAGAAAGCACTGTCTCGTTGAAGGAGAGGAAGTGCTCAACTGCGATCATGTCATCAAGTGCAGCATTGCACTAGAGCCGACAGCGGAGTGTGTCTGCATCGTCGGGTACGTGCTGCAGTCCTCCACGCTGCATATACCAGATTTAAAAGCATGCTTCGAGCACTGCGGTACACAGCAAGTGCACACCATATCGCTAAAAACAAATATGCAGCGAGCACAGAAACGATGGGGCATACGCTTGGCGAGTGTTGGCATCAGAGTTGTTTGCCACACAGCGATTGCTTGTGGTGATGATGATGATAATGAAACTGCACCTCCTACACTTCGATCTCCTCGCCAATAGAAAAGTACAAACATTTAAAGTCACATTACGGTGACGTCAGGGGCGTCGGAACAAGGGGTGCAGGGGGAGCCACAGCTCACCGCCTTTTATCCAGTTCTTCAAATGGAATAGCATGGCTTTCCCCCTCCCTCCCCACTCCCCCCCATTTTTTTTGGTGCTTTAGGCTACGGAAGAAACGTTTGTCATGGCAATTTAAATTAAACCACATGCAGACTGCTTAGAAATTGAACATTGGCTCCCAATCCTGTGGGTGCAGCTCAATATGGGCTTCTCTAAAGCTGCATAGTGATTTTTGCTTCACAGTGATTGTCAGATTTGGCCTCTCTATTACCGCGATATGTTGTACTGAATGGCATTCGATGCAAGCACCTACCGGCCTTCCCAATTGAAATAACAGACTGAGACATTCATTGGTAAGTTTTCGCATTTGTATCAAATGATTTTGAAACTGGACAAAGAAAGAATATCGGAACACCCGTACATAGTGATGCGTGGAAGAGTTACAAACTTGTTTCGGGCGCCTCGTCCTTAGGGAGTTTTAGAAGATCGTTCCGAGGACTCTGATAACAATAACCGATGCTCCGCCGACATGCATTATATCGCTATCACTGTCGGAGGTGTCGAAACGATCTACTAAAACTATCTTGGCTGTGCGACGTCGATGCATCTATGAATGACATGCTGCCAAAATAATGAGTTCTACGTAGATCTGTAGATCGTTCCGACACCTCTGATATTGATACCCGATATCGATATGATGCATGTGCAAAGGCGTCGGCGGAGTAGCGGGTATTGTTATCAGAGGTATCAGAATGATGTACTAAAACTTCCTATTGATGAGATGCACGCAACGACTATGTCAGATCTTTGTGCATCATTATGAGGTTTCGGTGCTCCTTCATGCATCAAGTTTCGGAATGAGGCGGCAAAAATTGGAAAAGTGATAGGGAAATATCTTGAAGTAGAGATCAGATTGGGACGAAAATTTAAGACCCAACCCGACCCGGCCCAGAAAAGTACTGACCCGAACCCGACTCCGACTAAGTTTGTGAACGTCGGCCCGAGCCCGATCTGACCGATAAGTACATCGGCCTGAAACCGGCTGTTATTTTTCACATGAGCCTCACCCGAACCCGGCCAAAACCCATCTTATCCTTTTTAACACAATACCTTAAATTACGTACGGGCACCCTCCCTCGAGAGATCGCCCATCCTGTTTTCCTGGCTAAATATCCGTAACATAAGAATTCCGAAACATCGCCCACCCGTGATGGCCGGCGGGAATCACATACCGCCGCAAGATCTGCGGTACCGGTACATGTGACAAGCGAGTTCACAGCGAGTTCCCACATTTTTGTCCGGGATCTGCGCGCACAATATCGGTTCCTCTGACATGCGAGTTCGTAGCAAGTTCCCGAGCTTTTTGTTCACGATGTTGGTTCCCATGGCACGCCAGTTTGTAGCCATTTTCCGCGTGTTTATCGCATTGTGAAACAGGAATCTCCTGCATCCACAGTCTGTGGCATCCTTTCCAATTACACAGAAGTTTGTAACAAATTACCCGCATGTTTATCGCATTGTGAAACGCGTATTTGCCGTGTCCGTGATCTGCGGTGTCAGTTCCCGTGTGACGTGGTTTTTAGTGGGTGCCCCTGTATTTATCATTAATTTTTAATACATTTTTGCTGTCTCATCCCCAAAGATAGCCCACCTCATGTTTTTCACCATTTATTTCTTCATTTTGGGTGGGCACCCTTCTAAGATTTTACGGTATATATATTTTAGGGTTGGCTACTGTAATTTTCTGACGCGAAAGTAGGTCATTCTCGAGGACAGAAGTGACCATCACACAAAAATTCACAAGAAAAAGAAAACCAGAAAGAACTTGCAATTATGGGTATCGAATCTGGTATTCTCTCGTTAAAGGGGTTATGACACGAAAATTAAACGGATAGATTATTCTTGAAATGGAATGCTCATAGGCTACTTAGTTTATACACCAAGTTACGCGATTTTTAGAGCTCTGGTAATTGCAATATTTAATTTACGAATTTTATCATTTTCATCTGGCGACCAGGCAACACTGCCCAAGTTAGTCACACCATGGTGTCCATAAACCACGTGATCATGAACACTCTCCCATCCTAGGCGCCCCCATGACCGCCCAAGCTCTCCTCGCCGCGGTACCATCAAAACCGCTCACGCAACTCGGTAACCCGAACACTACTCTCGCTCTCGCCCCCGGCCCGTTGACCTTCCACCTGCATGCTCCTGCGAGATATTCCCGGACGACAATGACTACGGCGAGTTCGTCCGTAACTCGCCATCGCTGGAGCTGATCGCCAGCGGGTCGCAGTCAAAATGAACAGCTTCCAACATCTTTTGATAGCAATCACTCTCATCGCTGCTGCGATCAATGTCGAACACTTCGACAAGGCGAGCAATGCCGTAGACATAATCGACACTGACCGCATGCTCGAGACGCGGAAGGTAAACGAGGAAGCTGAAGCTCGAGACACCAAGAGAGCCAAGTCTGTAAGTGCGTGCAAAGGGACACCACGCGGGAGGCTGGCAATGTAGCCAGCCTCCCGCTCTGCCCGGATCCGCCCCTCCGAGGTACCCGCATATAAATTGATTTATCCACGAAACTATTGTGCCATTTTCAAGTACAAATTTAGCAGGATTATAGGAACATACAATGGGTCCTAAAAGTATAGTTATCTAATATTTTAATATTGGCGTGTCATAACCCCTTTAAGAATGAGACACTGGACAACAAATAGGCAAGGTTCAAAATGAGTGGCAAGTTGATCGGGGTCTAGAAGGGACATGACGATTGCACGGACGAGAGCGCAGCGATGTGATCGGTCCGAGTCATTATGAAGCGGCTCTTGGAGCAGCCAAAAGGCAATTTTGAAGCAGCAAAAAGAAGTTTTGGAGCACAAACGCACATTTCATTTTCATTGATACCACTGCAAATATTATATTAAGATTAATATGTCGGCCTGACCAACTAAAAGGGCAATGTCTACTTTGCCTCCTCATTTATGTGTAACCCTTTGTTAGCATCAATTGCACAGCAGGAGCGATTCCCTCAAACACAGAAGTAGGGTTTAGTTGCGTGGAGAAGCACCAGACACGGTAACAAGAAGATGACTGATGAAGGGCAGCACAAACTGCTGTGAATGGTTATTTTAGGTAATGAATCCCACTGAAATAATATTATAATACAACAATATTGAACACCAAAATTGATTCCTTTAAGTTCTAGAGGTTGTAATAAATTGCAATTTATAATTCAGATAAAAGAACAAAGCACTTGTCATTTGATTATGAACATCAATTACATTTTGTAAAAATGGGCATGTGAATGATCCAATATGCTCCTTAAAAACAATCCCGCCGAACTCGTTAATGTTTTTCCCAAGCTTACATCCACTGCTCTTGTCAATTTAGTTAATTTAAACACTTATTTATAATTTATAATTTCCTCAGGAATTACATTTTTCTCGCAAAAAATAAAAATTGGGCACTGCCCGATTTCTCGCAAAAAAATAAAAATTAGGCCTGCCCAATTTGAGATGAAATCACCTATATATATATATGGGTGTTTTCATCTCAAATCGTGCAGGCAAAAAAGGTCGAATTTTTAATTTCGCTGGAAAAATATATGTTATGGCGTCGTCTCTAAAAACGCAGTAGCCACAAACCGCAAGTTCGTCGGATTTTTGGTTCTCGACTTACGAATTTTAAAAGAGGCCGCGGCGGAAGACGGTGTTTTTCACATCCGTCGTGGGTTGGATGTTTCGCTCAATCTCCCGTCGTGGATTTTCAGTCCACATTATATTAACTTTTTTCAAGCACTCTGTGAACACAGGTAAACGGCTCTAATACCATAAAATAATTTTAGGCGTTTTGCTTTTTTTCTGTAAAAATATCAAAAACGCCCCCTCGGTTAATTGTTGACAAACTTTGACAATTAAATACTGGCGATCTACTTGGGTTACGTCGATACTTTTTATGTCTATGGAGAGCCCAAAACACGCTCTTTATAGATATTATAAAATCACTCAGCTGTATAAAATTTTATTTGCGGCACGTTTACGTAAATGGTATGCGAAAACCAAAAAGTGCCAATTTTGAAATCGATTTTCTCAAAAAAACCATTTTTTATTTTTTTTTATTTTTCGTTAAAATGTAGGTATGATAGTTGTCTACTCGAAAAGCAAGTCAAGAAAGTGTGTATTTTGTTTGTATGTTCTATTTTTAAGCCTCAATATCAGAAAAAGACTTCTTCGTTTTGCAAGACCTAAGTCAGGCGGTATTGAATAGTTATTTATGTTTTTATAAGAGCGGGAAACCATGAGAAACATATCTAATCAAATCAGCAGGCCGAGTAGACCTTCAATATCGAAGAGGCACAGACGTTGTATTGTTTCGATTTATAAAACTTTCACTGTAAACTAGCACGACTAGCTATTAGCTGTCATATTACTAAGACATAGAAAGTCACCACATCATCGATATGTTATATACAATTCTTTCCGAAACTAAACGCTAGGGTTTGTTCAACGCACATCGCACAGATCACCAGAGAATGGCCTTTCACTTCCGTAATACACAAAAGTGAAGACACAGAAACGGTCCAAAACACAAGGAGAGATTGTCACGAAGAGGGGTAGGCAATAAAAATAAATAAATAAGAATAATATTACCCAACTCCGATCTTAACGAAAATAGCGTTAAAAAGATAAAAGATTTAGGTTCGAGTGGTGCCAAGGCGATAGGTCCACGCCTGGTGGAGAGTCAGACAAAAAAGTCGACGACACGTAAAGGTAAAATAAAAATTGTTTTTTGTTCAGCCGCACACGGCAAGAACAAAAACCAACTCCTCCGGGCATTCCCTAAACGGGACGCAACCAAATGCGTGCGAACACGCTCTCTACAGCACCGTCAGGCCGCTACGCCATGACGAAATAAACCCAACAACTAAACTATGCTAACATACAGTTAGTAAGAAAACATAAAAAAAAAAAAACGTTCAGCAGAATCGCAACCGAGAAACAAAGTTCAGCGGAGCAAAGAAACACACACGAAATAATAAAAAAAAAGTCTTAACTGACCGACGCCGAGTCGAGTCCCACGACACTGAAGCCTGGCAGGATGACGGCGTCCAGATGATGCTCGAATCTATTCTTCACTCTGTTCCGCACAGCCACGACGGCTGTGCAGAACAGTGGCCGTGCGGAACAAAGTGAAAAATAGATTCGAGCAGCGATGCGCGAGAAGGTAACCGAGACGTAACATGCCTCGAGCTTCATATCGGAAGAAGAGCTTTCGAGGTAGTTACTGCAGTTACTCAAACTTTCTCTTTCCCCTTCCCTTTTTCAAAAGAACACATCAGCCGGCGCTAACTTTTCATCTCGGGAGAAGACCGCTGTTCACAAACGGTTATAGTTGACAAGGAGGCTGACTTCGACCCAACTAGTCTCCAGGCAGAATAAACACAAATATATTTACCAACACGCTTGTTTTTAATGTTAGTCTCCGGGCTTTGCTGTTTCCAAAAGAGATAACCTTTCGGTGCTATCGGATCTCCGCGGAGAGAGATAGAGCACGGCCGTTTCAAGGATAGGGCGCTCGAAGTTTGGGCAAATACGCGGTATCGTTTTACGCATGCACAAATGGCTGGTTTCAAAATTTCCCGACATCCCGAACGAAACCGGCCCATCTTCGCGTGTGCGTCTGTGGGATTTTTGTCCCGCGCCGCCGGTTTTAGCGCGCTTGCGGCGTTGTTTTGGCCGGCAGAACTGTTGTTGACCGTCAATATTGTAAGGCCGTGGTGTCCTCATCCTCCCAGGCAACACTTCCTTTGCTTTCGACTGACTGACTCCTGCAGGGTGGCCGTCACTGTTCGCCGCGTCAACGACACATTCATACCATTTCACTCCTCGTGACACAGGGTGCGCTGCTCGCTTTACTGTCACGGGCCGTCCTATCTAACACAACGAGCGCGAAAGGTTGTGGTCATCTGCTGGTTCCGAAAGGGCGGGACGTTCATATAGGCCAATGAAGGCCCCGAATCAATACGACGTCTGCCGATTTCTACACATTAAAAATTTGCGACGCCTGCTGGTCAATTAAGAAGTATTGCTTTCTCTTTTGAACTCCTCCAATGTAGCTTGCCGCCCATAATAAAATTTAAATGATCAATAAATATAACAGGGTGGAAATACTGTATTTCATTTTCATGTGGGAACGTTGAAAAAAGGCAAAAAATATTTCCAAATTTGTAAAGACGCGCAATTCGCAAGTCCGTTTCGAGCCGTAAAAACACGTTTTTATGCGATATTGATGCTTAAATATAGAACATACAAACAAAATACACTTTCTCGACTTGCTTTTCGAGTAGACAACTATCATATCTACATTTTAACGAAAAATAAAAAAAAATAAAAAATGGGTTTTTTGAGAAAATCGATTTCAAAATTGGCACTTTTTGGTTTTTGCATAACATTAACGTAAACGTACCGCAAATGGAATTTTATACAGCTGAGTGATTTTATAATATCTATAAAGACTGTATTTTGGGCTATCCATAGACATAAAAAGTATTGACGTAACCTAAGTAGATCGCCAGTATTTAATTGTCAAAGTTCGTCAACAACTAACCGAGGGGGCGTTTTTGACATTTTTACAGAAAAAAAGCAAAACGCCTAAAATTATTTTATGGTATTAGAGGTGTTTACCTGTGCTCACAGAGTGCTTGAAAAAAGTTAATATAATGTGGACTGAAAATCAATATATATACCTATATATATATATATATATATATATATATATATATATATATATTTGTAACGCGTAGCTGTACCACTCCCCCTTGTAGAAAGGCGCGTTCACACCGGCGATGCGATCTAGTCGCGCGATAACTTTCATTGCAAAAGCGACCATCGCGGGCAAAAAGCGATGAAATTTGCGCAGTCGCTTGCTGACCAGACTTTTTGCAATGCGATATAGTCGCGGAGGCGGCTGAGCCAATCAACGGCGTTCGGAGCGAGAGTTTTGGAGAGATGACTCGCCAACAAAGGAGTTGGACTCGCTCATCGCGCACGCCAGTTTGACCATCTATTTTTTTTGCGATGCGATCTAGTCGCATCACGCAACTGCTTACATCGCCGGTGTGAATGCGCCTTAACTCCTGATGATGATGATGACTATGACGATTGCACATTTTTCGCTCTTCCAATAACAAAATAGTTCCGATGCCACTGAGTGACGTAGTAAACACAAATATTACATTTTATATTATCAGATCTGACACATCTCTCTCCCTGAAATCATTTTTGTTCAGTCAGGAATGCAAACAAGAAGTGAGGCTTTTGTTTTATCAGATTGCTGCTAGGGTCCAAGGATCATAAATGTTATTTTGTTATGCTAAACCACCTATTTTCCCAAGACTGCTTTAGCTCACCACATTCCACAAAGGCCTTACCACTTGTTATCCATTCTGTTTAGCAATAGCTACAGACCTGCAGGACTTCATTATATTAATAAAGGGCATACATTTAAACACCTTTTAAGGATCTACTCCACAAGTGCTTTAAGTCTCCGATTCTCCTGCTGAAGAGATAGTTGTATTAGCTTTGATAGTTCCCCTGGACGAGGCCTTTCATATAGTATGTGAAAGGTGAAAGCTTCAAAACAAAAGCTAATAAATCAAACAGAAAAACACAACTTTCTTTTTAGGTACCAAACCATTGTGTTTGCTACCTTCAAGAGATACAAATAGGGTGGCTAAAGAATTCCACTTCCCCTAAACTTCCAAAGAAAAAAAAAAAAAAGAACTATGGAGGCACAAAGGTCGAGTGAATGAGGGTCAACCTACCCGAAACTCGGAAACACACGAGTAGTCTCCATCGTCAATTTTTTTCCGCATGGTACTGAAGTCCATGGGACTGTGTATGATGTTGGAGTAGCCTGGAGCAAGCACGTCACTTACGGGCCAAGTGAAGAATTCTTTAGGATCTCGCCTGTGAAGAATAAGGGATAGTAGCTCATATGGAGCAAAACAAGTATAGCACCTAGCCTGGCATTCAAATGAGACCAACTACAACATACTTTTGCAGAAAATCGAGCAGGTGGTAGAGCAGCATTTGGAGGGGGCTCTTCTCCGAGACCTTCTTGAGGGTACAGGTCCGCGGGTCTCGAGATGGGCGCTCAGTCGGGGCTTGAAAAGGTGAAAATGGACCTTCCTGAGGTGACAACTCGTGACGGGGTCTCTTGGCAGGAGGAGGCTCTAATGCCGTCTGAGTCGACGGCATGGCCAATCGGTCTTCACTCAGAGAGCAGTCATGTTCACATTTGCGTTTCTCCTGCAGCAAAGAGAGAATCAAAGGTGTTGCTAGCGCACCCCAATTCACCATTTTAAAACAAATCTCAGAAAATCCCACAAGTCCTGTATATTCAAGTGCTTTAAAAATCTGATTTCCATCTCACTCATCAGAGAGAAGATGGCCAGAGCCAATACCAAGTCCCCATGCTCCACACGGCTCTAGCTACACAGCACTTTCTTATCATGCACTACAGTGCCCACAACGCACACTTCCAAGTTTTGCAAATGGTCTACCGTCACCCTTTACCAACCATCCCTTCATATATTGCATGCAGTGGTATGGAAGGCAGTTGGACATTAACACTGTAAACAGTGTCTCCCAAGAACTTTTTGAGACTGGACATCAAACAACAAGCAGGGGGCATAATATACTTTTCCTCCAGTGAATATTTCTGGACTTTTTTATGTGCACCATGCTTGCATGGCAGCAATGTCTATTGTAGGAATTCAAACCTATGCATGCTAAGCGAGTCCAACAAGCTGTTTGCAGAATCGGTGTTGTCCAGTCCAGCCGCAACAAAATACAAAGGTGCGAGGGTCATCACAGATAGGCGGTCAGCCCGACTGGTAGGCGGCAGAATTACTGCTGCCCACCACAAAGCAGAAAATAAAAAGAAAGACAACACCTCCATCCAATACATCAAATAAGCGATATCGGACTATGTTTTACTGTATCAACATACAAAATTACTTGTCACTAGTAGAAATTAAAAGTACTAAAGTTGTTATCTAAGTCATACACAGAAATTTAACAACTTTCATTGGAGTGTAGAGCTCTCCAATGCATGGAAGAACAGATCATTTGAAGACATTTAGTCTGGTCGTTCCCAGTATACCCGGTGTTCAAACAAGAAGTGCAGAGTACAGACAAGCTGAAGGACTATCAAGACGATGGAATATCATGTGGTTTAAAGCAAATGTAAAGCCTGATATCAGAAAGCGGCACATCACTTGCTCAAGGCCCAAAGGCTTCAATTCAAGTACATGGTACAAGGGTATGGTCAAAGGAGGACTGTAGGCCCACTAGAAAGCTAATTGACTTAACGACTACTGTCTGTTGAAGAGAACCCTCGAAACACTTTCATGCTTGTAGGGGGGTATTCACTAGACGCCATATTTGAGTGTGCTGTTGGGTGCCCGTGCTCAGAACCAGTTTACCATTCATAGGCTGCTAAGACCAGTAATCTTGATGGTATTGAATGCACATTCCAAAAAGACTCTGGAAGCTTGCCGTCAGCACGCGCTTCGCAGCCACGGACTCGGCTATGGCCGCCAGTGAATACTCCCTATAAGCAGTGATGTGATTGGCCTCAGCCGTTTTGGAGCACCTTTCGGAGCAGCCAAAAAAGTGTTTTGGAGCAGCAAAAGTGGACTTTGGAGCAGCCAAAACAGTGTTTTGGAGCAGCAAAAGTGGCTTTTGGAGCAACTAAAACAGTGTTTCGGAGAAGCAAACGTGGCTAATGGAGCAGATATTCTTAGAAAAATAAAAATATTTGTTTCAAGTGCTGGACAAACGATGGACACTTTGCTCGCCACAATAAACAACTTATAGTCAAGTAAGTTAGACCACCTGGGAGTCTTTCAACATGCAACTGAAATGCTAATGATATGACACATTTTGCAGTGCTTCAGTTAAATTATACATATATTTGTACCCATTATAGGTAAATAAGAACCAAACTGCACCATGTTAAAATTTGTTTGAAATTGACCAGCTTAGTAGTAAATTTCACAGCATCAGGTTGACTAGTTATATAATAAATGGAAGCAGTCTCCAACTGATGAAACACGTGACCACTGCAGTGCAATGCGAAATTGTCGCGCGAGCGAAGATGGCTGTTCGATCGAAACCGTGCCACCCCGCTCCATCGCCAACTTGATCCTAAAATTGTACACAAATAGTAACTGTCCAGCATACAACAAAAAACAGTCCAGCCGCACGTGCTTGCCAGACCGGCTGGCGAGGTACAAGCTAAACACACAGAACAAAAAAGAACCTGAGCACATCGATGCAAGACATTGCGAGCCAGGTTCAAAAAGTTCTTGGAGCGCTTTGCGCAATGACTGAACTTGAGACAAACAAGCGCGCTGTGCGGGTTCAGCGTGCAGACATTGCCTTCTTTGCTTTAGCTCACTTCTCTTCACCAACTCTCTTTCGCGGCAGATTTTTCACGTATACCGGGGTCCCTCTCGAAAGAAAGCCTACGGAGAAAAACCTAGGTAATCAGTACTTCGACACAGCAGTCTTTGAGCTAGAGGGCATGTTTTTAGTAGCGTATTAAACAAGAACAGGAATGTTGATGAACATTAGGACGGTCCTTACGTTTCAGTTTAGAAAGCGCCATATCTGCATCAACGTGGGGACGGCAACACCCGCCGTCGCGCGACCACGGTGATTGGCAGGCAGGGACCAAATATAGTTTTCCCACGACCGTTGCTTTCAGGAGCAAGTGCTTCAGCTCACAAAGTAGCTCCCTCCGCGCAAAAACATAGTTTAGTTTTACAGCATGACGGCATGGCTGGTACCCAGCACGCTAGCGTCGGAGCGTCCGCACATAGCCGCGTCTATCGTTGAAAATGTTTTTAAAAAGACGCGAGACGACGAGCGCGCGAAACGAGAGACGGCGGGAAAAACTGAAAAAAATATGCAAGACCGGGTGAACTGATTGATGCAGGGTACTTTATGTCGGGCGGCCGCTTGCGCCACCTAGCTCACGTGTGCTCATTACGGTACTCAGTTTAGTTTCGGTTTTGAAAGGCGACCGAAATTGGTCATTTGGCGCAGGCTTGGCGCAGATTACCAATATTTTGGCAAAATGTAGCAGGATGTAGCAGGGTTAGCCCCTTGGCGCAGTTTGGCGCAATTGGCGCAGCAATCACGTCACTGTATAAGGGGCACTTTCATCATCGTATGTGGAATGCACATTGCAAAAGAACTGTGGAAGCTCACTGTCAGCACGCACTCAGCAGTCGCGCACACAGCTATGGCCGCCAGTGAATATTTCCTATAGGAGGTATTCACTGGACGCCATATTTGAGGGTGATGTTTAGAGCGCATGCCCAGAACGAGCTCACATTAATAGCCTGCTAAGACCGGCAACCTTGATGGTGCTAAATGCACGCTCCAAAAGGACTGCGGAAGCTCGCCGTCAGCACGCGCTCTGCAGCCGCGCACACAGATATGGCCGCCAGTGAATACTCCCTATAGCGTGTGGAATTACTACAACACACCATTCACGCTCCTGTAGAGTGCCTTCTGCTTTCTCTTCTTTCCTTGCCTGCTTATACATTAATGGCCACTGGCACCAAACGAAAAAGCAATTCTCATAAAACAATAGACCATGAACTCACCTTCTTCTCAGGGTCCTTGTGATGGTGATGATGACGATGGTGGCGATGGCGATGGTGATGTCGGTGCTTTTTTTCTCGGTGCTCCTTGCTGCTTGATTTCTTCTTCTTTTCTTTTTAGACTTCTTGTGTTTGCTACTTTCGTGGGCATGACAAACAACGCCACCCTCCACCCGAAACGAAGACGACGCCTCTCCATGGTGGTTCCCTCCGACATGAGGAGACATGGCAGCCGACGGTGACGAAGATGCAGCCACAACAGGTGATGGAACAGGCGTTTGGACTCCGCCCGCACTACCGCCTACTTTCAGCACTAGCTTCAGGGACTTCTCTTGCCGATCTGGATAAGGCAAGAACACGATTGCTGTAACCACCCGGCTCGTCTGGTCAATTTTGGGCACTGCAACTGTACTTAACATCAATACTTTACAAGGAAAGGCTTATCTCAGTAAGTACCCACATACTATCGTTAAGTAGGCTTCTTTCTGAAACCATATTTTTTACCAGTATCAGTACTTGCCACAATACAGACCAAGAATTACATCATGGTCAATTAGGTTGCAAACGAAGCTCAAAGAAAAACAAAATGAAATAGATTAGCATGACCTACATTTTCACCACCTTAGTTCACATGAGCCATCATGAAACATAGATACAAACTCTAAATTCCAATCCCAGTATTATGAAGCATGTCAGACCCAATTAGCTTCATCGATTATTTAGTCCACTGATCAGTTTGTCTGGAGCTGTGAGTCAACTAACCTTGTTTGAGAGAAATAACAAGATTTTGTTGCACTATTCAGCAAACTTTTAACCTAATTGGAACATTATTAATGCCTTAAAAAAACTCACCCTCATTTTCTACACACATCAACATAACAACCAATAAGAGGTATCAAAATTATAAGGACAGTAGGAAAATGCATTTATGGGATGGTGTGCTTATCAACATCAGCCATCTTGTTCACAAAAGAAAATAAAAGCAAATGTTTCACTAGAGGCATAGATTGTGGAGCAAATTAACATTTGACAGTCATTGCCATAAACAGAATAGCAATAAAACTTTCAGTAGCAGTTAGGTATGCAAGAATAAGCATGAAGTCCACAGAACGGCCTTAAGAAGACTTCAACATTGGTTGGGGACGCTTATCTGCTGAAAAGCGGATGTTGTTCTCGATTACTGGAACTCAAAAAGGATCTTCTCGTTTGATTTATTTCTCAGCATTGCCACTATTAAAGGGGGTACAATTGGAGAGAGGTCAGTCAACTCAGTAGACATTATAGCACAAGGTTAGTATGGAAAACAGGACAAGGGTTTGGAAAGAGAATAGATGAACCACACGGCAACCCACTGTTCAGGAAACTTGAGTGGATCGGACTGAATCATCGGAAAATACAAAGAATTTGCAAAGCAGTTCCAATTACTCTAAACATGAATAATATTGTTTGCAAACATGGAGGTCCAGTGTTTGCTCTAGTTGAGAAGAAAAATAAGCAACCTGGCCTAATGCTGAGATTACCCTACAAGAATGAGCGAATGTTGAGAATGACAGAAAACAACTGGTACAGAGTTTGCAATCTATCAATTCCTAAACAATGAGAAAGGGCACTGAGATCTGTCTGATTCACTAATGAAGTCAGTGAGCCATAGCACCTTTCTTTGAGATATCTTTAAAATATGTATATTACGGGTGATGTAGGTGTTTCAATTACGTTAGTGTATCCAGCACAGGCCCATATGTTTTTTTTAGGTGAGCAACTTAGCAATTGACATGGGAACTAGTGTGGAAATAGTCTAAGTCAAAATTTATTTGTCAGGTCATGAACTAACCACGCAACTTCAACAGACACATATGTAATTTTAGTTGATCGTGCAAGTTGTCATGAATGCTGTAGGTGGTATTCACTGAGTACCATATTTGAGCATATTGTTCACAGTGCATGCTCAGAGGATGCTCCCATTTCTCTTCTGAGAACAACTCCAATCTTGGTGGTAGGGAGTGCATGTTGTGGAAGCTCGCCGTAAGCTCACTCTCAGCAGCAACATACTTAACTACGTATGCCAGTGAATACTACCTATAAAATAAAGAATAACCTGCAAAGAATTTGATGCTTACATCACAATAAGAACATAAACTGTTTCATAAACTGTGAAAAACCAAAGCAGGAGAAAACTCTTAACCTTGTGGGTTGCCAAATATGATCTGACACAACCTCTAAAAGTAACTTGTCACTCTATTCATAAGGAATACCTTCAGCGGATCTACAATTATTCACACATAAAATTGTAGTTTTTTGTGACCACTTGTTCTGAGAAATAACGCAAAAAGAAAATCTAGAAACATACCACCAACCTGTTTATTATCAAAACGCAGAAGAAAAATAATGGACAGTAAAAAGAGCTTAGGGGCCTTGGTGTAACAGCCCCTCTAAACCCATGCTAGTTCACATCCTTTCCAGACGAGTATCGGGGTAACTTCCCAGTCATATTTGTGTTTCCTAACATTATTTTAGACATCGCTATGCCCACTGAATCAGTGGTTATGCCCGTCTTTCTCACAATGGTTCGGATTCGAAACGAGCTACTAAAAAAGCGTCGAACACCCCAGACAAGGCAAGAACTCGAATACCTAAATTGACGCCACTCTCGAAACACTCGTACAAATAACAAACAGGCTATGAAGAGGTGTATAAATCAATGGGATTTGGGTTAGTTCGGAACGGCGGTGACAAGCGCTCCAACGGGCAGAACTAACGTCCTACAATATCGACCGGGTTGCGTGAAGTGAAAAGTGCGGTCCGTCAGGTCTGCACGTGTACAGCGCTCACGTTGAAATACGCTCGCCGGGTGAGGCATGAATCACGATTTCGGGCAGACTGAGTTCAACTTTCACTCGCGAATCCTCCAAGGCTCGCTTCTAGGCCTAGGCGCTGTTCCAGATACAAATCCGCGGGTGTCTGAGCGCGCGACACACAGGACTCGAACAGCAAACAACTAGCCTACTTTAAAGTAAGCAACTTCCCGGGCATTTCTCTCCTTTTAAGTTTTCAACGGGAAGAAAGGAAGAAGAAATATGGCTGCTTCGAAAACCAAAACGATCAACCGATTTCACAAAGACCATTCACGATTGCTCCAAGAATAATCGTGCTGAGGATTGCGCACGTACCGTCTTCCTTGGGTTCTTTCTTTTCGGACTTGTGATGCTTCTTATGTTTTTTGCTGCCCATTTTTGTTACCGGTTACCTTACGAAACGTGACTTTAATTACACCAAATGATTGCAACAATCCTGCTGTGACCACAGCGTCGACAGCGTCGTGCGTCGTTTTTCTTATTTTTGTTTTATTTTGTCCAGTGGCGCCCTCTTGGCGCACATATGATAACGAAAGTGTGCAGTGTGCCATGGAAAACCGAAGACCAGAGTGGATCATAGATTCATAGTGCGTCGTGTGTAGTGGTTACACGCGTCGTACATGCTGGCGTCTGCAACAGTAATTTTTGTAGAACAAAAATTTAAAAAAAAAATAAATGCCACTTTGTAAAGGCACTAGTCAACGCTTTATTGGCTTGATGCTTAACTTAGTCATTTTAGACATTGAATTCTGGTCGAGCGCATGCAGCACAGCACGTGCGGTGTTCGGGTAATTTGGCAAAAGGCGTTCGTTAATTTAACTGGTTTAGAACAAAATAACAAGACATGCATGGACGAAGCAAAAGACACATCTTGCAACTATTTTGGTTCAAACACAGTTCATCCATCGATGCAGAGACTGGTTTAGCAGCTTCCTTGTTAATGCCTTTGGTTGACTTCTGTTCACTTTATTGAAGTCAGTAATGTTTAATGTCTCAGGTGAAAGGAAGCATATGATGGTTAGAAGGTGTTATTGCGTGAATAACTGTATAATAAACTTACTAGGAAATAAAATAGTGATATCATTGTTTATTTTAGCCTTTCAAACCGTACAAACGCTAGTGTATACGGTTCAAGAGAGCTAATAATGAAAAGAAGGTTAGGGCGCGAACGAGCTGGCGGTAGTTGAGCACAGTAAAAACAACCCGACACTGGAAAAAAGAAAGGTTCCGGGAAAAAAGGATGGACAGAGACCTGTGTTTGTCCGTCCTTTCTTTTTGCCAATCTCGTTTTTTTTTTTTTTTACTATGTTCCGCTAATTAAGGTTTAATTACGTCACAATTAATTGGGCAATGTGCACATTATATTCTCCTTGTCTGGAAGAGCTGGCAACCAGTCACGAAAATATAGCAATCATTGCAATAGATATAACAGCAAAATCGTTCGAGATTTATTTATTTACTTTTGTGTATGTTCTAAAGTGCGCATGTGATCGCCGTTTCTTCTCATGACTGGCTGCACGTATTTAAAGGGTAACGAAATACGCGCTTTTTGTCTCCTCTCGCTCTCTTTCTGACAAAAATCCCCCGGTATTTTTTTTTTTTTATTATTATCGGAATTTAAGGAAATGATCGCTTATGTTCGACATCTTTAAGAAAAAATGATATAATATAAACAAACATGACAAGTGTTTAAATGTTTTATGTATTTCGGTCGACTTTTTTTTTTTTTTTTTTTTGTCTGCACATTTATTTTTGGAATTATGCTTCGTTTAAGTTGTCGTTTTGCAGAAGAGCACAGATTCCAGCAGCTAGTCATTTCTTCGTTAACCAAAAGCCCACTTTATCAGTTGTTCGCTGTTCTGGGGTTGAAAAATGTGTTGCGTCCTACATTATCTAAATATTTTCGCTTCGGCCTCCGCGTCACTGACGAGTTCAAAAACCCGCGCCTTTTCCGTCTCTTTAACGCAAGAGCCCGGATGTTGACGTCATCACGCATGCGCACAAACACTTTTCGGAGAGAACCCGACCGCCATACTGGCCATACCGCCATTATTGGAAAACTTGTAGCAACGCCCTCCAGTGTTGGACAATGATATTTCCCAGTAAGTTTTCGTGTTTTATTTTTTCAAGAACTCGCAAATTACGCGCTTGGTCAGCTTATCGTTAGCGGCGAAGGGACTACGGTTATTCACAAACGGGAGCAACGCTTCTCCAGTGTATCGCGACCGCGAGCTAGAGAGAATAGTTGAGAAAGGTCGGCGCGTGCGGTAAGCCTAAATGCTCCGACCAATAAAACGGTTCCTGCTGTCGAGTCGCGCAGGACGGGTTTCATTGCTGTCGGGCTTGCGGGTACGCGCGTGAGGAATCACTAACGAGGTACGTAGAACGCTTGGCGTTTGCTCCTTAGTAGAATGGGCAGCTCGTTCGAACGCAGCGGACTGTCCGGCGACTCTGTCGAGGCAGCTCGTTCCTTTTCCCCACTGGTGGCGCTCATCGGGCATGCAGATGGCGCTTAGGACATCTTGGTTCCCTAGTTTATCACTAGGGTCTTCATGTCGCGAGCTCCTTCCATCCCTGGGCGACCTTTCACGCGTCTCGTCCGCGGCTAATTTCGCAGGTTTTCTCAGAGTCTACATATGGCACGCTTGTGCCATGTCGACCAGGGAGGGAGTCGCCATGAAGCCATGTTTGCGTCGGTTCAAATATGGCTTCCCAGCGCGTATTCTGTTGCCACCAAGGTCGGCCAAGTGCTGTGTTCGTCGGCTGGCTCGGCGCGTCGGCGGCTTCCCATGTCGCGCTTCCCTCCATTGGTGCGCGCTTTTGTCGTGTCTTTATAGCTGTGCCTAGGCTAGAACAGCGATTGTTTTTATCTGGTCGTGGCAGCCTGCCGGCTTTTATTTATATTTTTTTGTCTCCCCCCCCCCCCTCCTCCGTCCCGCGTGAATCGCGTCTTTTTGCCTTCTCTGCATGGGGTAATTGCGCCTCACTTCCGGGAGATCATATTTGACATGCGCAAAAGGGCAGTTAGCGTCTGCAGAATGAGCAAAGGGCACGCAAATCGCTTCGAGGCGAAGTTGCCGCCAAGTCGAGGAGTGTTTTGATGATGAGTGTGTCGTGTTGTCCCCCACCTCCACCCTCGTACCACTTTCTCGTGATTGGGTAATGGGGTGCGTGCCCGCGCTTTGCTGTGTACTGGATGGGTTGGCCGTCGGCGTGCGCGGCAAAATGTTGGCCTTTGTTCCTGCTGTTTCGAACGGTCTGTCGTTAGTTTGGAGCTGCTGACGTCAAATGGCTGTCGGTGGCGCTTGTGCGGGATCTTTGCAAGAGCTGATTGGGCCAAAGCCTACGTGCAGTCCGTTCTATGTGATGTGTGCATGTGAGGTTCGAATTGTACCTCCTTTAGCGTCCGAGTCAATATTTTCAATGTCTTCTGTGGTACCACGTCACCCAAGTTTTTTAAAAACAGCTTGTGACACCGAAGTCTAAATCCTACTGATGTCCTTCTTTTAATCCGTCTCGGGCTGCCCGTTCTGGCTGAAGTGGCATTTTTAGAATCAAAGGCAATACCAGGGGGATGTGTGCATAGGTAAATGTAGAAATCTTGTGGAGCGAAAATACCGCCATTTATTGTGTGATTGTGCACAACATCTGCTATGTGCGAGTCCAGAGGAGGACAAAATACTGCTTTGAAAGCTCAGTTCGGTGCTGCTCCGCCACATTCTTCCCATGGCCTAGGGCATGCACCTCGTGCATTGGCATGCATCTCTCTACTTTATGCGTATTAAGGGGCTTTCCGTGAGAATCCATTATAGTTTTTCACTTCAGTATGGTGCATAGAGTTATGAAGTTCTGGACATGTCAAGACTGAGCTCAACTGCAAGTACTTTGTATAAAGGACTCTTGTGATACTTTCTATAAGACATAGCAGTGTGAATGGGCTGTGTAGAATTGAGCGGTGGTTCGTAGGTGTCTGCAATTTTACAAAAAGAGTTGTGCTTAGTCGGGTGCAACTGAATAGAGCATCGCATCAAAATTGTTACGCTTTCCATTTCTTTGACAATTTCGGAGCGTCTGGAAGTTTTCAATTGATCTCCTATACAAGAGGCTCTACTAGTATCAAATACCAAGCATGCTCTTGTGTCAGTGAATGCCTACCCGCTATTTGTGAAACTTTTGAAAACTAGGCTAAGACGTATCAAGCGCCCACCTAACTGAAATGATGCCCCTTGTCGGCCGCTTCTCCAAGCGCTCTGGTGCAAAGTGGTGTAGCCTACCCTGTCGTGCACCCCTCCTGGATTTTTGCTCTTGGAAGTAACAGGTTGGCCGTCCCCAGTTTTTCATAATTGCCTCGAACTTTTGGTGGATGCTTGCTTGGCATTCTACGGTATGTGCATTTCCAAAGAAATATAAATACTGCTCAAATTAATAAATTGTTTTGTTTCAATTCGAGGGGCTGCACTTTGTGCATTCGTGAGAAAAAAAAAATGTTCAAAAATCTCTGAACAGTTTCTTTACCTGTAAACTTTTCTATTTATTGCTTATGATCCCTGCAAGATCTTTTGTGAATATTATAGTATTGTAAACCAGTAAGGGAGGTGACTGCATGAACTGAGTAAATCATCACGGGATTGAACCTGCTCCTTTGTGCAATGTTCCTTAGCGCTTGAAAATGACCTATATGAGCCCACTACCCAAAACACAATTTGCAGCCGGTCGGGAAGTGGCCGGTTTCAGTCACGCTCACTCTCTTTTCCATGGTCATTGCCGTTTAAACTATGTGTATCAAATATATTCAAACTCGTGGATCATCAAGGCACACATTCAGTATTAAAAATCGAAAATAATACAAACCCCATTTTGTGTCCTCCAAAAAAACTGCAAATATCGAAGAAAAAAAATGTTGCACAGATCACAGCAAGTGCATGTACACGTCATTCTCAATATAGTGACTTACCGCGGGCTGGACGACGCGATGGCGGCACACGTTGGACCCACATTGCGATGGATGTGGTGCGTGCTACTTCGGAACTGTTGTTTGTGGTACCGGCCAATCAACCTTCCAGCGCATAACATTGAGTGAAAGAGATACAAATGCGAAACAATCGCACGACAAATGGTGCACGCAACTTTATCGTCTGCTTCACACGCCGGAGAAAGCAGAGAAGAAAGAAAACTCTGTCGGGTGTAGCCACGTGACTTATAGCCATGAGCTTTCGTGTTTCAGTTTCGAGCAGTTGGGTTTTTTTTTGTTTTGTTTTTTTGCTTATTAGAAATCTATGTGACTTTGTAGCAAAATATTGATTGGGTAGTCTCCTGACGCCATATTAAATTGCTTGACAAAAAATTAAAAACATTTTTGGGGGTGTTGTGTCCCTTGAACCTGCTAGTGTGTACTCACTAGAGCATGAATCAAAAAGGGCCTGGTCTAAGATTTCTCTCTTGTTGTCTTTACAGGTTTGGTACCCTAAGGGCCTTTTAATCGTATAGAGACGGTGCTGAAGTGCCTGCGTGGGCATGGCAGATCAGGAGACTGAAGTGCAAGAGGAGGAGACTCCCACTGAAGTTGAACCAGCAGCGGAGGGGGACTCTGAAGCCATCTCGGACATCCAGAACTACTTGGGCCTCTTTCAACAAGGAAATCCAGGGGGATGGGGCCAATGCAGCCACAGCACCAGCCAACGAGGCATCTATAGCACCACCGAAGCAGAGGGCAGCGAGGGAGAGGCGACAGCCACCACTGCCGATGGCACCACCACTTTCTATGTGACCCAGACAGCCGATGGCTTCCAGTATGCCACATCCAGCCAGGTGTGTGCAATGCTGTCAACGGTACTCCTTGACTGACCTTGCGCTTTATGCAATGTGCTGTCATGTCACATAGCTCGCTAGTCTGATGCAGTGTCCTTCTAATGTGTTCTCTTACCTTGTACTCTTTCTTACTATACTATCTCTAATATTCCATTTTCCCATTAGGTAAAAAAAAACAAAAAAACAATTATGCACCACAAAGACATTTAAATGTTCTCAGTACCTATTGGTTGCTAATTCAATTGCTATGCATACTGCAGTGAAGAGGTAAATGGAACTATCTTCACTTTACCTTAACTTGGAGCACAGTGAATGCTACAGGCATGATGCAATATCTCTAGAAAGTGTTTATTCTGTGAGTTAGCTCGTGCACTGGAAGCAGTTCCCAAAGCTGAGAGCTTAGCCTCCTAGCCTTTTTTGTGTTCTATAGACCTTTTCTGTTTCCAGTCGTTCTCAGTCACGTGATTTCCGTATCTGGTATGCGGGGCGAAAAAATAATAAAACGTTTGAACCTGGAATATGCGAGAAAATATAGGTGAGACAAATCAAGAATGTGGGACAATCACGCATTTTTCGTAAACACCTTCCAGCTGCGGGGAGAGATCAAAAAGATGTTTTACCGCATACCAGAAGTGACGATATTCAAGATGGCTGCGCGCTTGTGGAAAAGGTGTATATATCGGTTCCTTTTCTTCATCTGGATTGTGAGCATGAGAGAAGTGCCATGGCCCATTGAGACGAGCGGATAAACAATAGCTTGTGTCGTTATTGTTCACTCAAGGCCAATACTCCATCTCACAAGTTCTGCACAGTGGATTTCCTTCTGGCGGAACCGACCGCCAACAAGAAAAAATAAGGGTGCACAGGCATGCCCATGCATAGCTCTGCAGAATGCTTTGTTTTGTGGTTGTGTGCCTTTGCTAGGACTGCACACGACTTGTAAGGTAGTTGACTGAAGTACCTCCGGACTCGTTGGTGTTTCATTTGTAGAGGCCTTTTATAATTAGGGAGTTTTAGAATAACACAATTTTAGCGCACATTAGTGCTAAATTTAGCGCTTGCGCTAGCACACGCTATGCAGGAGAGTTTTAGAATAGCGTTTCTCCGCTGCGATGCAAAACACAAACATCTCGCGCTTGTAATGCCACCAAGATACAGTAACAATTTTTATTTGAGAAAAAAGAAAACTTTTGGTCCAGAGTAACATTTTAGATTTGTTAAATATGAGAATACGATGCAAGCAGTCAACCAGTCGTGTCTGCTAGCATCGCCTTGGCAAGAGAGGCTTTGTGTGCTGACCTTCGCACACCCTACCTTCTCAGAGAAACGTTTGTGCATTGCAAGCAGAAACAGTGATTGAAGTGCTGTGCCATTTGTGCCTAATTACACCATGAATGAAAGTCTGCTACATCTTGCACCAAAGAGCCATTTTTTGCTAAGAATTGTGCCACATCTGCGCCAAGATGGGCTTGAAGGGAAACTGAAGCGGTTTTGTATTTAGTTACATCTTTGGGGAAAACAAACGTGATAATCAGATTCACAGGATAAAAATACTCTAGAATTCACCTTTACCTCGTTTTTTTTTTTTCTTTTTTAAAGAACCTTTTTAGCTTCTCTTTAAGCAAAGCCAAAAATAAAAATATTTCATTGTTGGTCGACTTTAAAGGCCGCAGAAGCGTTGAACTGGATGCTACAAACTCCAAAACATCACTACCTTGATATCTCAAACGGATGGCCATATTTTTTTAAAAAGAAGGGCACGATTAAGCAAGGAATGTGAAGTTGCAAATAGCGGCCTCACTTCTCTCCGCTTCTCTCCTGGCTTCAGTTCACCTGTTTGAGGGGACGAAGCTAAGAGGATAGGGAATGAGAATTGTGACGCGACATGCCTCGTCAGACGTGTTCAGTCGTGCACTTATTTTTCAAAAATACAACCAACCATTAGAGATATTGCTGTATGAGTGATGTTTTTGGATTTCGCAGTGTTCCGTATATCGCTTCAGCCTTGTTTCGTGAGCTCAAAATTTTCGGCACCCTTTAATATTCAAAGCACTAGGAGGAAAAGAACATAGTACAAATATGTGTTTCACAACGTCTCTAGTCAACGTATAGTTTCTTTAATTTAGGTTCGAGCACAGTCGAAGGCTCGAACACATACAACCACGAACACGCATACTAAGGGCGCAAGTCACGGACATTAGCTGCACTTAGTTGGTTTAGTCGGTGAAGAAACACGGACATGAAGATGGACGAATGCATGATGTCATGCTTTGATGCTGTTTGGATGGTCTCATTGGCTCATGCAATGGCTGCGCTTCAAATTAAGGTGAAACGAAGTATAGAAATCGCCCATCTACCGCGCTATGCGGTTGATGCGCTGGGGGGTTGATCGCCGACATTGTCTAAATTTCCAGATAATGTCGGCGATGTCAGAAGCTAAAAGTCATGAGAAATCATTGAAAAATAGTAGGATGGCGCTTGTTGTGATAAGACAGAACCAGAGTCTTGTACTCCTGATGAGATCACTTGGGGAGGCATGTTTGCCGCATACCTCCCCGTACTGTGCCTCTCACCAGCACGCACGCATCCAGCTTCACTGCTTCGCACCGGAATGTTAGAAGCAGCAGCTGACATGCGTGAGCACCTGGGTTACTGCAATGGGTGCGGAAATTATGCTCAAGACTATTACTGCTCTACATTCTTTGGTCTTGATTCTAGGTGGATATCTGATCTTAAAAAGCTGTGTCGAGAAAGAGAAAAAGAATGCGGATAGATATATATTACAATAAATACGGTAGTCAAGGTAGTTCCTGTGCAGCTGTCAATCAAAAGAGCAGTAAGAAAACTTTGACTTCTCTCTGGTTCCAATGCCGCTAAAGAGCAGTGTCACTTTTAAGTGTAAGTACAAGTGTAGGTTTTCATAATATTTGTGGGTAATTGTTTTTGCAGTTTATGAAATTTGATTCTTGAGTTTGGTAGGTTCATAAAACTTGCGGGGAGCATTTTTATTGATAGGCGTGTTAGCGGATATGCTGGTTTTTGGTGGCATTTTAGACATTATATTTACACGCTAAATAACTACCCGGTGTGAAAGTGAAAGTACCCCTTGTTAAAGGAACCTACTCTCACCGGAGCCTTATTTTTTAAAAAGAATGTTTTGTGTTCCGTTTGGGCCCTGTCTATTATTACAATAGTTAATAGGTAACATGCTCCAGTATCAAAGAGGAACCCTCAATCATTATCAAAGTTAAACTCATTTAGCGATGCAATCACTTTTTCATTTTCAAGTGATGTGCTAACAGATGTCGGCATCTGCTCCAAAAGCTTCAGTGGCTGCTTCAAACCATAGTTTGCCTGCTACAGAACCTGCTACAGAAGGTCAAATGCCGCTTCCATCACTGCAGTAAGTTGCCGCCGATCATTGTCCACTTTGCTGTGTTTTTCGAGCCATTTGTGACGTCTCCCATAGGAGTGCAATGTTGCACTGTATTGAAAAACACAGCCGGGATCCTGGGAGCTGCCATTTTCTAAGTGTGCTCTTCTTGACTTTAGCCAACTTCTCGTGCATCATGAATCCTCCTTGGAGGATTTTGCGTATGCACGCAATTTCCGAGAAATAATGTATGCTAGAATGGTGCCCGCAAACCACGAAACTCGGTTAGTGTTCGATACATGCGCAGTGGCGACAACGCTATACGAAAAGCTTTCCCGTATGCTATTCTAAAACTAGCTCCCTAGTATTTTGACTTGGAACACTACTTATGGTTAATGTTCAGGTATGTTTTTTCTGGACTATACTCTCACTTTTCACCATTGAAAACTAAAAACCCTTGGAAATCTACAATAACCTCTCTCCTTCTGCCTGCCCAGCTTTAGCACTTGATACCAGTTTTACGGCAGTTTGTTTTTGCTCCCAACTCTACTTGCACTTGCAGACTCAGTTTGATGGCACGACGACATACTACGCCCCGGCCCAAGCCACCTTCTACACCACGGAGGGCGAGCAACAGTCTGAGGGTGCCACCACCGTGGCAGCCTCAGGTCAGCTGGAGACCATCCAAGGCTACGCGACTACGGCCGACGGCAAGGCGTTTCCGGCCACGACCAGTGCAGGGGAAGGCCTACAGCAGATTGTCCTGGCTGTGGGCAAGGGCCAAGGCTCGGAAGGACGCGAGATTGCAGTTACGATTCCAGACTCTATAGCGGACCAGGTGGGTTGGAGGGGGCGCATCCTGTGTGCTTCTTAACTTGACCTCTCTGCAAAGGTTAATGGGTGCAGGGCTGGCTCTACACCATCAAGCGCCCAGAGCAAACTCCGGCCATGGCCCCCCCTCCCTTCCACCTTTTTATATACGCCCCTATCTACTAGATATGACATCACATTGTTAGTGAACATGCGAGTAGTGGCCGATAGTGGCCCAACAAAGCGTTTTGTCAGGCGAGAACCATATTCCAAAAGCGAACGGCGATTGACCACATGTGACGAGAAAGCGAGGTGAGGAGGAGACGTGAGCGTGCAGACATGTCAGAACGCCGAGCTCTGGTTAGAATGATTAGTGAATAGACTCAAAGCTGGCTGCCTTTGTTTCCCCGTAGTTGAACGTGATAAAAGCGTGGAACGTCGGCATCTGGCGTGTGGCTTTCGCATTCGAATGCGTTCGATGAGTGAAGTAGAGACAAAGGCAGCTAGCTTTCGGTCTACCCACTAATCATTCGCATCAGAGCTCGGCGTTCTGACCACCCCGTGGGCTCTCATCTCCTCCTCTCTCTCACTTTTTCGGCGCATAGCGTCGTGTCGGGCGCCATGTTTAAATCAATCAATAAGAAAAAAGAAAAATATCAAAGGGAGGGTGCGGCGGCGCCCCTTTTCTGATGGCGCCCTGGGCAACCGCCCAGGTGGCCCACTCCAAGGGCCGGCCCTGAATGGGTGCCTTGTATCATGCAGACTTCTCACCAAATTGCGCCGTGAACGAAAGTCGGCTACATCTTGCTCCGAAATGCCATTTTTGCTAAGAATTGCGCCACACCTGCGCCGAGATAGGCTTAAAGCAAAAAAAAAGTAATGTTTTATTTTTGGTCAACCATAATATTCAGAGAAGTAGCAGGAAAGAAAAATTGTACAAATATGAGTTTCACGGCATCTCTACTCATCGTATAGTTTGTTTCATCTTAGGTCAGAGCACAGTCGAAGACTGCTCTGAGCGATGTTAAGAAGTTTTACTTGCACGAACAGTGCAAGTCACGGGACATTCGCTGCACTTGTTTGGTTTAGCTGATGAAAGAACACGTACAAAAAGATGTCGAATGCCATGATGCTGCACTTTGATGCTGCAAATCAACCGGTCAGAGCCGTTGATGCTGGGCATTAACCGCTCTGCCCAGTTGATGTGCTGGCTGATTGATCGCTGACATCGTCTAAATTTTCATTCGATGTCAAGAACAAAGGGTCCTGAGAAAACTTCGCAAAATAGTAGGATTGCCGATTGCGGCTACTGTGATGAAACAGAACCAGGGTCTTGTACTTCTGATAAGGTCACTCAATTATCATGTCTGCTACATGCTTTAGTTCCATGGCTGCAGAGTACCGTGGCATTTGTGCCGCTCACGTCAACCTTCACTATACCTACCAAGTGTCCCTTATTACCCGGGAGACTCCCGAATTTCGACCAGTTTGTATGGTTGTGCGATTGTCAGAAAAGTCTCCCGAAAAATGCAAATTAAGCCCCCCCGCCCACACTTAAACAAGGAGCTTTTGCCGTCGCAACAGACAGCTGCAATGATCCCAGCTGTATCTCGCTAGCATGAGCAGTGCAATATAAATGTAATGAAGTTTGTTTTCATGTAAATTCATTGTCAATGTTTCTTTTTAAAGCAACCGCTGCCCCTTTAACTCTCATGCCACCGTCTTCCAAGGTCACTGATTCCTCTGATTCGGGACTAGCAGGGTGCTTGATTTTAGTTAAGATTATGCACCTGATGAACATCTAAAAGGGAGGGTTTTGACAAATAAAAAGTTTTCGCTTGGATTAGAAATTTTCAGAAATTGGTGTTTTTCGGTTTTAAGCAATTTTAGTTTTAACACCAGCGGATGGTTATTTGTGTTTGTTTTGGAAAGAACTGGAAAGTTTGTGACCTAATTGTAACTTGCCTGTGTGCAGGTCCGGCATGAAAGTACAGAGGAGCTGCTGAAAGCAGTTCAGCAGCAGAACAGATCATCAGCAGAGGGGTCACAAGTTGCTGAGCAGCCCACTTTTGTGGCAATGCAGCCAGGCACCTCCCATGATGGAAATGATGAGCAACAGGTAAGGTCATTGCAATGACATCATTTCATAGTTTGTAGTAGGCTTGTTAAGATAATGGAATATTGGAAAAGTTCATTAGTGTATTTTAGGTAGTTAGATTGCTGCCATGATGTCCATCATGGTCGATAACATTACCTCGAACAAATCCTTTCTTTATCCGAAGTATTCTCAGTTGGTGAAACTTTCTGTATACACATACACACACACACACAGTTAAACACATTCCAAACAGTCTTGAAAATTAATGTCCATGCTATGCATTGGTAACACACATGTGCAGTTGGGTAGGGGCATGGGTTCTCGAACTGGGTTCTGAAGACTGGTACCCTCATCGGTTCTCCGGGCTCCCAGATTTTGTCGACCCTCCCTAAGTCAACTGTTTTTCTAGTTTAAGCTCTACTACTTTAGCAGGTCTGAGCCACCGATTGATGCATAACTACCGTATTTATTAAAAAATAGGTTGAACCCTTTATGAGCAATTTCTGCTTGTGTCTTTCTGTACAACGCTCGGGAAGAGCCAATTGTGGTGATTTACGGAAGAGGCCCGACGAATGACGAGGCACCGATAACGTCAGAACGCAGAAATGAGATCTGTGTGGTTTACGTCTTTTTTATTCCAAACGTTTTCTCTGCTTTTCCATTCACCGGCTCCTTTCGTTAGTCTCGCTAGTCTTAACGATTGGTCTTCGGGGTTCTGTGGGAAAGTAGACACACAGGTCTGTTCATAAAAAGGTCGACCTATATTTGAATAAATAGGGTATAAGCCAAACACGTATGTGCATTATTGCCTACAAGGTCTACAGACCTCGTAACTGCTTTATTGCGTTAATCTCGAGACTGAGAGGGTTTCTGAGATAGAAAAGTTTGGGAACCCCTGGCAAGACTGGCAGGCACGTATAGAAAAGTTTGGGAACCCCTGGCAAGACGGGCAGGCACGTAGCCAGGATTTTGTTTCGGGGGGTGCCCGCCCATGACAAAATGCTGTATGAGGGGAGGGGGAGAGGAAGGTCCAAGCAAAATGGAAGATTTCGGGGGGGGGGGGGGGGGTAAATTTGCCTCGACTGTTGACACTACGCCGGAGTAGCGGCGCAAATCAAAATAGGAAACATGCGCATTGCGTAGTAGTGGAGCTAATCAAAATGCAAAACATGCGCAGTGCTCTCCACGTGTATTGTTGATTCACGATTTATTCACCCCATTAAAAAGCGTTTGTGCAGAAAAAAGAAAAACCGCAACATAGATAGTGCTTCAAGATACTAAGATATAAGTGTTCAGTCACAAAGTACAAGCGCGTGCGTAAAGATAACTAGATTTCATTTCATCAAATCTACACGTTGCTATATTTGCGTCGTGACTCGCAAGAAAGAACCTATTCACAAGTTTATGCAAGGCCAACTTGACATTCGAAATGTCGGAAACAACAATTTGGAAAGTGCAAGGAACAGCTAGATTGTACTCGTTCAATGATATATTATTCATGAAAAAACTGGAAAGTAACGACAAAAGTAACGTCGTTACTTTCATCGTTACCTCAGAAAAAGTAATAGAACTACAGTTACAAGTTACATTTTTAAAAAGTAACTCGTTACAGTTACAAGTTGCCAAAAAAGTAAAAAAGTTAGAGTAACGCATTACTACCCACGATTGGTTTTAACTATTAAAAAGTTTTTTGAAAAGTACTCAAAACCTTGGAAGGCCATTATGTGATTCTGACCAATAGTTTTTTTTTGCTTCACACGTGTAGTTCTTCCACAGAAACGTAATCTGTCATGGGACATGACATCCTTTAGCTTTGCAAGTGAGGGAGCAACCAGGCTTGACACAATGGCATAACCTGCAGAAAAGAGGGACGTGGGATGACAAGGGCTACGCTCTCCACCGCAGGTGATCCTGAACACTGGCAACTCGTACCAGACCGTGACGATAGTGCCGTCAGACACCAACCCGGGGGAAGTGAGCTACGTGCTCATAGTGTCTCAGCCAGAGGACAGCAAAGAGGACGCAAAGGGTGCGGCAGGTGGCGACATCGACATGTCGGTGTACGACTTCAACGAGGGAGGGGAGAAGCACAGCGGGGAGGTGGTAGCAGAAGAGGCGGCGGTGGCGGAGGTGGGTGTGCCCGTGACCAAGATGCGCACCATCAAGATCACGCCCAAGAAGAGCCAAACAGTAACGCAGGCCCACATGTGCAACTACTGCAACTACACGAGCCCCAAGCGCTACCTCCTCTCGCGGCACATGAAGAGCCACTCGGAAGAGCGCCCGCACAAGTGCTCGGTGTGCGAGCGTGGCTTCAAGACACTGGCCTCGCTGCAGAACCACGTCAACACGCACACGGGCACCCGGCCGCACCAGTGCAAGGAGTGTGAGGCGGCCTTCACGACGTCGGGGGAGCTGGTGCGGCACGTGCGCTACCGACACACGCACGAGAAGCCGCACCGATGCACCGAGTGCGACTACGCCTCGGTGGAACTGAGCAAGCTGAAGCGCCACATGCGGTGCCACACCGGGGAGCGTCCCTACCAGTGTCCCCACTGCACGTACGCCTCGCCCGACACGTACAAGCTCAAGCGCCACCTGCGCATCCACACGGGCGAGAAGCCATACGAGTGCGATGTGTGCCACGCTCGCTTCACCCAGTCCAACAGCCTGAAGGCGCACAAGCTGATCCACTCGGGCAACAAGCCCATCTTCCAGTGCGAGCTGTGCCCCACCACGTGCGGCCGCAAGACAGACCTGCGCATCCACGTCCAGAAGCTGCACACAAGCGACAAGCCGCTCAAGTGCAAGCGCTGCGGGAAGTCCTTCCCCGACCGCTACACTTACAAGGTCTGCCATGGGTTTTTGCTGTTTCACCATGACTGAAAATGGCAAGCTGTTTTCAGGCAGGGTACAGTTTGATTTGATGAGTCTGACTACCTGCCTCCAAAGTGCAGAAGGCTGATGCACTGCTTGGAATAGAAATAAGTGGGGAGATCCTCTTTGGCATTTGAGTGTAAATTCAGTTATTGAATTTGAGTTGAAATTAACACTTAGTTCTTGGGCATATTGTTGTATTGTTTACTGCATTCCACGAAGCAAGTGTCGATAGAACAAGGGGCTGCATCTCCTGCAACTTGATGTGTTTGGAAACCCATTTTTTACGCAGGTGCACGTCAAGAGTCACGAGGGAGAGAAGTGCTTCAAGTGTGACTTGTGTCCATACGCATCTATTTCGCAACGTCATCTGGAGTCTCATATGCTGATCCACACGGACCAAAAGCCCTTCCGCTGCGACGAGTGCGACCAAGCCTTCCGGCAAAAGCAGCTCCTCAAGAGGCATAAGAACCTCTATCACGACCCCAACTATGTGCCACCAATTCCCAAAGAGAAGACCCACGAATGCCCCGAGTGTTCCAAAGCGTTCCGTCACAAGGCAAGTCACTGTCTTCTCTGCAGTATGATTAATCGGCTAGTTTTGGGGAGGAATTCTTAGAGCATGTCTGTGATTAGTTGTGCCGAGAGAACGACACACATTAAAAGCGGGAGATGTGCTGTGAAGGTCAAACAATGAAGCAGACTTATAATTTGGCAGAATGGTGCTGATTCCGAGGATGTGTGCCAGCTTTACATTAATATCTACGTCATGAATCTGTCGCACCTTTAGAAGAGCCATTATACTCCCCAGTGATCGTGCTACTGGTTTCTTCTGCAGGGAAACTTGATTCGTCACTTGGCCATTCACGATCCGGAAGCGACGGCGGCTGAGAGGGCAGAAGCCATGCGCATTGGCGAGCCAAAGGGTCCTGGCGAAGAGCCTGACGGCGAGGAGGACGATTACATGATGGAGGAGGACGAAGACGACGAACTGGACGATCTTGGCATGGAAGACGGAATGATCAACGAGGGTCAGCAGGTGAGGCCCTTTGTCTTTGCCTTCGCCAAAGACTGCGAAACTCATCCAGACGACAGTTTTGGCCAGTTATACCTAAAGCCGATGGTCTTGATAGAGCTGAGACAGAGGGTTATTGATGGGGAGCAGTGAAGAGAGGGTGAGGGAAGTGCAAGCTAAGGCTTTTGCCACCATGCTTACTCTTTTAAACTGAGCATGGAGAAGGGTCAAAGCAAATCACGAAAAGCACCCTCTAAAGCGAGCACTTTTCATGACCAGGTTTAATCCGGACACGACTTGCGAAGACATAAACAACCCGCTGTCCTTAGTGCTCGACACTGGATCTTCTCAGTGCACCACACTATGCAGCAAGCATGATTTCTACAGTTCTTTTCATGTGAACACAACCACTGAGTTCATTAAGAAGATTAACAACCCCAGCGTACGGCCAGAGGGTTGTCTTTCTATCTTTTTGGGGGCTTTTGCGTTATCCTGCCACTGAGCGACCTACACCCGTCAATGACCTGTAGTGGACATCATCCCTATATGTAGTGGAACCTCGTTAATTAAAACTCTCTTAATTGAAACTCGCAGATATTTCAAACTAACACACAAGTCCCGTCCTATGTGTTTCTAGGAAGGAAACTTCTGGTAATTCAAACTTTATAATATTCAGACAAAGTTCTGGTTCCCCCTTGGGTTTAAATTAAGGAGATTCCACTGTACTACCAAAATGCACATGGCCTACGGACGAAGGTTTTCTTTGAAGCTGTTGCGATTTCTAATTTTCAAGTTACTTGTATCATGGAAACTTGGCTAATGCATTAATATCAAGCAACGAATATTTCACAGATGATAATCACATTTTTAGATGTGCATGGTGCAAATTAGTCTTCCGGGAAAGCCAGACTTGCTGGTTGGAAATTATTACTTTCTGCCTCGTTCTGATGCACAAGCATTCAACCGCACATTGCGTTTTATTTCGAGGGAGTTAGATTTTTCGAAAGATGATGTGCTGATTCTCGGGGACTTCAACTTTCCTGGTACTGATTGGAATTCAAGCACAATTAACGCAGCATCACCTGATACCCATGCTAGAGCCCGAGAAATGATTGAGTTTGTTAGTTTAAATGTGCTTTATCAGCTGGATACCACAACAAACGAAGCTGGAAATGTGCTTGACTTATGCATGACAAACATTTTACCCATCACACTAGAAGCTGTTCTAAATCCTTTTGTTGCTGTCGATAGATGGCATCCACCATTTATCCTCTGTTCTGACGTCAGCAAGTGGTCAGTCTTTGAGGTACAACTATGCCCTTGGAGACTATTTTAATCTTTACAATCATATTCGCAATGTGAGCTGGGAGTCTGTCTTACTATGCTCAGATATTGATAGCACTGTCACACGTTTCTCAAGTATTGTAATTTTAACTATGACTAATTTTATCTCACGAAAGAATAATCTCTCTAGCACTTTCCCTTACTGGTTTTTGAGAGGTACATGAGGCGTTGCGTAAGAAAGCAAAGTATCATAAAAAGTACAAACACACTGGTCTTCAGAAATGGAGGGGCCTGTTTAAAGAGCATCGTACAATGGTTAAAAGGCTGACCCAGCGGGATAAAGAAATTTGGTGGAATTCAGTTGAATGTAATCTAAGACGTGACCCGAGCGGTTTGTGGAACTATGCGAGATCCCAGTCATTCTAATGCTATAGTTTACAAGACGATGCTGGATAAATAAATGAGCCATCTGAGGTTTGCGATGTGGATAAATAAATGAGCCATCTGAGGTTTGCAATTGTTTCACGAGATTCTTTCTTCCGTGAGTAAATTGATCATGCTGGGTTCACTTACGGCTGATGTTCTAGTGGACTCTACTTGCAGCCCACCTGTCCCTAAGATTACCACCGAATTCACAAACCTCACTCCAATTTAGGCACCCCTCCACTTCCTCGAGGAAGGCGTGAGGGCTGGCGCGGGCCAGTTGCGACGACAGATAGGCGGCCTAGGCTGCTTATCCGTCGTCACGATTGGCCAGCGCCGACCCTCGCGCCATCCTAGAGGAAGTGGAGGGGCGCCTCAATTGGAGTGAAGTTTTGTGAATTCTGCGGTTACTCTTGAGGATGTAGTCCTCGCAATGAATAAACTTCCCCCGAAAAAGTCATTCGGTGACGACGTAATTTCAGCTTTCATTGTTAAGGGATGTAAAGACATTTTCGCTCCTGTGTTGCTAAATATTTTAAACCTATCATTTAGAAGCCAACACGTTTCCCCGCAGGTGGAAGAGCGCGGTAGTTGCGACAATGTTTAAATCGTGCCGAACAGATTGCGTCAATAACTACCATCCTATTCCACTACTCTGCTCTTTTTCGAAGGCATTTGAGAAGGCGATGTATAAGCACATTTATTTTAATTTCAAATCTTTTCTTTGTCACAACCAACATGGCTTTTGTTGGTTGGTCGAAACAAATCTCGTATCTTTTTTGGAATATATACGTTGCCTAAGGACACATCACGGGGGTAGGTTGATGCCATTTAATTTGATTGCATAAAAGCTTTGGATCTTGTTAACTATAAGTTGTTGATAGCAAAACTTTTTGCTTTGGGTGTGACTAGGCCATTGTGTAGTTGGCTGTCAAGTTATTAATATGTTAGCATTAGTACCCACATGACAGGAAAAAGCTGATGGCATCCATCTGTGGACAAAACAGTGGAAAGGGAAGCGTGCTGCGTAGGGAGGAGGAGAGTAGTGAAGGACAAAGGCGACAGGGAGGCAACGTCGCAAGGCGAAAGCCAATGCGTGCACAGCGCAGCGACGCGAGAGAGAGGGGACGGCACGGCGCATAAGCCAATGCGTGCACGGATGCTGGGGCACGAGTCTGAACTTGCAGGTGTGCAGAGCGCGTATTCCTTGATTTGTGCTACAAAGGTTAAAGGAAGATCCATTGGTGTATCCTTGGAGAATGCGTTAACATGACCTTTGGGGAACGCCACACGCGTCCCCCTTTGGGAAATGCTAACGCTGGCCTCTCCACTTTTTTTGTTTTAGCTTTCTCTTTTGCTTCCTCTATTTTTTGCTGCCTCTTTTTGGCCTCCTTACGGAGTAAGTGTTAGCGCTTCCCAAAGGGGATGTGTGTGGCATTTCCCAAGGGTCATGCTAACGCACTCCCTAAGGATCCACCAATGGATCTTCCTTAAAGTTTTGGGTGGAAGGTTAAAGAAAGTGTGGCATGCGGGATTGTTTTCATCACCTTATGTTTTGAACTTGGGAGTGCCACAAGGGTCCAGTCTTGGGTCACTTATTTTCAATGTTTCTGTTAAGATTTAGTAGGTTCTGTGAAGCACTCAGAGCTTCTGCAGTTTGCTGATAATATTAAGATTTATCGTGAAATAAATTCAATCACAGACTGCCTCATGCTGCAAACTGATGTTAATGCAGTTTAAGACTGGTGCACGAAAAATAATCTTCTGCTCAACCTTTGTAAAAAGAAAGATGTTTCGTTTATGTGCAAAACAAGCTGCATCATTTGCTCCTATTCTCTGTTTAGTTTGATAATTGTGAGGTTGGCTAGTATTCGTGACCTCAGTGTGCTGTTCGATTTACGCCTTTTGTTTACTGCGCATGTTCAGAAAATTGTCAGGGATTCTTTACAAGTGCTGGGCATCATCTCTCGAGTTACATGTCATTTTAGGTCTTATGGACGTATGATTCATCTATTTCAAGCCATTGTTTTATCTAAGCTGGAATTCAGTTCAGTCGTGTGGAACTTTGTCGGTGTGACCCAGTCATTTATCTTAAAAAGAGTACAGCATCGTCTTGTGTGTATCATTTACGATAAATGGATTGGGAGGCGTATTTATTTCGACCATGAAATGCTTCTTAACTTGTTTGGCCTTTTCTATAAAGTAGCGAATGGTATAATTGATGCACCGTCGCTTCTTAGTGTCATTTCCTTTTGTATTCCAAGAAAGCACATTAGAGCTTTCTCTTTGTTTTACCGATGAATGTAAATTTTGGATCACCTCTGACATGCATGCAATTTTCCTTTAACCGTGACAAGAATGTCCTGAACTTGTTTGCTTCCTTTTTTACTTTATAACAACGCTTGTCAACACGTTGATAACGGGTCTGAGGTGTGTTTTCAATTTTAGTTTCTACTTTTTTTATGTTGGTGTCTTTGTTTTGTTCTTCTGTAGTTTTTTTTATAAAGTGCACACTATTAAGATGCAAGCTGTTTGTGACACTCTCTAAGCAGAAAAAATGAATACATACGGAGTTAGTGAAATTCAAAGCAGGGTGAAGGATACTTTCGATTCACTTCTTAAGCTCTCTGAATAAATTTTAATGCAGTTTAAAGCTCACTCTTATTGATTCTCCAGTGGCCTCAACATCTTGTTCAGCTTTTTTTTTTTCTTTAATTGATTGTAAAATAGTTGAACCCAAGATCTAACATACTGGACAAACTGGGACAAAAAAGGGTGTTTTTCCCATGACATTCATTTGACATGCACCAGCTTGCCTGCGTTTTAAACATTTCTCCAGCCTTGATAGATTTTTGTAAATGACTGGTGGTGACCCTTTATTGTGGAGTGTGTGCATTGCTGAAACCTGCTCATGTACTGGCCATGACATCACAGCTCAGCAAAGCTCTTGCCACTATTGACTCCGAACTGAGGTGCTGGGTGTATGTGAGAGAGTTGTGGCCTCTGACTCTCTTCCAATCTCTGATGCAGGTGGTAGTCTTTGAAGTGATCCAGATCCCGGCAGCAGATGGCGTCACCATGGAACAGCACGCGATACGGCAAATTACGCCGCAGGATGCTGTGCACATGACCAGCAACGGAAGTGTTTTGACGGCAACGGGTGCTGATGGCCAGGAGCTGACCATCATCCAACAGGTGCCCCAAGACCAGCAGCAGACAGTGGTCACGGAGGTCGTCAACAAAGGCAGTGAGTGGCTCTTCATTCCTGAAACTTGACAGGTGTTTGCTGCAAATTCACTCTTACCATCTGCTTTTGTGGTAGTTTATGTAATTCTTGCTGCATGAAGTGAAATGCAATCATGAGAAAGACAAGACTGTCAGGAGTGAAGTGTAAAGTTCTTCATACTGCACCCATTTATTTTGTAGATAAATATAGAAATGAAGAGTTGCCATGGGTAACTCATATCTGGTTCAGGCACTATTGTGATGCATCCAATGTCAGTCTTTATGATAGTGTGATCTCGAGGTGCCGGAATCTGAACAGTTGTGACAACAAATTGTTGCAAGCTAACAGTGGCAAAAAAAAAAAGCTATAAGGATGGGAGAATTCGTGAAATGGACTTTGTTTACGGAATATTTTTTATCACTTAGTACTTGTATTTTTTCATTTTGTGTGATCAGTACTTATGCTTTACAAGTTCCTTTTTTTTTTTTTTTGCAATGCGAAAATGCAATGCAGTGTTTCTTACTACATGGATTACAAAAACAGCTTAGCGGGTGGTGGGTCACCATTCATTTTTTTCAAATGATCCTGTTGTTATTAAGATTAAAGTCACGGGCAGTCCTGTCAAAATTATTCATAGAAATATCTTGTACAGTAAATGTGATTACTGTATGTTTTATTTCAATGGATTTTGCTTGCTTTTTTTTTTTTTTTTTTCATTGAATAACTTCCATAACTTCATCACATTTGCTAAGTGTCAGTCCTTTCTTTCATCAGCCGTTGCACCATTGAAGAGACCAAGGGGGAGGCCACGGAAGTACGCCACGATGGATGTTACTGTCAGCAACCAAGGTATACAGAAGTTTGGCACACAGCGTGTATCCTATATAAAGATTTTGTTGTTGATTCTAATTTCGGAATGGTGCTATCTCTTGTGCAGGCGAGGAGGTATTGGGGATGGCGAAGACCGAAATGGACACCCCGCAGCGAGAGGAAGAGATTGCACGGAGACGGCTTGAGCAGAAGCAGAAGGACATGGAAGAGTGCTTCGGATTCAATGTTAGTACTTGCTCTTTTTTTTTTCTTCCTTTTTTTTTTTTTGTAAAAAAAAATTTTTGCAAGCTCTTTTGGTTGCTGAAATCTCTCGGGGCTTTAAGATGCCGAACATCAGACGCCCAGCCTTACTGAAATTATGCAATGCAGCTTCATTTAATTGTTTTGAGCCTGGGCTCAGTTGTAACTTTTCTTTTAGTGTTCACTTCTTTTGTTGAGATAAGTCATTCCAGAACAGCAACTTTTTTTAGGACAACACGAGGTTAATGTATTTGTAACAAACTTCTTTATTGTTAATTTCTTTCCATTTTTTTTTAAGGTATTACTATTTGAAACAAAGTTTAGCCAGTTGCTGCAAGCGCTTTCTTTCAAAAGCTAGAGCAAGGATGACCTCTGAAATATCTAACTTGCATGGGCCATTTTAACAGCTGAAGGCATGAACAGTGTCTGCACCATGCAGAATAGACTCCGTCGGATGACTGGGTGTAACACTTGAGGAGCTTTCATTTTATACTCCCTTACTTCTCCTACGCAGGACGAGGAAGATGAGACGATCTTGGCAATGCCAGCAGCCCCAGGTGTGAATGGCCCAAGTGAAGAGAAGGTGCAAGAAGAAGATGGGACAACCACCACATACATCTTGATGCAGGAAAATGGTGACCCGGTGTAACGGGTCACCATTTTTGGTGGCCCGTTACAATTTGGATTTGAACCAACACCTTACACCCCGCATCTCTCCAGACTTGTTTTTCTTGTTTATGTGCAAAAGTGTTCAGTGGTAAATGAGAAGGGCCCCTCTTGGTTGCTGACTTCTCATTTTCATTTCTTCTTGTTGTAAAACAGAAAAACAAAGATGTATGCTTTGAGATTCGTTTAGACCTGCAGGCTAAAAAAACGCCAGGCTGATATCTTTTTTTTGTGTGTTGGGGGTGAAGCTGTGAGCTTTTCTTCTGACGGGTTCTGGTTGTACAAACCCCTTGTGCACTTTTGTTTGTACCTATAAATAGCAGTATGTGTGGTTTTCACTGATTTTTCTTGGGTGCATGGGGATAACTCTTACTTTTACAGTGTGAATGCTTGTTTTGTGAGAATTGAAAGAAACTGCATTTTTGTTTCTCTTGTCTTGTGTGCAGAGGAGTGATTTTGGGGCTCTGTCATGTTGTACCTGGCAAGCACTACTATAGTATTGGAACGTTTACTTTGTTTTGTTGCCCTACCCTGCTCCTTCTGTCGAGGAATCATGTTCATGCTCAGTTTTGATGTGTTTTGTTTTTCATGACCATGCGGTAATGACTGCTGCACACACTGTGTGGACAATATGTGATTGAGCGTGATTTTGTGTGTACATATTTGCATCACTACTTGAGCCCATCTCCAGCACCACATCTGTGTGTACCCAACATGGTCCGCCACTTGTATGCATCGCTTCCTTCGATGAAACCCCAACAAAGTTCATTGGCATAATGAAATTCTGTGTGTGACTCGATAGGTTTTGATAGAAATTCATAGCATTGTGAAACAATGTTTCAAAAGCCATTGTGGATCTCCAAGAGGCTGTGACATGGGAGTTACAGTTGAGACTGGAAACCACTTACTGAAATGTACTATCGCAAACAGTGTGAGGGAGAATGCCGAAGCACCTTGATACATGTTGTGCTTCCTTGAGGCTGATAAAACACTGCAGTGTAGAGGGGGAGGCCGCGAGGGTGTGCAGATCGGAGTAAATGTGCACTCTCCTCCGCTCCACAATTTGTTCAGCCTCGAAGCAGCACTGCATGTATCAAAGACCACACACTCTGGCGTTCCCCCCCTCATACTGTTTGCGATAATACACAGGGAATGTCATGTTCCATAGACTGTTTCTCAAGCCATGAAACCGTTGGACCTGACTAAAAAGCGAGGCTGTTGTTAGTAATATGCCCTATTTTATTAGTTCGGAGTAGAGTTATAATAAAATTGTGCATGCAAATAACCAGGGCAGGTGTCCTTCTTTTGGTCCATTAATCAATTTCACTGATAGGATTGCTGTGCCTACCCTGCCCTATCTTGCTGCATTTCACCAAGATGCAAGAAATTTGCACCACGGCGACATAATTTATACAATACTGAAATTAATAACTCTGGCTCTGCTACACTGCCGGATTGTTACTGTAGGCACGTGCAAATGTTCAAAACTTTCCGATTATTTCTTAGAACAACATACTCTTTGATTTGTTGTTTGTATCGAGCATTGACAGTACATGGAAGTTCCTCAATAGTATTCCTCATTGTGTCGTCTTCGGTGGGTTAGTTGGCTCAGCTGAAACTTGAGTGCTTCTCCCCGGGCTCTGGTGCATTGTGGAGAGGCGACATCCACGGTGTAGATGTGATCCTGCGTATCTCGCTTCACTGTAGCCAGGGCCGGCTTTACACCATCAAGTGCCCTGGACAAACTTCGGCCGTGGTGCCCCCCCCCCCCCCCCCCCCCAATTCCTTGCCCATATCCACTAGGTTCGACATCACGTTCTTAGTAAACATCTGAGTGGCCCAACACGAACGTTTTGTCAGCCAAAAACTGCATTCCAAAAATAATTTATTTATTTTTTTTTTTTTTTGGGGGGGGGGGGGGGGGGGGGGTTTGATGGTGCTTTGTACGACCGCCAGGTCGCCCACTCCTAGGGCCGGCTTTAGGGGCGGTCGCCCAGGGCGCCATCAAAAATGGGGTGGGGGGGGGGGGGGGGGGGGGGCCCCACGGCAAAAGGGTTGCCGCCGCGCATAAAGAGGCGGCGCGGGGGTGGCGCTACGGCCGGTGTTTGCCCAGGGCGCTTGATGGTGTAACGCCGGCTGGCTGAACGTAGTGTAGCCACGTGCAGACCTCCTGGTATGGGCCCCTCGCCTTGTGTGGTGTCGCAACTCTCTCCGAGTTGAATACATATTATTAAAAGCGCTCCTACAAAGCCGGATGGTACACGCGCACGTGTCGAGTTTGGAAAAAATGAACTGCCTTACCCTTGCGGTTAAATTTTCAAAAACCATGGCTTTAAACTGATATTAACATTTTCACATTAAGATTTAAGAAAGGATATTTGGGTATAGGGATATTTTTAGGAAACCTTGATTATGATTATGTCGAATGCCGTGTTTAGATACCACATCTTAAAGGCTGAACTCCATGGGACGAATATGCTGCGAATAACCGACGAATTTTGGCCGGCGGCTTTTGCTCTGCTCGTGGAATCAACACAGTGGCTGCTACGTCGCGCGCAAAACGAGCGTGCCGTCGGGCGGCGTTCGCCAGTTATTCGTCACATAATTCGTTCCATGGAGTTCAGCCCAGAGATAGCTTCGAGTGCAGCGAAAGCTTTGGGGTTAATGTCACAAATTTGAGAGGTGCTGGTTCAGCCTTTAGGCGTCCAACACCGTCAGCAAAGTAAGCTAAACAAGCCTTATCAGCGGACAAGTGGCAGCGAGGGAATAGTCTTAGCAAGTTCAGCTGAATTTCTTCAGGCATATCGATATTTCATCATAAAACTACAACTGTCATTGGCAGGGTCTCCGGAAGTATTCGTGACCTATAGGGGGCGCCACCACCACGAAACAAGCATGGCGGCTGGGAACGGGGGTACGTATTTTCGGCACGGATTTGATGTCCAGGGGGCGCGGCAAATGACGTCACGGACGTTCTTTGACGTAAACACGTTTTATTTTGGATGCCGCCGACTGCATTTTGAAATGTCGGTCGGTCGGCGCGTGGTCGGGTGCTCGGCGGTGCACTCGCTGGTGCGTGTCGACGTGCCGCCTGTGCTCGTCGCGTATCAATTGCCGACATCCAGAGACTGTTTTCCAATTTTGTTCGCCCAGTGCCCTTGGTCACTCTTGCAAAAGAAGATTCGTAGTGACTACAGTACATACATGGGTAAATTACTTTCAAAGTGTAATTCAATTACAGTTACAATTACTTTGCTTCAAAAGTAGTTTAATTACAATTACTACTATGTGAAAAGTAATTATTACAATTACAAATTACTTTTGAAAAGTAATGCAAGTACTTTACAATTACTTATTTCTGAGAGCGACCCGACTTGGGACATATAAGATATAACTATACTTCGTTTCACCTTATGTGCGAGCGAAGGCAAAACTGGAAGCGCGAGCACGGAAGCTCCGTGCGTTCAGGCTTTGCTCGAGCGCGCCAGCTGGGGAGAAATGCAAAAAGCGCTGGTCTCGCGCTTCTAGCTTTGGCTTCGCTCGCAGATAAAGTGAAACGAAGTATAGGAGGTATTCACTGGCCGCCATATTTGAGGTCACTGTTTAGAGCGCATGCTCAGAACGAGCTCGCATTAATAGGCTGCCAAGACCGGCAATCTTGGTGGTGCGGAATGCACGTGGCGAAAGAACTGTGGAAGCTCGCGTTCAGCACGCGCTCCGCAGCCGAGCACACAGCTATGGCCGCCAGTGAATACTCCCTATAGATGAGTTGCATAGAATGAAACGTATTTGTTCATTCCTTGCCCCAATGTTTGAGGAGGCTTAATCGCTGCATAAATGCCACGTGTTGTATATTTTCCTTTTATGCATTTTGTTAAATTCATGATAGAACTTGTCAGTTTAGGGCAATGAAGTACTACGTTCTTATATTTTTAATAAATAATAATAGATTAGTTCAAATCCTGGAAGACGCCAGATCGCTAAAAAAAATTGGGTTGACAGACTTTTGTTAGCCAGGCAAATAAAAATGCGACAATTAGTTATATATGAATATTTTACAAGTGTTTATATAAATTAAAGTCCTCACGCGTTAATACGATTACATTCCCATACAAACATCATGGTATCGTAAAATATTTACATTGAGTTGAAATTATAATGGCTTAGAAATACATAAAAACCGAATCGGGACTCCCGAATCATTGGTTACAATATTCACAGGTGCGAGGTGAGTCTCCAAAACGCTTATGCAAATAATATCCGAAGTAAAACCAACAGGAAATAAACACGAAAATAATACAAAGATTCAAATATTCGACAGTACTGCAAGAGGGACGTAAAAAACTGGCAAAAATAAAGAAAAGTCACTTGATAGACAATTAAAATTCCCAACCTTGGCTGAAAGCTGAAGCTCAATTTTTTTTTTTTCTTTGAATATTTTGGCATGTTTACACTATTGTTCTCTGCTCGCACAGCAGACAGCGCTACACGGCGCCGTTGAGGTAGGCTCCAAAAATGATTGTTTCTCAGCCCGCAGTGTAAGCAACAAAACAAAAAGCAATGTGACACTATTTATGTTGTGCGTGTGTGTGAGTGTGTTTCTTTATGCTTGTTGTTCACCTAGAGCTAGGCCGCTTGTGCGAGCGCTGAGGCTTTCAGGGAAGTTCTGTCGGCGCCTCAAAGTTTTGCAAAAGTAATTGTAATTGTGCCTGAAATTTTGCAATTACTGGCGCTAGAAAGTAATTAAATTACAATTCCTCTTAGCCGAAAGTAATTAATTACAATTACAAATTACCAAGAAAAGTAATTAAATTACAGTAATTTAATTACTGTAATTGAATTACTACTCAAGTATGCTACAGTACCGTCCGACGGCACTTTTGCAGAGCGTTCAAGTGCCGTGCGACGGTACTCCACCGACGGAAAACGAATTGTCAAAACAAGATTTCTGAAGCTGTAGCGTAGCTTAGGAGAAAGAAGACGCCGTTTTCGAACGGACGTATTTTCATGTTCTCCGGTGAAAATCAACAATCGGCCTCAGGCCGAGGAAACCCTTCTACTCCAAGTCTAACCGTTAATAACGACATTCAAAGGATGCACCCGGACAACTCAACGACAGTACCCGTAGGCTCAGGGGACACCCGGGCGCAGGCGACAAGCCAAGATGAGTACAGGGGGGGCTATGAACAAAATGTAAGGGCGCAAACGAGCTGGTGTACATTGCACATGGTTGAAAAAACCCCGAGACTTGCGCTTTTTGGACTCCCAGGAGACTAGGGAGAGGGAAGTGACGTCAACAACGCAGCAAATGCAGATTGGATGTTGATTTTGTTTTCTTCTGTCAACATCCAATCTGCGTTTCTCTAGTCGTTGACGTCACTTCCCTCTTCCAAGTCTCCTGGGGGTCCAAAAAGCGCAACATAGCACCCCAGGATTCTTCTTCCTCGTTTCCCACCGGGAGCTTTATGCCTCAACTCCGTCTTTCTCCATGCTGACCTAGCTTACAGGCCGGCCCTACCGTGCGATAGACTTTCGCGATGGACTGAAGGATGTAATCGATTTGAGTGAAGTGCTGTCCTCGGGGCAGTTTCAGATGAGCCATTTTTGGATGGCAACACTCGCAAGCCCCGCAGCCGCGGAAAGGCTGAAAGCGGTGAAAGAACTGAACGTGAAAGGAAAGAAATGTCTCGTAATAGATCCGAATTCTAAAGATGTAAAGATCAAGCTTCTCTGGCTGCCGCTGTATTTAGAAGATAAGATCGCTGAGGCGTTGGCGCCCTGTGGGACTGTGCGGAGCGTGACGCGAGAAAAGTGGCGAGTTCCAGGGATGGAGAACATGGAAACAATTAACAGAGAAGTCTGTCTGACTCTACATGACACAGCGACAACGGAAAACGTGCCTCATCTGCTCAAAGTCGCCGGTTCCCAGTGTCTTGTGGTCATGACCGGACGGCCACCCTTGTGTCTACGATGCAAAAAGGTCGGCCACATCCGTAGACAGTGTCGTACTCCAAAGTGTGCACGTTGCAACAGATTTGGTCATGAAAGTGATGAGTGCTACTCTAGCTATGCAACCGTGCTACGAGGTCCTCTCATCGAACCAGACGCCAATTCGGAACTATTGATTGACATCACCGAAGTGGTAGACGCTAGCGGTGAGGTCCTTTCCTCACAAGGGAGGCCTAAAGACCCCGTGCCTCTGAGGTCTGATGACAGCAAGCCCACAACTGACAAAGGACTTTCCGAGAGTCAAGCCAGCGCGACCACGCAAGCAGTTGTAACAGCTTGCCATGAGACGAAGCAGGAAGACACCCAGGAAGCGTTGAAAGTACCTGGGCAGATAGCAGATACAACAGAAGACCACAAGTCATCGGATCGCAAGGAGGAGCCCCCAACCGAAATGGACACAACAGTCAGCACTAAGGACGCTAATGACAGCAAGCGAAAAAAAGAGGTGCCGCCTGGCACCGTCGCGAGTAAGCGAAAATCCACCCTTTCACGCTAGACATTCATGTATAAGCAACCCCCCCCCCCCCCTTCTTTCTCCTCCTCCCACTTTCCCTCACCGTCTCTTAGTTGATGGCCCTCGTTTTGCGACTTTAAATGTAAGGGTTTTAATGCTAGGAAAAAAACAGTATCATTCAAACCGCCTAATTGGAGATAAAGAAGTCAATTTTCTGGCTGTACAGGAAACAAAGCTTTCGACTGATGAGCAGGTAGAACGTGCCTTACAATATTTTCTGCAAGACTACGAAGTATGCGTGAGCCATGCTGTTGGTCTTTCTGGTGGCTGTTTATTGTACATTAGAAAGTCTTTTCACCTGTCGGAATTAATGGTCACAACAGACCTTTGTGGCCGCTTCATTATGTGCGATTTTCGAGTTTTTGACACAAGGTGGAGAGTCATTGTGTTTATGCGCTAAATGAGCTCTAGGTTGCTAACAGAGTAACGTTTTTTCACCATCTCCGACCTTACTTAATTTGTGACAGGATGTTAGTTCTTCTAGGAGATTTCAACTGTGTTTGCAATGAAGCTGACAGAGCTCCAACTAAAGCGCGAATTGACAAGAGCGCAAGGCTGCAGCTAGATTTAGTGATGAAAGCAATCTTTTCGATGCTGCTTCATTTCAGCGAGGCGGAAAACAGCTTCCATACACACATTTTCAAAATTCATCTCACGCAAGGCTAGATAGAATTTACTGCTCCACAGAACTGATTGAAAATTTACATGGTTACGCGGTAGACCCAGTATTTTTTACAGATCACTGCATGGTATCAGTAGCTGTTGGTCATAAACGTAGAAATAAAAATACAAACTGGAAGCTATGGAAGCTTAATAACCAACTGCTAAAAGATGAAAAGTTTCTGGCTAGTACGACCGATCTGCTCCAGCAGATAGGACACACGACTGAGCATGCATATATTTGTTAAATGGAAGCGTTTCAAGCAAGAACTCAAACAGCTGCCAATTGAGAGAGGTAGTATTATAAAATTTCAGAAGTCTGAGGCAGAAAAGACGCTGCAGCATAATTTACGCGTCTTGGTTGAACTTGAATGCAAATATCCTGGGCAAGGTTTAGAAGATATAACTCGCATAAAAGCTGAGTTAGATCAATTTTATCACGAACGTTACCAAGGCGCGGTTGTGCGCCCGCGTGCTGAAAAATATTTCTTGGGAGAACAGCCAACAAAAAAGGCAATGGAGGAGGAGAAAAGGTACGCGATGTCGAAAGAAATGCATGAAATAGAACAAAATAGCGTGCTTATCCAAGATAAAGAGAATATAGCGAATGTGTTTTGTGAACATTACAAGAAGGTATTTGGCAATAATGAAACATCGAAAGATAATGAATATCTGAAAGAACTGGTATCTCTACTGCCCCAGTTAGATCCACAGTGCACAAAAGAGTTGGAGGAACCTTTCAGCATAGCTGAAATAGAAAAGGCCGTAGATGCCCTTCCAAATAAAAAAAAAACAACAAAAAAACACCAGGTCCAGATGGCATTACTGCAGAATTTTATAAATTGCGTAAAAATATCTTATGTCCCATCTTGCTAGGGATTTTTCAAGAGGCCTATGAAACTAATTCTCTTCCACCTTCATTTCTGCGTACACATACTATTCTCATTCCAAAGACTGATGACAAGCAGAAACTCTTACATGTAACGGGCTATAGACCAATTGCGTTATGCAATGTAGATTACAAAATATTCGCAAAAATGTTAACAAATAGATTAAAACGTGTCATTTGCGATCTAGTTGGGAATCACCAGACATGTGGGATTCCTGGTAGAGCCATCCAGACAAATGTTCACATTGCGAGGAGTGTACTGGAATGTGTAACCGACAGCAGTAATCAAGTTGCAATACTTCAGATTGATCTCGCGAAACCATTTGACCGTGTTTGTCATAGCGTGCTTTTTACAATTCTTTCATATGTTGGCGTTGGAAATATGATATTTCAAGGTGTTAAAATGTCTTACAGTAACTGTTTCACGAGCTTAGTCATAAACAATAACGTCACAACGAACATTCCAGTCCGTTCTTCAGTTCGGCAAGGCTGTCCTTTGTCCCCCTTGCTTTTTACGTTATACATTGAACCTTTGTGCCAAAGTATAAAGAGAAGTGAGCAAGTACAGGGCTACATTCTGTGCAAAACAGAAATTAAAGTCCAGGCTTACGCAGATGATGTAGCCTACTTCTGCAAGGACAAGAAAAGCGTGACCCACGCTATACGCCTCGCAAGTGGGCTCATTTTCGTCTTCTGCGCATGAGAAAGGAAGTAGCGGTGACATCAGAACGCCGAGCCCTGATTGGCTGATCGCGACCCCCCTATCTGAGCGTCGTCTGCTCCTTTGCAACGTCGTCTGCTCGCAACGTCGTCTGCGTCTGTCTTACCTTTCCTGCGACTTTCGGAAGTGCAGGTCTTTACGAGCGAGCTCGACTTCGCCTTTCAGAGAGGGCAGACGAAATAAATCGAGCGGTACGTTGTTTTTAACAACTAGCAGACGCGCATTAAGGAGAGAAGTCAAAGGACTCACTGGCGAGGTGTCCCGAGGCGTCGAGGTTTGTTTGCTAAGAACTGAGAGTGCCCGCAAGTTCCCTCCCAAATACTTTTTCCCTCCTTGCGTGTGCGGCGAGACTCCTCACTCTTTAACGGCGTCGGCGGGTTGGCGCAGTTAACGTCGTCTGCTTTACGTCTGCTAGTCAAAGCGATGGCTGCTTTAGCTTTCCTGCGCCTGTCGGAGATTCACCGCTTTTTCACCGGCGAGAGTCACCGCTGCCTCGGAAAACAAGGAGATGACAAGAGGAAGAGATTGAAGAGTTCACAAGGGTCGCGCGGGCATATTCCATTCAGCACGCCAGCCGGTCGTGGGCAGACGGTCTTGGCCAAGGACCGTCGGAGCACCGCTGTGCCTGCTAGGCCTATCTGCCGAGCTCACTTATGGCGCGTTCACACTGGGAGCGGATCCGCAAACGCTAAGCGGATCCGCGCGTTCTCAACCGCAAAGCGGCTAGGATCGATCGGTTTGAGCGCGTTTTTGCCAACCGCTTCGGGACCGATTTCTCCCAACCGCTTTCACGAACCGCAAAGCGGCAACCAATCACAACGCGACGCTGACGTGACGTCAGTGACTTTCAAAACAAGATGGCACCTGTCGCTGGTGAGGTGTCCAAGACGCTGTAGTCCTAGCGTTGCAGCATACAAATCAACGGAGAAACGCGATGTTCACGTCCGTCACTTAATTGAATCCACCGCGAAAAGAATTGACTCGTAATTTTAACGGGCTTCGCACCGGTGATTTGGTTCGGGTAAGCGTTTGTTTATTATTCCGGGCGCCACAGCCCGAAGCTTGCTGCCTTGTCAGTCTCTGCCCGTAGAACGTCAGAACCCGCCCCTGATCAACAGAAATGTCAGCTTTTGTACCGACTAACGCAGTCGCGTGAACTATTTGAAAGCTTTCGACACCGTGCATGACCACCACGAAGGCCGATAGAGACGTCGTGAGCCTGATTGCGTAGCCAACGCACTGCCGCGTTACGGGCAGGGTACCTGCGCTAGCTCGACCTGTAAAGTTTACTACTAACAAAACAAATAAAGGGAACCTACTCAAGGGATAAAGTGTACGTACCAGACGTTGCAGAGGTAATCCATACGGCTTTTATTTGAGCTTAATGTCAAACAGTAGATTCGATCGACGTGCGAGTGACGAAAGGAGAGTCCGCCACCAACGAAGCCACGACCGGCTAGCACCGAACACATTCCCCCGCACCACGGTCCACCCCACGGCTCACAACTTCGAAAATGATAAGAGCGAACGAAGGGGGAAAAGTGGCCCTCTATCCCGAAAACAAGGTCAGCTATTCATGCGGGAAGGGTCCACTTCGAAGAAAAGGTCGGGGGCATCCTGTTCTGAGTCAGCAAGGCGCACCTAGCTGGGCTTTGCTTGTGGGCGAAGTCAAGGGAATCACAGGCGAGTTTGGCGGGTCCATGCTTCTTTTTTCGCTGCCTGAACTCGTGATGCGTGCGAACACCCCGAGAAAAATCTTCAGTGCCAAAATTGCAAAATTTTGGCTTTGGATCGTCGATTAAAGTGGATTTTGGATTGTAAAACAGGGTTACCAAACGCAAGTCTCAAAATATCACGCGTGATCGCCAAGAAACCGCCAACCGCCTCTCGGTGTGTCTGAACGGGGTCGCTCGCGAACCGCATACGCAATCGCTTCGCGAACGCGGATCCGCTTCCAGTGTGAATGCGCCATTAAGCGTGTTTCACATGCAGCGGTTTTGGCCCTAGAGCGGCGCGATTTCTGCCGTCGCGGCGCTCTGGCCAGCACAGCTGGCACAGCCAGCACCAGCGGTTGAGCGGCACGAGCGCCGCGACGGCAGAAATCGCGCCGCTCTAGGGCCAAAATCGCTGCATGTGAACCAGGCTTTACTCGGGGTCGGTGGAATCGTGGCCGTTGGAGCATTTCCCGGGTGTTTGTGGATCCAGCGTTCTTGTTCGTCGTGGTTTATTTCAAGTACTTTTTACTTTTTTTCTTGCTGCTTGCAGTCGGGACGCGTGAGAAGAGCACGTACAAAAATAAACGTCCGTTGATCGTCGCGACCCAGTAACTGAGCGACGCTGTCGGCCATGCTGAGTTGATCGTCGTAGGATTCCGTCGTAACCTGAGCAAAACTTACGATAATTTCGTTTCGTGAATACGAATTTGTTCTCACGTTTTGTCTTACGCACTTTTTGGCGTAAGATGGTTTTGTGAATCTGGCCTCTGCACTTCCGCAAGTCGCAGGAAAGGTAAGCCAGACGCAGACGACGTTGCAAATGAGCAGACGACGCTCAGATAGGGGGGTTGCGATCAGCCAATCAGGGCTCGGCGTTCTGACGTCACCGCTACCCCCTGCGCAAGAAGCAGACGAACTTGCCCTCCGCATAGAGCTCACACGCCGCTTTTGTGAAGCCACTGGAGCCTCACTAAATATCGAAAAGTGCAGAGGTTCCTGGCATGGTGCTTGGGCCACGACACCACAACGATACGAAGGCATTCGGTGGAATTGCACTCCTTGCGATTACCTGGGAGTGCCCTTGAGACACTTCCAGAACAGCACATCCTATTGGTCCAAAGTTGCGAGTGCCATAGAAAGGCGAGCCAAGAGTTGGTCTCACTGGAATTTGTCAATCTTTGCACAATCGACAGTTTGTAACGTATTTCTAGCGGCCAAGCTCTGGTATGTCCTGCAGGTCCTTCACTGTGCACGGACTAATATTCAAAAGTTGCACAGAGTGTTTGCCGGTTTCGTTTGGAAGTCCTGTTCGGAACCTATGCGTCGCGACAACTTGTTTCGTCGTGTGTCCGACGGTGGACTTGGCCTTCCTCATTTATTCATACGCCAATTGGTGTCACGATTTCTTTTTCTTAGAGACAAAGAACATCCCTTCCTTCGAGAAGTCATACAAAATAGACTGGCATCCTCTCTTCCAGATTTTATCGTACCTTCCGCCGGAAGCCCAACATGTGTGTTGATAGGGTACAGTTACGTCTCGTTAATATGGACCCCGTTAACATGGATACCCCGCTATATGGACACCACTTTCGGGGACACATTGGGAAAATACATGCATTTTTGTCTCGTTATTATGGACAACTCACATTCTGGACGATTTTTTACGGGAACGGAGTTGTCCATATTAACGAGACATCACTGCACCTGAAAGAAGTAGTCGATGCCTTTAATTTTTTTGTCTGTAAGATTTTCAAGAGATTATCTAACGACTATAACACGAAAGAAGTTAACAAGAGACCTTGTAGGTGTCATCTTTCCAGCGCCAATGCATCGCATATTGTTTGATAATAACCCCGGCCAAGATGTACTACGTCGGGTAAAGAAAATGTGCATTCCCGCTGCGGCTAAAACTTAAAAAAAAAAACAAAAAAAAACTGCATTGCTCCGTATTGTCTACCAAAGTGTGATTACAAGAAAAGGGACTATTCGTACCATGGTCAGAAAACTGTACCCTGTGTAAAACACCTGAAACAGTAGAGCACTCTTTTATCCACTGCTGGGATGCAGTGTTCTTTTAGGATGTTTTGCAGCGCACTCTAAAGAAAGATATTGATATTACAAGTCACACGATTCGTTTCTTACCTGTTTCACCTGGGGATACCTTTCCTTATGACCTCGTAATTCTTCTGTCTTTGTACAGCATGTGGAAATCCCGTCTTGATGTTAGAAACGAAAACGTCCACCCACAAACTGTATGCTTGCATTTCATCGACCTTGTAACCCGTGTCAAAAGCTTGTATGATACCCTGTCAGACGCACCCGACTGGCTACCATTGTTTACTAGCCTGTGAGACATCAAAGAGTTTTGAAGTATGAGTGAACAGTGCACGAATTGAACGTTAAATAGGCACTTTGGTTTTGTCGTATTTTTTCCATGCAATAAAGAAAAAAAAAAAAAAAGCTGTAGCGTAGCTAGCTTAGCGGTTAAGATATCTGCCTCATACGCAAGCGGTCGTGGGTTCGATCCGCAGTGGAGGTTTACTTTTCTTTTTTTTTTTCGAACATTTTGTTTTGCTGGGGCATTTGGCGATATTTACATTTCTTTTTTACGATTAACACACACACAAAAAAAAAAATGTTGTTGACGACAGTGCTAAAAGCGCGTGCTAGTTGCTTTGGATCACGCGGCACCAGCGCTCCTGCAGCGGGTGCAGTCATGCCAGTCAAGACTACTCGCACGCCGCTTGCACGACCTCCGCAGCTATCCTATGCAAGGGTGATAATCCGTCGTATTACACACAAGTACAGTTCCCGAGAAATGCGTACAAAAGTACTGCGGCTGGGCTCTGTCGCCTCCAGTACACGCAATCTTAATTTGCAACAGGAGTGACGGACGGCACCGGGCGAAGTTTGAAAATGGAGAACGCTTATTTCGATGTTCCTGAGAACGCGAAGAGTACAGGCGGCAACGTCGACAACACGCACCAGCGCGGACACCGCCGAGCCGCCGAGCACCGGCCACACACACGCGAGCGACCGACATTTCGAAATGCAGTCAGCGGCATTCAAATAAAACGTGTTGACGTCAAAATAACTAAGGTGTCAAAATAAAAGCTGTTATTTTGACGTCCGTGACGTAATTGACCACGCCCCCTGGATATCAAATCGGTGTCGAAAATACGCAGCCGCGAACAGGTCGCGTCGGCTCGGCCGGGCCACCTGAACAGGTGGCGCATTCAAGTTTACAGATTTTCTTTTGATTAATGCCCAATTTTATAGGTATTTGAACTGCGACGATTAAGTGTAGTCGGTGCACATAAACTTGCAGAGCATAGTTTTGTTTTCCCGGTCCTTTTTGTTCTTTTCATGTCAAACTTTTGTTTCGGAGATTTCGTTCAATATCGAAACTATGGGCTCCGGAGAGACGGTGATCGATTCTAATCAGTTTTGATCAGCTAAGAAAAGCGGCGATGACTACAGAATTGTTCCACCGAGAGTAATTTTCAGCTAACTCTCATGCCTCGACCATGCGACTTATCTGTCCGCGAAATCGAGCTTTTGTGCGTATCCGCGTTTAAGAAAGAACTCCAGTCGTCTGCTCGGTCAACAACACAGGCTGCAGGAAAATTACGAAAATTAAGCAAGCGCTTCTTGAGCCGAGGGGCATGTTAACCCGCTGGCGCCCCACTAAGGAGCTGATACTCGTTTCAATGCAGGTTTTAGTAGCAATCGAGAAGTCATTTTGACGGATATGCGGGTTATATATAGATAAATAACGCAACTTCAACTGCTGTCTTTATTAAAGAGCAATCCCACTTGGAGAATTTTTTTTTTTCCTCTGACATGTCACACAGGTCACACATTCCTCTTAGTCTTTTTTTTTTTCTTTTTCTGGATCAGTTTTGTTAGTTTTTTTCTTCAGAAAGAAATGCAAGCGCGTGACGCAGTCAAACGTTTTCTTGGAATCAGACGATCACATTCTGCGAACAGAGAGGCGTCGCTCGGCGTCCGAAACAAGGAGTGTTTCTCCTTTCATGTGTTGTAACTAGGCTGTATACTTTCCTGCGTTTATTTATGGCAAAAGTCAGCGGACGTTTTTCGCTGTTTATTTATTTCTAAAATACCGGTGCATTTCGACGAATTATCTCGTGCAGACGCTTAAGACGGCTTTTATCAAAGGAGAAAATCGCGAATAGAAACGAACAATGAAGACGAGAAACGGTTCAATTTTCATTTACATCTGATGCACAATATTCTTCACACTTCATTACTCTAATATATGCATGCATACATTCCAAGGTTCGCATCTGTCATTCCCGCCCGCTGCTTCCTGTTGACTGCGCGCAATTTCGAGAGAGCCCGCTCTACATTTGCGCTAGACGCGGGAAGTCCCAAAATCTCCAAAGAGACTTGGGACAGTAGTGGCCAGCCTGGCGAATGTAGCTTCCGGACGCGGTTAGACCCACACAACATGAAAAAACGCTTCAACCCCCCCCCCCCCCCCCCCCCCCAACTAGTGTCCACAGACAAGGAGTGCCACCTTCAACGGGGCAATCCACACAAGGGCACATTGAGGACACACTTTTGGGGACATAAACTGATGGTCGAAGTAATGAGCACTGACTGACAGAAAAAAACACATCTCGATTACAGAGAGACCTTAGAAAACATAAACGACGACCGTAAAGAAAAAATATGAACGAGTTTGAGGAACTTTTACCCAAAACTTTTTCTGTGAAACAAACAAACAAAAAACTCCCGCTTCTAAGAAAATTTGTAAAAACCGTTTTTTTTTTGTTTTTTTGTTTTAACCTATTTTTTCTTTTCGAAACCGGCGGATGTTTATCGGTGTTTTTTCGGTTGAAACCGGAAAGTATACAGCCTAGTTGTAACCAACGTTACACCCCGGCACGAAACACCACCGCTCTATCTTCTTCTTCGCAGTATTTGACATCGTTGTGAGTCCCTTGTCTCTTCGGCACAGGTAGCAGTTACACAATATTGCTTCGCTTCACACACAACGCAAAACAAGAAGATAGTACACCAACACGCTCCAAGCCGGCCTCGCTAAACACTGCCCGACCGGCCTCCTGGCCCCGCTGTGACTGGCAGCGCCACCCCAGGACCCTGCAGCAGAATTGGGCCACTCGACACCAAACACGGCGTCCCAACTGGTGCCCCACGCGTGCAAGCATGTGCTGCATGTGCGTGAGGGTATACTCCGTTTCACCTTATATTGTACCGCAGAAAAGGCTAGAAGCGCGAGCTCATAGCGTTGGGAGCTGCTCTTGACGCACGAGAGCTTGTGCCGCCGAGATGTGCCCCAGAGCAAGGAGCTCGCGCTTGTAGCCTTTCCTGCGGTACATCATAAGGTGAAACAGAGTATAGCTTTGGCAGGCACGTGCTTGCTCACACGAGCAGGAACATGGTGGCGGACAGAATCCTTGTTTGCAACCTGTCTATTGGGAGTATTCACTGGTGGCCATAGCTGTCTGTGCGACTGCTGAGCACGTGCTGACGGGGAGCTTTCACAGTTCTTTTGCAACGTGCATTCCGCACCCTCAAATTGCCGGTCAGCCTATTAATGTGAGCTCGTTCTGCGCATGCGCTCTAAACATTGCTCTCAAATATGGCGTCCAGGGAATTAGCGGCGAGATGTTTTGGTGGCGCCCTCCTGTGGTTCCCCCTTGTGACGTCATTACCTTGCAAACAACAAGTTCGATGGTGTTTGTTATTAGCATGGTGGAAGCTTGGAATCATTGCGCTCTCAGAGGAACACTGCCAACACCGTCAAAATTAAAGTTCTTTCATTCCTCTTATTTCCGTCGATGATAAATCCCCTTTCCGTCGTCATAGTCAGCGTTCGGCCAATCGTGGAAGGCTGACCACAGCGACGCTTTCGGTCGCGCACGGGGCTAATACCTCCTATTAGCGGCGAGATGTTTTGGTGGCGCCCTCCTATAATTACCTCTCGTGACGTCATTATCTTGGGAACAGCAAGTTTGATGGTGTTTGTATAGAGCACGGTGGAAGCTTGAAATCATAGCGCTCTCAAACGAACACTACCAACAGCGTCAAAATTGAAGTTCTTTCATTACTCTTATTTCCGTCGATAGGAAATCCTTTTCTGACGTCGAAGTCAGCATTCGGCCTATCGTGGAAGACCGATCACAGCGACGCTTTCGATCGCTCACGTTGCCAATAGAGAGGCCGACGCGGTCGGCACACAGTTCTACACCCTAATATCATTGAACGGCAGCAGCCACGTGAGACGTGTGTCGTCACCATCATCGTCACTGTTTCGAATCGCCGCCATGAGCCACCATATTGTGGCCGGCCAGCTTCTGCTGCAACGCTCCGGGTCACTTCTCAGCCACTTAGCACATGAGACTCGTATTTCAGGGAATCGCATCCTAACGTTCAATATTTCGCGGCTCCTATCATGTCTGCTTGCTGTGCCTTCAAGGGCAGAAGCAAGTCAGAGAACGGCAAAAGCACGACCAACTCTATAAAAAAAAAGTAAAATAGACCCCTTTCGAAATTCACGCGCCCATTGTTAAAAGGTCTGAACCACTGCACAATGGCGGAAAACGCGACACCACAGAGTTTGAAATTCTAACACTGCACAAGCTAGAAATGAAATGCCATTAGTACGGTTTCTAAGGTTCCTACATTGGCGGTGTCTTGTGCGTCCGCCATTGTGAAGGGATTCCACAGCTTCCAACAGAGTGCGCACTTTCGAAAGGGGTCTATAGAGTTGGTCGTGGGCAAAAGACTCCTCCGCTTCCCGTTACGTAACAACGCTACTGCAAAGGGGAAGAATGCTTGGTTTGCCATTATAAAACGAAAGATTCGAAGCCCAATGCAGGAAGCAAGCTTTGTGAGGTGAGCATATTTCGTATTCTCCGCGTATCGCTCGTCGCCTCGCAGCCAAACAGGCTGCTTCGACTGAGCTTGGTTCGGCCGGAACGATGCTTTGTTGATGGTTGATTCAATCGCTGTTTTCCTGCCCTGTAAAAAAAAAAAAAAAAAAAAAAGAAGAAGCATTGATAGGACGTCTTAAATGTCACCTGATGCCCCGAGTGGAAGAGATGAATCTTGCTGGTGTTTCCGGTTTAGAGAGTCATTGAATTCATATCACGCTATTCTCGTAGCTTACTGTCACATCCATTAGTTTGCGTTAACCATTTGCAGATATCGCGTCAACTGCCAACTGCCTTGAGAATCGTCATGGGGAAATCGTTGCTAGACTTTGCTGCAAGCTTCATCTGGCCAGCAAAGGTACTGTCAAGCTATCAGAAGAGCTGGAGACTGTGTTTTATTCTATCCTGTTGCTGTCCAGTCCTGAATATCTTGTATGCAGTTGTAAATAAATCGATGAACTGCTCCTGCGTTTATACGACGGTTTTGAATGCTCAAGAAGTGTAACAAAATGCCAGTGTCCTAATGTGATGACAGAAATAGGCGGCTAAGCTCTTAGCGATAAAGTTCGCCTCTGCAACGGGAAAACGGCACAGACCATCCCCGACGAGTGGATTGCTGGACTGTCCGGATATTTACACAGTGAGGGGTGACTCATCTCAAAATGAGATATTTGACCAGTGCGGTATGACTTTTAACCTGGGGTCTTTAACGTGAACCACGGAGTAATGATTATACGAGTGCAGCTAGACTGCAATGTAAATGATGTCGTAAATGATGCTATTCACAGCGCACACACCTTACCTGAAAGACATGTCAACGGCGCGCGCGTACAGTTATTGTACAAACGCAGTGCAATTTGCAAGGATCCAAAAATGGCGACACGGACAGGCGCGTAGACAGGATTTTTTTTCGGGGGGTGGGGGGGGGGAATGCCCAAAATGATTTCTTGCACTGAAGGGGCTTTCTGCCAACCCCAGTGTAAAATACTCATTGTGTATTCAGACATATTTAGGTCCAGTTCTCATCATTGAAGTGTTTCTGTAAAATGTATGATACCGTGTCAGATAACCCAGTATGCCTCATTGTAATTGCCTTTCCTTCAAGTGCACGTGTTAACTGTAAAAATTTTGTTTTTGTTTTTACGAGCTTCAAGTTTTTCCACCCAACATTAGATAAACCGTGTGTCAAATCATAACAAAAAACAAGCGAAACCCCGATTATTTGACCCATACCTTTGACACTTTAGAAAACCATCTTGTCAACTTCAGTGTTGATCCTTATCGGTTGCTGGGTCTCAAATCGTTGCTGGCTCTTCACGGCCCCCTTGTCGCAACGTCTTACTTTACATCGCGGAACATATCGTAGCCACGTGAAGACACCCTAGCGAAGATTGTCGCACTACTCACTTTGCAAGTTTGCTGGTTTGCAAGAAGTCTATTTTTAAAACTGACACTGGGCTCACAAAAGTGATAGGAGATAGGAGGAGAGAGAGCATTAGCGACTCGACTCGTCTCGAAGGTCGATAGGGAACACCGCGCGGCGCCATTTACAAACAAGACCCATGGGAGTCCATATTACAAATACAGAGCTTGTTTTGGGGGAGATGGGATTTGGTAACTTTTTCCTTGTATCCGTTGTGCCACCTCATAGAGTGCACGCTGTACTCCTCCGGACGCATCCCCTCGGCACCTTTTAGTTGGGGGTGGAGGGACCTACTGAATTTTTTTTTCGGGAGGTAGGGGGAGGCGGGCCCAAAAGACCCCGCCCCTCGCCCCCCCCCCCCCCCCCCCCCCCTCTTTCCCTGGCTACGTGGCTGGGCACGGACATGGATGAATTTGAGCGCAACGGCACGGGGCTTGTGAAACCTATTCAGTGACTAGTTTTTAGCGTCGCCTTGTCTCAATCTCATCTTTTCCGTTTTCCTCACCGTGTGCGTCGTACTGCACCCTTCACCATTCCAACGAAATCCGCCGCCCCCTACAGCGTCTCTCATTGGCATTAGTAGATCCACCGACTATAAATCTGGACATCAATTCTCGAAGCGTGGATGCATAATCAAATAACACGTTGTTAGGTCAGAAAGTTAAAAGCAAACAACCAACGACACCGGCGTTGTACTATTTACCCATCCTGAATTCAGGCTACTCTTTCAGGAAGTTTCACCTATACAAAATTATCGTGATACAATGCTGCGAAATGTCATCCAGAAACAGCTTCGTTACTGCGAGCACGCTGCGACAGCGTGCTGGTCGTCTGCTGCGCACGTGGCACAATGAACACGCGAACCCCGTTGTAGTAAGTACTGACAATGCCCTTATAAGCGGTACGGGGAACGCCCGCCTTGAAATCGCCCATGATATCCAAATAATTGGCGATCACTTTGAAGTGTTGCTCGTTGGTGTACGTGATCCTTACGGGACCCTGGGTCACGCGACTGTCCAGGAGATCTTCTAGGTTGCGCAGACTACTTCCGCGTACAGCAGCGTCAAAAGCGGGATCATACCGGTGTTGCAACAGATACGTCAAATCTATGCTACCGAACTTTACAAAGACGCTGCTGAGATGCACATCCTTGAGGTACTTGTCAAAGAACTGTCCTTCGCTTACTCCTTTTCTGCCAAAGGTGCGCGAGCGCGAGATCTCGGGTCGGACGCAAGCACGTCCCTTGCGTTGCTCGGGCTGGCGGATCCAGTCATCCCAAAAGGCCTTGGGCCAGTGGGGCTCCAGTTCATGCCAGACCTCTCGCGTGAGAAGCCAGCCCAGTCCTGAGAAGAAATCGGTTCGGTGAAGCATGTCTGGTGACGAGGACACATGTTGTAGCTTTCCGTTGTCGTTATACGCGGACACGCAAAATAAACTTGGGTCACGGCGAAGAATCGGCATCAAGGCCCCGAAATACTCGAAAAAGTCTGGAGCGATGTCCAGGTCATCCTCGAGAACGATGGCGGCGCTATAGTTGAAGTGGTTAAAGACCATGTTCAGCGCCCACCTGTAATGTCGTGCTATGCGGTGATAACCTTCGATGTTAAAGATGGCCGAAACACCCTTCGTGAGCTCCGTCTGATCGGGCTGGTGTATAAGCTGGAAGCCATGCCGCTCCTGGTACTCACGCAAAAGATCAGCCGTCTTCTCGTGGAAGCCGTCCTGGCTGAGCACGACAGGGAACCAGATTCCGTGCGGCCGGTACCGGAGTAGCTGCTTCAGGGTGCTTTCTACCGACAAGCGATTGTAAGCGAGCACAAGGACGGCAATGACTTCACGACGTGTTTTACGAGCCTCGTCAACGGACTTCCAGCGCTTCAGCAGATCTAACACTTCTTCGTTAGAGTACAACTGTGAACGCACATCCCGTTCCAGGATCTCTGCTTGGGCATGGATGGCGTTCTGTAGCCGACTCTGGCTGATCTGTAGGAAGATGAGACTGGTCACAGCTGTCCATATGAGTACCCCAAGCACTAGCAGCCTTTTCATTCGAGATCTTGACATTTTTGTTGCCGCACCAAGAATCGATCACCTTAGAAGTCGTTAGACACTGTTTCTCTGTTACGGCTTAGAGCCCATGCTCACCGCGGAGCCGCATTCCTTGAACGCCTGTCTTCGGCGAAGCGAACGTAATTGGCTTCCGCACGGCTTTGTGCGAGAGAGCTGAGGGTGAGGCACAGGTGTTTGGGGCGGACAACGTGCGCGTTGCTGGTTTGTTGGCGGGCCTCAGTTGGATCGAAGGAACAAGGGTGAATGCTGCTCGGCAAAGGGATGCCCAGGGACGTCGCGTGACCTACCGGAAAAGCTTCGACCATGTGCTCGTGCAGCTTCTGGATTTGTGATGTGAACCATGTTGTCAACTTCGTGTTTGCACTTATGAATTTCCCTTGGGTTGGTGACAGTGATTATGTGACCGGGCTATTTTCTTTGGACGTGCTTGGAAACTTAGCATTACAAATTGCTTAGTGTCATTGATAGCTGGTATTCCACTCGGCCTCAACTTTTGTGTGCTGCGTTATCAAGGCTATTTCTTCGTTTCTCTTCGTTTACGTGTAATCGGATAGTGCGAGTGAAGCGGGAAGTGCAAGGACGAAGATGTTTTGAACAGCGTGTGCGCGGCAGTGCAGGTCAAAGTATGGGCCTCGTGCACATAGCTTTGGCTTCGCTCGCACTTAGATGAAACGAAAGACGATTGTAAGAGTGGCGAATGGCCGCCGCCATGTCTCTGCTCGGGCGGACAAGTCCGTGCAAATGCAAGCTTGCCAAAGCTACGCTCACGCGCACGCTGCACTTGCTTGCAGGCACCAGTCGCGAAGCCATGCTTTTTTTTTTTGTGCAAGGCTAGCGTAGTATCCACGGTGGTGCAGCCATGCAGCCTTGTCCTGCTGCGCTATTAGCGGCGAGATGTTTTGGTGGCACCCTCTTATGGTTTCCTCTCGTGACATCATTACCTTACGAACAACAAGTTCGACGGTGTTTATAAATAGCACGGTGGAAGCTTGAGATCATTCCGCTCTGAAACCAACACTGCCAACACCGTCAAAATTGATGTTCTTATATTATTTTATTTCTGTCGATGAGAACACCTTTCCTGACGTCATAGTCAGCATTCGACCAATCGTGGAAGGCCGACCACAGCGACGCTTTTGATCGCGCACAGTCGCCAATACTCCGTTAACCCTTAACAGCGCAAGCTTTCTTAATACAAGTGTGAACGCGCAGGCACGCGCACCCAAAGCACCGCTGAAGCCAGCGAGCTCGCGCTGAAGGCGGAGCTTCTATTGGCGAGGAGATCAAAATATAGGGGGCGCTGCGTTCACCAAAACAAATACCGCCTGCGTGGAAAACAACTCCGGCGTTCCAGTGTGCTGCCGTTGGCTGCCGTGTTGTTGCCGCGTCCCCTGCAGTTTTGTTAGAATACAGTACGCTCTTGTTGCGTACCGCAGTGCTCAGCGCATGCTTTAGAGCCTGGAATCAGTTTTCATCGCTTTCTTGCCGAAAAAAAACAAAAAAACTCACATCGCAGTGGATAAGTAAGTGTAGGGAAGAAGTTGACTGCGCACGACGTGGTGTCCATGACGTCCAATACGTCATGCGGTATCTCAAAGTCTGGCTGAAAGTTAATTTCTAGTGTCTCACTAATGTCATCTCACGTGTCGGGTTAAGACAAAATAAACAAATTCAAAGCCTGTTTTGTACTTCTTTTTAATATAAACAAGAAGATATTTCTATAGATCGTATTTTTTAATCTGATTGTTTTTAAGTCATATTATTCTGCTGCTAAAGCCACGCCTAATCGTTTCAGCCAATTTGTTTCTTGGCAAGCAGGATTTGTTTATCTGGTACACTTTCATTTGGGACGTCGTTTAACTAATACACAAACAGACGCCTTTGATTCCTCTCTCTCCTCCTCCTCCTCGTGATCGGGCATCCTCCCAGTGCGTCATAGGAGTTTTAGTGTGTCGTTTTTGCGGTAGTGTATCGAGTATCGTTATCGGATGGCAAAAACTAGCAACTAAAACTCTCTAGTACCATAGGAAGGAGACAGTCGCTTTATAAGAAACCCCTTCACTTTTATCCACATTCAATTTTTTTTTTTTACAGTTAGACTCGTCAGCGCAATGAGTCGGACCTTTTTTTCGCCACGTTCGTTTTAGCATTTTCTAGTTTGATGGAGACATTGTAGGTATCACGTAAGCTTGACTCCAGCGGGGTCACCGTAAGCACGTGAAAACGGTGTCGACTATATGCCTCGTCAAAAATAAAAATAAATAAGATTTGGGTTTTATGGTGTCTTAATATAATTGAGTCTTCGAAATTTATGTACAAGAATATTAAGTGCCAGTAATGATTACGAAATCAATCAAATACGCATTTGGAAGACCTCCCGGAAACCCAGAACGGCATAAATTTGAGCCATTTTTCTGTGCGTGGTTCTCCAAAATGTGACGTCGCCCGCCATCACATTTACGTTGACAAGTATATAGGCCTAGCCGTCTCCTCTCCATTGGAATCTTCTGTAGCTTAAATTTGTTTACGGAAAATTATTAACAAAACAAATATTCTTCACGCCGCCAAAGAGTACTGCTACACGTTTATGCGTGGTTTTTCTCTTTGTGTAAGGGGCATCTTCACAGTTTGCGGACAATGATGTTTGTTCTTAACGTTGTTCCATTACAATTTACAACCAAATTTGGCATGCATATATTTTAGAATATGTAGAATTCAACTATTTAAGTTTGGCTAGGATATATATTTTGCATATTTTTTGAAAAAAAATTAAGAAACTTTTGTTAGGCCCTTGAAAATGACGTTTCTGTGATTTTTAGTTATTTTACAATAGAGGAAGTCTTGCACGTGTTATGTTTGTTGTTCATTACACTCAGTGGTTTCAAAGCGAATTAGTTTATTTCACTAGGCTCTTTTAAGTGTGTTGCCATGCTCCACGTTTGTGCAAGAACGTTTTTTTTTTCTGCATGCACATTGCATTTAGAACATAAAAAAAGCAAGCTGTATCAAATTTATCACCAGATTTATAAAGAGGAGATAAAGCACTATAAACTGTAAAAATATTATTTATCAGTAATATATATATATATTGCCACCCGCAGTACCGAGAAAGCAACGCTCGGTCACCGACTTCTAGAAGCTTCGCGTTCATTCTCGCACCAGACGTAACTTTTCACCTGCTTTGTTGTTCTCGAAAGTGCCAGGTCAGTTTTCGCCCCAGCGTTCGACTCTGCTCTTTCGCCGACTTCGACGCCCGCGACGCTCTGCTGTTATCTTCTGTTTCCTTTTTATTTTTGGGCACAAGTTCGCCCCCATTAAACGTTTCAGTTTTCCCCAGTTAATCTTCGTTTCACCTTGTCATTCGTGACATTTTGGTGGAGGTGCGGGGTAGTCATCGTCGCGGTCCGCTTCTTTGATTTCTGCGGCAGGGGTCCTAGTTCCGGGGGTAGGCCTTGGTTACGGCGACTTGACCGGGCCTTGGTCTGGTCTTCTGCGAAGGGTAGCCTCCCGGGGCCGAGCACGTCACTTGGCCGGCGTGTTTTTGGAGGGGTACGGTCCACGGGCATAGAATGCAACTACCCCGCAAAAATGGTGTCCATGAGTGCCGATGCGTCGAGGCCGTCGATAACAACGTTTAGGTTGTTGGACACCGTTGCAGGACCGTCGTTGCGATACGTGGCGTCGGAAGAGTGGGAGCGCTCCGGCGTTCTTGGAGGCTCTTTACATCGGTCTTCTTCGGCAACGCCACCTCCAGGTGTTGCCGCACTTAGTTTTCCCGACGAGAAATGGGCGACAGGCTCTCACGACGAGGTCGGTGCATCGGCGAGGCTGGACGTCCTGGCGACGGCGACCGGGACCCGCGGCGAGGTACAGGTGGAGGAGACTGATGTCGTCGAAGATACTCTTCAATCTCCTGTGGTCGCTCACCGTAGTGTGGGCGTGGGTCGCTCGGGTGGAAGCCGCGCTGCCCAAGTCGACGGTAGGGGCAGCCGCGGTACGCAGAGACGAAAGCCCTTCCATCGGGAACAGCGGTGGAAGTCGCCAAGTTTTTGTCGAGTCTATTCTCCTTCGACATGGTGCCCCCGAAGTCTTGATAGCCGACCGAGGGCCATCGTTATTGGCCCAGCTCACGCAAGAGATCCTTCGACTCAGCCACATCAGCCATCGTCGGACCACCGCGTACCATCCGCAGACCAACGGACTAACGGAGCGGCTCAACAAGACGATCGCCGACATGATCTCCATGTACGTCGACGTAGAGCACAAGACGTGGGACGAGGTATTAACATACATCACGTTCGCCTACAACACCGCAGCTCAAGAAACAACCGGGTTTACACCATTCGAGCTGGTGTATGGAAGAAAAGTGACGACCATGCTGAACGCGATGCTGCCCCATGAGCCTGTGGATGACGGATGCGACGAAGCCCATGTGGTCAGCCAGAGAGCAGAAGAAGCACGCCAGCTAGCCCGCCTTCGAATCCACGATCAACAGCGTGTCGATGCTCGCCGGTACAACCTTCGTCGCCGCGGCGTGGAGTTCCAGCCCGGAGACAGGGTGTGGGTGTGGACGCCCATTCGCCGCCGCGGCCTCAGCGAAAAACTGTTAAAACGCTACTTCGGACCCTACAAGGTCATCCGCCGCCTCGGGGACTTGAACTACGAGGTGCTCCCCCCGGAACCCTACCATCAGGACGCCGCCGGCCACGACCCGAAGTCGTCCACGTAGTTCGACTCAAGCCGTTCTACGCGCGCTAGGATTGCGACACTGCATGTTTATTTCGTTTCAACGTTAATTTTTTAGCCATTTCTGTTTTCCTTTCGCGTTGCATCGGGACGATGAACTTTTAAAAGGGGGCGGGGGGGGGGGGGGGGGGGATAAGGACGCCCGCAGTACCGAGAAAGCAACGCTCGGTCACCGACTTCTAGAAGCTTCGCGTTCATTCTCGCACCAGACGTAACTTTTCACCTGCTTTGTTGTTCTCGAAAGTGCCAGGTCAGTTTTTGCCCCAGTGTTCGACTCTGCTCTTTCGCCGACTTCGACGCCCGCGACGCTCTGCTGTTATTTTCTGTTTCCTTTTTATTTTTGAGCACAAGTTCGCCCCCATTAAACGTTTCAGTTTCCCCAGTTACTCTTCGTTTCACCTTGTCATTCGTGACAATATATATATATATATATATAACCGTCATCCCACCGTCCTTGAAACTTGGCCCCGACCGTCAAGCTTCTTCACCCGGATACGAACTGCCCTACGCTTCCCTCTCACGAAAGCTCCAGCCGTCATCCCGCCGAAATTTGAACCCCATCTGGAACTCTTTCTACGCTTCTTTGGAAACTCCAACCGTCATCCCGCCGTTTTTGAAACTTGGACTAGACCATAGCATTGTATAAATACCACCCGCGTTCATCTGTAAAAGTTCTTCCTGACGAAGGCCGGACTCCGGCCGGAACGTCGAAGAATAAATCGTCCGTTGTTGCTGTTTTCACCAAGGGTTTTTTCTTTCCAGTTATATATATATATATATATATATATATATATATATATATATATATATTTTTTTTTTTTTTTTTTCCTGACGCATGTCCCTGCTAAGGCTACAAGCGCAAGTTCCTTGCATTTGATCTTACTTCGGCTGCATAAACTTACGTGCAGCGGGCTTTTTTCTGTTTTTGAAGCGACAGGAATGACAGCAAAACCAGGTGGCACCATGACACGTGTTCGCAGTGCAGGATGTGACAAGCAATGCAAGATCTATAGCTTCGTGAAGCAGTCATGAATCTTGGTCGTTCTGGTGTTGTGTCGGAAGCTATGAAAGCAGCCGACGTCAGTGTCTGAACCAGTGCATAGAAATTCATGCAGGAACAATAATAAATCGCACCCATCTGTTTTTTTTTTTTTTTTTTTGCTCGGAGCATGTGGAGGGGCAATTATTGCATATACAAACACATCCTTGTATGATGGGACTTGGAACAAACTTGAACGCAACAGTGAGTTTTGTGAGGGAACTTTGAACATGCCATTTACACGGTCATTAAATGCGAACATGCCCATCGCTTTACATAAAGCTCTTCGAAAGTGGAATAATTTGGATTCCAGTTGGCTCTGTTTATTTTGTTCTATTTAGTTAAAGAGGATTAATTGTTACGTCAGTATTAGCAAAAGTGGACTGGTTATTGTGGTGTACAAATTGCTTACGAGTTACGTGTATAAAAATTAAAGTATTTGACAGTGTGCACTTATAAGTGCCATGGTAGTTATCGGTACAGGTGGCGGTACCTTGAGGGTGCATATGAGAGGATGACCGATGTTCAGTACATCGTGCAGAGGCATAGGCGTTGGAACAAAAGGCATGGTGGGGAGAGGGAGGGAGAGAAGGGGAGAGCAATCCCCCCCCCCCCCCTCCCCAACATTTCGGAGGTTTGTAGTAAACAATTCGAGGGGGGGGGGGGGGGGGGCCTGCTTATATCTCGAACACTTCATACGGTACTTTGTATCAGCAAAAACCGCCAGATGGTGCATAAAAAAAAAAGGAAAGAAAAGAAAAAAAAAAAGCGCTGTCTGAGAAACCGGCAACGCAACACTGGCCAAACGTATTGAGATCGTTTCTTACACCGAGGGGTGCGTTTTGGTGCAAAATGACCGGATATATCTGTCCTAAGCCAGACATCTGCGCACGAAGGAACTTACTGCATAGTCAGGAAAAGCTTATACGTCACTTTGTTTCCACCCCTTTTCAGGCATCTCGGCTTTTGTTACTACCTCTATTTTCAGAAACGCAGATGTTTTGCGCTCGGAAATTTACGAACCACGCGTGCCGTGTATACCACACAGCTGTTTTCCGGAACAAACGAGTTGCATGCTTGCAGCTGCGCATGCAGTTCGGGCGCTCGAGGTGGGCTCGGGCCACGGGCTGTTCGCCACCGATCTCGAGCTATATCTTCCATCGCTCTGCGCCCGCCGCTGCCAGAAGCGGCCAACGGGCGGCGCGAGATACGAGCCAGTACCTACGTAGACTATAGACGCTTTCAGGCAGCTGTGCTAGGGCGCCGCCAATAACCGACCTTCAGTTTTTGTTCTTCTTATTCCGTTCGCTCCACTGCATCATTGCCACAGTAGGTCAGGTCATTGCCATTTTAGATTCTACCACGTCCTTCTCCCCATCATAGGCCCTTGTGGAGACTCGTCAACGCCCGCTTCAGTGGCTCGGCATCTCGGTAAGACAAGAGAAGGTCGGCTATGACGGCTCAATTTGGCGCGCGCTGAAAGCGTCTATAGGGAGTATTTACTGGCGGCCATATCCGTGTGCGCGGCTGCTGAGCGCGTGCTGACGGCGAGCTTCCGCAGTTCTTTTGCAACGTGCATTCCGCACCATCAAGATTGCCGGTCTTAGCAGACCTATTAATGTGGGCTCGTTCAGAGCATGCGCTCTAGACATCACCCACAAATATGGCGCCCAGTGAATACTCCTATAGGTGCTTACATAACGTAGAATAAGCTCTGGTTTCCGAATGGATTCGAAGTTCTTACCACGTTCGAATTATCAAAAGCACAGGGTGCGGCGATGCGGCCGTTGAACATACCACACTTTGCACGCGAACGTTGTTTTGCAAAGGTAATTGTCTATTTGTGAGCACAATTCAAAGCTAGAAAAAATTAAAAAAATGGAAACAAAGCGGCAGTTTTGCACTTCCTATGTCCTATATTGACCTGCTTTTCGCCTGAATACTGGTTTGCAAACCAGCTCCCTGGAGGTGTCGAGTAAAGCTAATCTATCCTGGGGAAAGTGGCAGCATTCATTGTTGTGAAAAGGCTCGAGGACACGTGCCGTGCGGCACTTCTGGGGAGAACTAGAGCCACTAAATGAGCTGCGCTTAGAGTATCGGCACTCTGTTCCCCAACATTGTTGTGGGCGCCACCATTTTGGTGCTTGTGCAGAGCAGACGCTAGTGACGATCGTCATGATTCAAAAGTGCGACTTCCACAGCATTAGATTCGGTGTTAGGAAGCTCATATAGTACCTATTGCTTTGCTCTGTCACGAACTGTTTAAACATTTCTGGAGGGCGAAAAGGTGTTTCCTGTGATTTCAGATAACTGGCAACCATGATTTAAAGCTGCAATATGAACAAGTGTCATTACTCTGAAGCGTAGCTTATTTAGTGGCACTAGGAAGAACATGGCGTCTGAAACCTAGCTCAGTGCTGCGCTGTTTTCAGCCATGATATTTCCTAGTGCCGCTAAATAAGCTACGCTTCAGAGTAACGACACTTGTCCATATTCTGGCTTAAAATCATGGTTGCTAGTTATATGAAGATTTATCTGAAATCAACGGAAACGCTTTTCTGCCCTCCACAATTGTTTAAACAGTTCGCGACAGAGCAAAGCAATATTATATGAGCTTCCTAACACCGAATCTAATGCTGAGGAAGTCGCACTTTTGAATCATGACGATCGGCAGTTGCGTCTGCTCTGCACAAGCACCATAATGGTGGCACCTACAGCAATGTTGGGGAACACTGTGCCGATACTCTAAGCGCAGATCATTTAGTGGCTCAAGCGCAGCTCATTTAGTGACTCCCAAGGGCTGCACGTCGCACGTGCCTCGTGCATCGACGCACTTTGCGCAACTTTTAAAACATGAAGGGGCTTTAGTGTGAAGAACGCAAAAACGCCCAGAGAGAGACTGGCGGCGAGCAGGATAACCGGGATAAATAATGATTGTACGGAAATATATGAACAGTAATGCCATTTCAGTTCGCATTTAGAAACAAACAGATTTTTCGTTCGCTAAAAAAAAAGTATTATAACTGCAGACGAACGTTTGTTTTATTTTGTCGTCTGCTATCCGTTCGCGTATCTCTGCTGGGCGCGGAAGACGCGCGGGGAGGACTTAAAATGTTATACAATAGTCAAAATGTCATACAATAGTCTCGGTGCTTGTGATGTAAGCACGAGCGATTGTAAGCCTGCCGAAGATACATTAGCGTGCGTGATTAATTTGCTTGAGGCGTGTCGGTGTTGGTTGTTTCTATTAGTCACTCTCGTTGGACTTGGGCATGAGCATAGCGATCCCGCAACTACAAAGAGCGGCAGTACAACCGGGAGCTCGCGCTCTTACTTTGAAGCATGCTCCATTATCATCATCATCGTAAACTTTAATATTCGAAAGTGAAAGGACCTCGCGGTCCCTGGTCGGTTCTCTTAGCCCAGGGCTCCGTTGGCCGCTCAGATTCGGCGGGCTCGCTCAACCAGTCGCTGCTGGTCACCGAGCTCTGTGCCGGATAGGGCCGCCTCCCAGGAGGAAAAGGTGGGGGAAGGCAGGGGGGTGATACCCTCACCGGGGAGGAGGGGGAATAGACCCTTTCCGAAATTCAGTCTGGCCACTTTGATCACTATCATCATCTGTGAAACGGCATCTGTGCCATACCAATGGCGGCCTTCTAGTGACTGATAAAGGAAGACGTTGAAGATGCTCCTATGCGGATGATGCGATGCCTGTACATTCGGGGGGTCAGTACGACGCGACGTAGGAAGGGAACACAAGAGCTACGTAAGCGTTTATTTCTAATAACTCAGATTCAGACAATCTGTGGGCGGCACACAATCGGCTTTGAAGCACTTTGGTGTATAGAATTTTCTCGGGGCATCTGAGTGGGTTGGAGCTTTGTTCTGGATGCAGGTTCTTGGTTTCCATTGAACTGTTGACTTGACTTACGAAAGTGACGGTGCCGATACAAGTTCATATCCGCCATTGATATGGCAAACCCTAAACTGCTTTACAAACCACCAGATGGCACTGAATTTCGGAAAGGGTCTATTCCCAGATAGAGTGGTACACGTTGGTACAACCTGTACCAGGAGCAGTACACCGTGGCCGCGGTAGGCAGTGGTAACGCTCTTCTAAAGGGCCATAAACTGTTGTGTTTGAAAGTTTTTGTGTGTGTTTGACTGCGTTGCGGCTGCGAAAAACCAGGACATCCCTGCTTCGTATGTCATGTGCCAAGATCCTCTTTAAACTGAATTCCACGCTTCATACGAAGCATAGATGTGCAGGTGACTCGCTTCCGTTTCTTGGCGCAGCGCAGTCAAGCGCACTAAAACGCAACTGTTTGTACGGGCATTTAAACACCCTATAATGCATGGCATTAATTCTTACTGTTCGTCAGAATCTGGTTTCGGCAGCACTTGCAAGCATCGATATTTTCCCCGTGTCATCAAGGAACACGACCGCTCTCACTGATGTTACGCATAACACAAAAAAAAAAAAAAAATTCGTTTGTAGGTAGGTAGATAGGTATTTATTTGTGCTCGTAACCGCAGGCGCCACAGAGAGGCAAGTAGCCTGTACAATTAATAGAGAGTTTTAGCAGATCGTTTTTTCGCCCCGATAACGGCACCCGATAACGATAACAGGCAGCAGCGGCGGCACCGTGAACGCGGCCTAAAAACAACGCTCTGTACTTTCAGACTAACACGTGCCGGACCCTCGACCACCGGGAGTCCAATATCGGATCTGCTTCCGTGCAAGTCATCTTCCAAGCCTGTCGAACTTAACCACGTCACCGGGTGATACCCAAGAAAGCATACTCATCGCTGGATCAAGCTGAGGGCATACAGCCTTCCACGTCATCTTCAAGATCGGCAATCTTCAACCCTCCACAAGGTGGTGCTCGAGACCCAACGCTACTAGAGTTCCTGTATAGACCAACTCAACTCTCTGACGTCACGCCGCTGAGGTGGCGCTGCTGTCGGTACTGGGCATGGGCAGGTGATTCGCCTAGGCCGAATCTGGTTTCTGCGCGCGCGCAGTGCCCTCGCCTGGTGGGCAAACGCGGGCTTGTTTGTAAACAATGCGTTGGTCGATAGGCTCCCTACGGGAGCCAGAGTTGCGCGTTCATGCATGGCCTATGGCATGGCATGTGGATTCAGCTCCTCACGTGACTGAATTCGGCGAATAGCAGCGCCGCGCGTTCGAGGCGCGCGGCGCGCCCAAAAGCCGGGGAACGTACGCCGGGGCGCGTGCAACGGATCGGATCTCGGCGAATAGCGGCGAGGGCGGCACGGGCACGTGGAATCAAACGCGCAACTCTGGCTCCCGCAGGGAGCCTATATAGGAACTCTAAACGCTACAAAAAGAGCTGTTTTCCGTCCAATTCGCCGGCACAGGCAGCAGCGGCGGCACCAAGGTCAATTCATATGGGTCGCGAAAGTGGAGCAAAAAAGCGGCCCAAAACCAATCGTCAGCGTCATCACCCTGGAGGCCGCGCTACCGCAGCGCGACTGTGTTTTGCGCGGCAAAACACTAAGCTGATAAAATATTAAACACACATTTTCGGTGTTTAATATAGTTTACTTTAAATCAAAGTATTATTTATTTATAATAACTTCGTTTAAAAATGTTCAGTGGGGTGAATTTTTTAGTTAGTGTTTAATATGTATTATGTTGTGCACACTCGTTGCGACCTCTACAACGTCGCTACTACGCGTGTTTAGACCGTCGGCCGAAGTTCGCAGTCCTGATACGCCTCGTGTTTGCATAATGATAATAATATAATAATAATAATTTTATTTGCACTTCCAAGGGCGCAGGTGGTGGTGTGCGGGGCTGGACAGATAGGTGAGAACCCTTACGCGGAGCGCCTGTCAGCCCACCACCACCTGCGGGAACAAAACAATAACTTAAACAGACTGAATAATAAATAAATGTAACCACTGCGGAAAGGAAGGGAGGGGGAGGAGAAAAGAGAGAGGTAGTGTTGATCACGAGGATGCCAAAGAGGCCCCATACACCCTCGACAGCTCCTTGGAGTCTGTTCTGTTGGTCGGCAGAGGGCTCCGCACATTCAGGGGGAGTCTCAAAAACTCCCTGATGGCTGCTGGGAGCGTCGAAGAACTGTGGCGCATCGTTCTCCCCCGCAGCTCTTCGGGTTGTCCAGTCCTCCTCCCAACTCGCACAACTGTGGTGAGGTACGAGCCGGTCAAAGAACCGTCCAGGACCCGGCATGCCAGGCTCACGCGGGACACTTGCCGCCTGTGTCGAAAGGGACGCCACCCAAGTGTCCTCAGCCGGTCGTTGTAAGTTGTGTCCGGCCAGAAGGCATTGCCGCCCACCCTACAGCAAATAGTACGAGATGCCCTTCGCTGGACGCTCTCGATGTGGTCGACCAGGTGCTGCTGAGATGGGGACCACACGGAACAACAGTACTCAAGAGTTGGGAGCACCATTGCCGTGTACAGAGTGCGTAGCGCACCTGGCTCACAGGATTTCGTTACACGTGCGACAAAGCCCAGCGTACGCCGGGCTCTGGCGACAACACCAGCGATGTGGGCTGAAAACTCCAGCGTTGGGGAGAACACCACTCCAAGGATGGTGAGCGTCTTGCAGGGCACCAGGTTGGCGCCCATAAGTCTGTATGCGGGTGGATCAGTTTTCCTGCTGGCACTGAAACGCATCACGCCGCTCTTGTTGGGGCTCAGATGGAGGTGGTTGGCAAGGGCCCAATGCTCCACTTCGTCAAGGTAGTCCTGGAGGTGCTGACAGCTGCTGGGGTCAGAGGCGGGCGACAGCAGGCGCGTAGCCAGGGGGGGTGTTCAGGTGTCAGAACACCCCCCGAAAGTTCTTTAATATATATATATATATATATATATATATATATATATATAATTTTTTTTTGTGTGTGTGTGATTGCACCAGCACCTTGAAATACCCCCCGAAAATATTTTCTGGCTACGCCACTGGGCGACAGGATGGAAGTATCGTCAGCATACTGGACCACCAGAAGCCTCTCGCTCTGCGGCATGTCATTTACGTATATAAGAAACAAGGTCGGTCCATGAACCGAGCCCTGTGGTACGCCTCACTCAACCTTCCATGATCAGAGCGAGTGCCCATATATACTACCTGCTGGCTGCGGTCTGCAACAAAGCCGCACAGCCACACCAGCAAAGGGCCGCCTATGCCCGCCCCACCCAATTTCCGCCTCAGGATGGTTAGGTTGAGGGTGTCGAAAGCATTCGTTAAGTCCAACTGCACCAGGTCTGTTGCCACTCGGTTGTCCATGTTGTTGCTGATGTAGTCGGACAGAGTAGCGAGAGCAGTTTGCCAGTGTGCCTGCATTTCTGTGGCTCCCGTCAAACTTTCACTTTGCAATCGTTTAAAGATTCGTGGTCTTAAGTTTTCCCACGTATCTGAGTGCAAAACGGTTTGTACTGGTTAAAGCCTATTGCGCCGTTCTGCGGGTTTTGTCGTGAGGGCCCGCCGGGCGCGTTCAAGGCATCGTTCGTCGGGACGATGAGCCTGCCGCATGTAAAGGGACGTTGCTTGGTAGCGCGATGCCCAAGTGATGACTGCACAGCTGGCATCACACTTCATCGTTTTCCTGTGGACTCTGCAAGGTGAAACTTGTAGCAGCTTGTCCGTTGCCACTATGTGTGATGTCCTGATGTCCATTGTCCGGTGATGTCTGGTAAGCTCTTGGCCTCTTCTATGGGCCCTCACGCATCTCATGCATGCTCATTTAGTAATAGGCACCCGTTGATCGATGTTTTTGGCCCAGTCTTCGTTCCAAGGTGCGCGAGACGAAACTAATCTCAGATATTAGTGGCAGATATGCGTGGCCTCTGCTGAACGGCTGCGTGACCACAAAAACCTAATAAGTAACAATTACTGAACATTTCAGTTTTAACCAACTTTCATATTATGGTGTAAATAATACTAAAACATCTTTTCTGCTTAAAACGTGGTTGGTGTCGTCCTTCTAACATGCTGGCGACTATCAGGTCTACTTGCTGTGGATGTGCTCGGGAATCTCGTGATGTAATCGTCTGCGTTGTGAACCTATCTAACCTCACGGGCGCAGAGGGGTGCTCCGCGCTTATGCCGTTCACTGGACCCAGACGGGAGACCAGGTAGAATGATGTCACCATTTCATCGCTAACATTATTGTTTAATCTTGTTTATTTCTTAAATGTCCACTGAAGGCATTTCGGCCTGTTCAGTTTAGCCAAGGGTATCATAAAGTAATACACTGCTTCACATTCAGGCGGAGGGTCTGGGTTCAGTTCTGCCGGAACACAAGCCCACAAGCCCACATCAGCTGAGTGAACGGGCGGAATGCTCCAGGCACTTCAAGCCCTCTGCATTTCTTTATCGGGGAAGGCTGCGTCGTGATGCAATACCAGCATATTTGACCACTGAAGGTGAGCACGAAATCTTGTTTTCATTATTATTGAGAACATAAGCTTATTCAGAAGGTATTTCACATGCAGATACAAGTACTGTTTCAGTGTACATATGTGCTTAACTTTACAATTTAACTTTGCATAGGTGCCGGAGATGTCGTCCAGAGCAGCAGCTCTGGCCAATCGATCAGCGAGGGCGAGCCCACACCGGCCAACAGCAGTAGCATCGGTGTCCCCACATCATCACGGTGTCACACGCAAGGCACTACGGAACAAGGTAAAAACAATTGCAAATAGGCGGAGAAGTGCTGCAGGCTATGTTTCTTAATTTCGGACTGTCGCGTAGTAGCCATCCTTTCTATGACAGAGTGTTTTCCCAGTACTAGTGCTTTCTTGGGAAACATGCAAAACATGTATGTACATGTTTTTAATCTAGCTTGTCACATGCCGCAGGAACATCTTGAAACAATGCAATGACTGATATTTTTGACAGATTTTTTATTTGCCTCGTCATTGCTTTGCAGATGTGGGGAGCAGTCTCACGGCTGTGACCTGTAGCTCGAAGACTAGCCCTCCAACCAGAGTTCATGGTAAGTTTTGATAGTGTGCATTGTTTAGGACAGTCTTCGAAGATTACTTTATTGCGTAGTACTTGCCCGGCTATAGCTGGTTCAGCTTCCTGCAACCACTCTGTCACTTTGTTTCCTTTGTTTTGTTTTTGTAGTGGATCACACATACGCGATGGATGGACATGGTCTTCCTTCTGAAGAAAACGATGTGTGGGCGCCCGAACCTTCCCCTACCGATTATGATGCTTCGGTGACTTCGACTTCTGCAGTTTCTCACCAACGTAGGTATCTGTCATGATGCACAAAGCTTACTTGTACTTCCACATTTTCTACAGTGGAGGTGCATTGCTCCTTTCATTGTTTCTAGAAGCGTTTCATAATTGCTTTTGCTTTCCCCTTGCAGGGTCCTGTGCCACCCGTACCGAGGGCAAGGGGAAGATGAACGTGTTGAGGGCCAAACTTCGACAGCTTCGGAAGCACAACACGACGAGATGCACGTCACGAAAGAGCTCTCGCACAACCCCTCTGTGGACAGCTTTGAAGGGCTCAAAGAAAGTAGCACTGGAAGAGGCCATAACCTTGCAAACAAAGCTCTTGTGTGTATGGCTAAAGGCATTCGCACGCCATGAAAGCAGCCTCTTGGCTATTTTTTTGCTCATGGGGGAACACCTGCCCACATTTTGCGAGGCCTCCTTTTCCAGTGCCACTATTTGCTTGTGAAAGCCGGTCTGGAGCCAGTAGCTGTCGTATGTGACCAAGGGAATCAAAATGTTGCTCTTTTTAATGGCCTTGTTACCCCTGAGAAGCCCTACATAACTGTGAACGAGAGGCCACTTTTTTTCTATTTGATGTTCCGCTTCTGCTGAAGTGCTTGCGAAATATGTTCTTCAAGTACAATTTTGAAGTTGGGGACCACACGCTAAAAAGCTGTTTCCCCAGGGAAGCCTACGAAAAAGACAAACAGCTTGAAATCCGATCCATGCCCAGGCTCAAAGAAAAGCATTTTAATTTGACTTTTGCCTCCAAGATGTCAGTGAAGCTAGCAGCACAAATATTCAGTAATCACTGTGCTGCTGCAATGTTCGCCATTGTAACTTTTCAGCAACTGCCAGTTGAAGCTATCCACACGGCCGGTTCATTGAAAGAATGTATCGCCTTTTCGATAGCTTGAACAGCTCACAGAAACCTGGGAAGAGTGCATATGTGTCTGCAATGCGCGAAGGCTCTGTTCACAAAAAGTTTCTGAGGGAATGCCTTTTCATGTTCGAAAGCCTTAACGTTCTTGGGTGCCCACGGCAGCCTGCTTGCATTCGCGGTTTCTGTTTGACCATTCGGTCTGTGATGCTCATTTGTGAGCACCTGACATCTAAGTATGGTTTCAGATAACTTCTGACTCGCCATCTCAACCAAGATGCACTTGAAAACACATTCTCCGTAATAAGGTCGAAGTCTGGTGCGAACACCAATTCCTCTTGCCGGCAGTTTCAGGCAGCCTTTAGGCATCTCCTAGTTAGCAACTTGTTTAAACTGTCCGACAAGAGCAACTGCGAAGAGGACATGGCAACTCTTTTAGCGGCTCTTTCTGTTGGTCTCTCAGTTCCCTCACCTTCACTTAGTCTAGAAGCTCCCTTCCACAATGTGCAGCTGACCTCACACTCTGTAGTTATCCCTTTTTATTATCATTTAACAACATGGTTTACTTTGCTGGATGGCTGGTAACAAGTTTTGTCAAGTTCCATACACGTCAAAACGTGACTCAGCAGTGTGAATTGCAAATCAAGAATGCCACTTTTTCTGATGAGAGCCAAGTGTTGTTGTTTCTAGGTGTGAAAGGGACGACTGAAGGAGACTTTGGAAGCCTCTCAGTCCCTTCACCTTGCTTTGCTTCCTTCGTTCAAGCTTGTGAGAGGGCTTTTGTGGCGTCAGTTGACAGTCTGGTTTTAAAAGAAGACGTTGGGAAGGCGTTGTGCATCACTCTTCATGAGAAGGTCGAAAAGCTGCTGACTCTCTGCAGTGAGGATTTCTATAATGATTTATTTGCTTTGTTTGCAAGGGTGCGACTTCATTGGTTTGCCCGTAAAAAGAATACTAAGCTCCTTGATACAGCACCGAGACGCAAAACTAAGCAACAAGTCAAGAGGCTGTGCAGATGAGACAACACTTGCGTTATGCCCACAGGCATTGCCTTTAGTTTGTCTTATATGTTGCATTGAATGCTCGCGCTAGCATACGTGATTGTGCGAGTACATTCCTCTAAATTATCACAGGCCCTGCCGAAACTGTCTACAGCGATGACCAAATGAATATAGCATACTTTCAATAAAGTGTAAAAGTCCGTTTCGCATGCTCAGACACTGCAATTAACGTATAGGTTCAGCTAGATGAACTTGAGTTTTCCATGGATCAATATCAAAATTTCAGTGTCGCAGCATACAAAACTGATTTTTTATTTTTATTTAAAATATGTTAGATTCTTTCGACCCTCGCTGTATAGTGCTAGATGACGTCGCCCACTCGAATGATTGGACCGGGTGTCTACCAAATCACTTATTCCAAATTCCCCAATTTTCCCAAGGTTTTCCTGACTATTTGGATAAAATGTTGACCGTTACTTCGGTTCAGGGAGTACTTCGTGGCCTGCGCTGCCTCGTGACGTGTCGGGCAACGTTATTCAGTGCAGCGGCACCAACGTGCAATCATCGGGCTTCGTTGTACGCTGCCGTTGCACTTTCACTTATCATTCTTACTTACTTGGAACTTTTTTATGGTTTCCTTGATATTACCCTGTCCTTTCAATATAATTCGAATTACTTGAGAATTTTAGGTTTTCCAGGTTTGTAGACACCCTACACACACTGTGCAACCCTGTGCATGATTGAAGAGTGTGTTAGAACATGCGTTGGTTTCGATGTGTACCTGTGCAGTGTGACGACTTGAAATATAAACCTGGATTAATGTTTGGTTGTCTGAGGTTTACAAAAGCAGATCAAACTGCGATGAAAGGTAAATCGGTGAGTCAGTATGGTGCTAACAATATGCAACAGAGCAAATTTATAACCTTTTTCTAATGCTTTTTTTCCTGTCAATTTGTGGCAGTTTCTTGCGTACTAGCGCTCACATAGACAGTCAAGTTGTGGAGCAAAAAATGTTTGTGGCGAGCGCATGTACTATGACGAAAGGTCTCAATTTTCAATCTCTTGAAGCATTAATCCATGTGGACATTCAAATGCAAGACATGCATGGCCCCGCACTTCCACTTGTGATTGATATGGTTAAATCTAGCTACGAGTTCTCAACGTGAACAGTGCAAGATAAATGCGTAAACGTGTCTCCTGTTGAGAGTATTAAGCAAGGTTATTAAGTGCGTGCATAGAGTTGTCCAAACCTCCTTTCACTATGTTTTCAACACCATATCTCTATCTTTAAGTGTCCTATGGTGGTGTTCTAAGTTTGTATATAATAAACTGTGTAAACTAAGCTTGTGCCTTTTTGTCTTTCTTGGCAAACAAGCCATAGTTACAATAATAAGTATGCCTTCATAGGCGTGCTGTAACACCCTGCTTAGTTGAAAAGGATAGAAACCTATTGGTGGTTCCCAGAACTGATAAAAAAACTGGTTCTTTTGCAAGAGAGATTACATGGGAGTGATTGATACAAACAAGGCTATGACGCGTGAAGCAAGGTAGGAAGGACGGTACTTGCGCAGGCATGTAGAACATCTAAAAAAAACATTTCAATTTCGCGCCACCGGCAAAAATCATTTAAATTTCGCGCCAAAAACAATTGTGACGTCACAATCATCAGGAAATTGCGTCATTTCGTGTTTCTTTTTAATAAAGCGTCACTTCCTGCACGTCACAGGCGAGCATGACTAATGACAATGCCACGCATCTCACAGATGGCGCTGCGCCCCATGAGTCGCCATTTTTGCGCCTATGGGCTTCTATGGAAGCTGCGCTACCATCTATACATATACCTTGGCAGCACCGTGAATGCGGCCTAAAAACAACGCTCTGTACTTTCAGGTTGGTTTCACACCCGTTTTTATTCGCCCATCTCTGTTTGCCGCTGCTGCTGCCATACAGCCAAAGGGTGCGATTAGAACCATTATTGACGTGTGTTTACCGTGTGGAAAGTCCCTTCCCATTGATGGACCTGTCGCGACCTGCTCTGAATGTTCCTACAGTTACTATTTAGGAACATGCAGCGGGATATCTGAAGCCACCTTCAAAAAGAAAGGAGAAAGTGCTAGAGTAGAATGGAAATGCCCGACTTGCCAAAAGGGCAAACAGAGGAGTCAATCTTTCAGGGAGACTAGACCCTCGGATACTGACATAACAAAGATGTTCGCTTCAATTAGTCAAAAACTCGAAATTCTCACAAATTTAAAGGTAACAGTAGACGGTATCGAGCAATCTGTAAAAATGATCTCGGATCAATACGACGAGGTCATGTCCCAACTGGCAACTCAAAACGTTGACATCAAAGATATAAAAGCACGGATCATGAAACTTGAGGAGAGCAAAAATGATGTTTCCCAGTTGAAAAGCGGACTGAATGACCTCGAGTGGAGGAGCAGGCGCCAAAATCTGGAATTTCATGGCATTCCGCTAGCTAATATTGAAGACTTGCTCGAGAAGATAAACGACGTAGCAGCTAAGATCGGTGTACCAGATCTCACAGAGCCGGAGGTGGTGTCAGCACACCGGCTCCCTCCGAAACTTGGAAAGGTTCCAGCAGTCATTGTTCGCTTTGCCAAACAGCAAACTCGAGACCAATGGCTCAATAGAAAGAATGAACTAAGAAAGGAGCAGTGTGAGACTTACATCCAAGAAAACATGACCCGGCAAAACAGGGAACTGCTTCGCGCCGCGAAAGACTGGGTGAGTGCCAACCGATTCAAGTATGCATGGCATAAAAACGGAAAGATTCTTGTGCGCGAAAAAGATGGAGAACGACCTTTTGTTGTTAAGAATGTGGATGACCTTGCAAAGATTCGATAATTTAACCTTCTTGTTTGTCTAATATGTTACTTCAGGTCATCATACGAGATGGCGACTGCCAACATTTTATTGCCGCGAGAACTTAAAATATCTTGGGCGCTCAATGCGCGTCCTCACTAAAATGTTTTCATCTAAACACTAGATCTGCTAAAAATAAATCTGCTGATTTGGAGCTTTTTTGGGATGAGCTGGATGTCTCTTTCGACGTAATCATGCTATCGAAAACTTGGTATAAATGTGATAGTGATGCTTTCAAACTTCCTGATTACAATACCCATTCCGTAAATCGGCCATGTCAGCGCGGTGGTGGTGTTGCCATGTTAATTCATAAATTAATGAGTTACGAACTTTTATCTGAGTATTGTCGCTCTACCGATGACTAGGAGGTACTGTCGATAAAAATAGATAAACATGTTGTGTCAGTATTTTATCGTCCCCCAGATTGAAACGTTTTGAAGTTTTGTGAATTTCTGGATGGCTTTTTTATGTTTATAGAAGAAAAACAGTACAACGTAATTTGGGGAGGGGATTTTAATATTGACATGTTAAGCGATAGTAGTTCAAAAAAGAATATTACTACGCTTTTTCAGGTAAACGGGTGCCTGAACGTTATAGATCAACCAACACGTATTACTACCATGTCAGAAACGTCGATTGATTTATTCATTTCCAATTTTGAGCTATGTAAGACAAAATCAGGTGTGATAGCTTGCGATATCAGTGACCACTTTGCAACTTTCTTTTGCTTAGATGAAAATAGAAGTAGACGGAAATACCCCAAACTTCACACTCGGGTACAAAGAATTACCAACGACAGCCTAGATCGTTTCAGAGATAGTCTGAACAGTGCAGACTCGAGTGAGGTCTTGAACAAAGCTGATGCGAATCAAGCTTATGAGATATTTCTTCGAATTTTCAAAGCTATTTATGATAGATGCTTCCCTTATGTAAACGTTAAGCGCTTCAAGAGAGCTCGAAAACCATGGATAACATCAGAATTAATTGCAAAGATTCAAATAAAAAACAAACTATATCAATCTTTCATCAAAAGTAAAGACCCCGAGAAACTTACTATTTTCAAGGCATACAGAAATAGTTTGAACAAGGAATTGAAGAAAGAAAAAATTATCTACTATCACAATTTGTTTAATTCGGTATCTCGCCGCACTGATGTAATGTGGAGAAAGCTGAACACTGTTTTGAATTGCAACGCAACTCAAAGTAACATCGAATCAATAATCCATAATGACGTCGAACTGACTGGTCGTTCTCTGGCTAATGTGTTCAATGATTTTTTTATCAATTTAGGAGGGAATCCAAACATGGCCAATGCGTGTTCTTATATTCATCGAAACGTAGATGAAACGATATATTTAAACCCGGTTACTGAAGAAGAGGTGGTCTCAGTATTCCGCACCGTCAACATTAGTCATAGCTGCGACGCCGATGGTATACAGATACGTCCAGTTCTGCACGATCTAGACATCATCGCTCGCTATCTGGCATATATCTTTAATCTTTGTTTAGAAACCGCCACGTTCCCCCCAAGAATGTAGAAAGCTAAGGTAATTGCACTTCATAAGAAAGGGTATAGAAATGATATAAACAACTACAGACCTGTGTGACATCTCCCGGTGTTCTCGAAAGGTTTAGAAAAAATAATACATAATCGTCTTAGTCTTTTTATAGAAAAGCATAACATCATTACAAAATTCCAGTTTGGGTTTAGAAAGAAACTTTCTACTGAACTAGCTTTACTGGACCAAAAAGAATATATTTTACACAACATAGAAGATAAAAATGTAGTCCTAGGCATTTTCATAGACTTTACAAAAGCATTTGATTATATTAACCACGAGCTACTCATTTGAAAACTTGAGTTTTATGGTATCAGAGGACATGCAGCACTCCTCATTAAATCATACTTAGAAAGTCGCCAACAGTTCGTTAATATTAGCGGCCACTTATCCGATACAAAATCAATTAAATCTGGAGTACCACTAGGCAGTATAGACCAACACGCGGCGCTGACGTCACGCAGCTACGGTAGCGCTGTCGACGGCACTGCGCATGTGCAGACGCTTCACTTCACGCGAATTCGGTTTCTGCGCACGCGCAGTGCCCACACCCGGTGTGGGCAAACGCGGGCTTGTTTGTAAACAGCGTGTCGGTCTATACTGGGGCCACTACTGTTTAATATATACATCAATGATATCGTTAACATAGCAGAAAACGTAAAGTTTATCATTTACGATGATGACACCAGCCTCTTTTTTTTCAGCTAAAAATTGCAATGAAATTACTTTTGTTGCCAATAAAACCATAAAAAGTCTAGAAACCTGGGCTAGTTCGAATAATCTTATCATAAATAAGAAAAAAACTAAGGCGACCTTTTTCAGCCCCAGAACTAGGAATATCATCCTAACAAGCGACATTTTCTTAGACTCGTGTCTAATCGAAATAGTAAACACATCTAAAGTTTTGGGGGTAATTTTCTCAAAGCACGTGTCTTGGACCGAACATGTGGACTATTTAATTTCTAAACTAGCCAGAATAACTGGTATGTTACATAGACATCGTCATATCCTTCCTATTGGTGTTAAGCTGATTTTATATAACTCATTATTTTTATCTCGCCCGAACTACCGTCATCTAGTCGGGGGTACCACCACAAAAACTAATCTGCAAAAACTATTTTTACTGCAGAAAAGAGTGCTAAGGATCATATGCAACGTGCCATATAATTTTCATAGTAACGAACTTTTTGTTGGGCTGGGTGTTTTGAATGTATTTCAATACTATGATTTTAGATTGTGTGTAAAATATAAACAGAAATATCAAGATATAAACAGCTTTTTGATACGCTTAGCATCCCTCAGGAACAAACCTATAACATATTGCACTCGCCATTCCGATTTCTGGGTAGTAGATGCATCTCGTACTGACTATGGTTTACAAATGATTAAAAAACACTGCCAACGTTTCTGAGCAAAAATGATCCGGTCTAATTTAGATATAGAATCCGTTAGCATGTGTGATATTAAGAGACATTTTCTATCAAAGTAATTATGTGATTACACTGACTCCCTCGTAGGTGTTTTTCTTTTTGTTTGCTCCTTGCTTTGATATTAGGAGATATTTTTCTATCAAAGTAATTATATCATTACACTGATTCCCTCGTAGGTGTTTTCTGCTTGCTCTTTGCCTTTATTGTTTATTTTTCCTTTATATAATTTCTTGTGTGTGCTTATGCAACCGCTGTGTACCTGTGGGGGGCTGAGGACCAGTCAAGCTGCTTAGACAGCTTTTTTCCCCAGCTCCCACCATATTTATATGGTAAATAAAGCTATTATACGATGCATGCCCAAGGCCACCGGAAGGGAGAGGAGGTATCGTTATCGGGGCGAAAAAACGATCTGCTATAACTCTATTGCCGGAGAGGTCCGTATAGGGGGTGATAATTGGGAATTGTAGTAGACCGTTTCCGCAGCCCGCTAAGCACCCGGATAGCGCTCCGTAATCCGCCACAAGACCTTGAACTATGCAGAGAAGGCTGGCGGCGCGCATGCGCAGCTGCGGCGTTTTCTTCGGGGATACCGTAGCGGAGGAGAAAAACGATCTACTACTCCCTAATGATAATACAGTGCGATATAATGTGGGGTACCGTTAATGTACAATGAGGAGTCATGAAGGAGGGGTCTAAGTTGATCGCAGGTGTGTGGTAGCTTCGCGACAAAGTTACGGAACCTCGGGTTGGTCACTAATGGGCACGTTATACGTTTTTGCAACGTTCAAAAAGTACCGACCAACGGAGCCATCAATTGTAATTCTGTTGTGTGTATGTTTATACAGCGAAAAGTTAGTCAGCCCTGATGGCTTCTGGTGTCTTCGTTGGAGATGAAAGCCAGTGCAGTATACCGCTGCTTGTCTGACGTCTTTAACGTGCATCACGCAATAGTGATACATGACAGCACGCCGGTACGATGCTCATCCAGATTGAAACGGAGAGAGGCGGGGGATTGAATCCACGATCAGTGAGCTTTACAGTGCGAGCTTTCGCTCCTCGTGCTACCGATCCACGAGCAACCAGACATCGCAATCGAATTCGAGCTCGAGAGAAAAACAGCAACAACAAGAAAATTTCCGGTTTGAGGAATTTATTACTAGTGTCGCCATCTCGTTTAACACGTTGGAAATAAAGTTTACAGGGTTATTTTATTTACACAAATACGCAAATACAACAATATTTTGTTTCCTTGTCGTGGTCTTAAAATTAAGATTAGAGGTGACCCTAGTACGTACGGCCAAGCGTTTTGTCACGTTTGTCTTCTTAATAATTGTATTTTCAAAAATGCCTCAAAACGCGCTCAAAACAGTCAAAACGGTCATATTTCTGGTATTGTTAAAAATCTCCAGCGTTCTCAATGAAAAATCCAAGGGCCGTACAACCTTCATTACGTCTTCATAAGTTACCTCCAAAAGAATGAATGCTCTCGTGCATTCCATAAACTCAGGTTTGTGTAGCGAAAGTTGCCCATTAAGTGACGAGTGGTTGAATCCCCCTTAACATCATAGTATAAATACATATGTAAAGATCGTCGAATTGTAATACAGTAGACTGCTGGGCTAACTGGTGATTGGTCGTTGGGATTTTTCAATAAACATTAGCTGCAAGTTAGCGCCTGCCTCTGTGTTTCTATACTTTGTCCTGTCCGATTTGCGCTTTTTTTCATGTCGTTCGTTAAATTGCGTGTGTCGTTCGTTGAATTGCGCGTGTCGTTGTGACTTGCTCGTTTGAAAGCCCAGGAAGTCAAGCGATTATTTTTACTTCCCGCACAAGCTCTGAACAGTATTAACAGGCAAATAAGGGGGGATCATAAAGCACGCGTATAAACACCGGAACTCGTAAAAAGAGTGAGTAGGAGATCGATGCCAGAGAGTCGGAGAATGCATCACCCGTGAGCGCTTGTATCAATGACAGTGTCTCACGGAGTATAAGTCCGAGCTCTCAAGTTTTGAGCAGTGCTCCAGGCGAGCCAAATATACTATTCGTAGGTCGCGTTTCGAACTTGCGTTATTACGCTCCCCCAACTACACTTTTCTATAGACGACTGCAAGCAAGGCCGCTGGCCGCCGCCATGTCTCTGCTCGTGAGGACAATTGCCCGTGCAATTTCAAGCTTGCCAAAGCTATGTTCACGCAGAGGCTGGACGTGCTTGCATTCATGAGGCATCAGTCGGAGAGCCATGCTTGCAATTTCTATACTTCGTTTAATTATAAGTGTGAGCGTAGCAGAGGCTATAAGAGCGAGCTCCGAGCTTTCAGTGTCCTTGCGAAGCACGCGCACTCGTGCAGTGCCAGCATCGTTCAGGGGAACATGCTTTTGCTTGTAGATTCGGCTTCGCTATCACGTAAAGTGAAACACACTCACGGAGGCTATGAAAAAAAAAAAAAGCAGCAAATACAAATAATAAACCTTAAATTTAGGGGCGTTTCATGGGACACGGAAGCGGCGAGCAAATTCGTTTTTATTTGTATTTTCAGTTTTAGTTTTCCTAAACGCTCTGTTGGCGCGCGTGGACAAATGCTGACACAGGTCTTTCCGATGCCTCCTTTCCGCATCGCGTGACGTCAGCCGATGTGTCTGGCTTGGCCGGTCATCTCGACTCGGCTCGACAAAGCCGAGCCGAGCCGCTTTTCAAGCCTGTTCGCTCAGGCTGTTCGCCCGTCGTCAAATACGTTGTCAAATTCGTCAAATATACGCAGTCGTCAAAGGTAGAAGGAATTTTATATGGACACAGAGCTTAGAACGTCCGAAAATTGGTGTGTGTATGTTATACAGCGGTAAGTTAGTCTGCCTCAGTGGGCGTCTGGTGTCTCAGCTGTAGATGAGCAATTTAGCTAGTGCGGTACAAACTCTATACATGGGTTGCACTGACGTCACATTGCATACTTTTGACCACCATGTAAGAAGAGGAGAGGGAAGCTGCTTTTGTAAGAATTTTGAGTGACAGGTTAATCTTCTATAATCTTCTGGAAGGAGAATAGCGACGTCTGTGCAAACCCGGGAGGCACAAAAGAGAATCCTGATAAGACGGGAGCTTCTTCCTCTCTCCTGTGGTGGTCATCGGAGCGCTCTTTGAATGACGTCACGTGCAACCCATGTATAGCCTGGGGTCTTTTAAGTGCACCATGCAGTAATGTCACACGACCGCATGCCGGTACAATGCTCATCCAGATCGAAACGGGCAGGGGTGGGGATAGAACACGGGATTCCTGGGTTCTGCAGCGCGAGCTTTCGCTCCACGTGCTCCGAGCTGGTGTGCGCTAGCCCACTCGGCAAGGACGTTTAAATAGGGCAGGACCCGGCATGACGTCATACCCAGCGACGCCGGAAGAACAACCCAATCCCAGACTGCCCCGCGCACCGACGCTCTCTCATCCAAACTAAATTCAACCATGCTCCCATCGTCTGCTCTCCGCTCGGTCGTTAGGCTTAGGCTACGTCTGCTCCGTGCCTGCGGTCTGCTTCGTTTGCTCGCTGTCGCGGCTGGCTTTCGATTCGATCGGCGCACCAAAAGATGTTTCGATGCGAACCCGAATACTCATCACGGCGAAGTGAAACCAACATCTTCTCGAAGCAGAATTTGTACGGCTTTCTCAACCCGCGATGCCCTTCTCAGCGTTCGTGCCTACGATGACTGACTCGCGATCGCTTTCCAAAGCCGCGCTACGACGACTCGTTCGAGACGACGCTCCATGCGCGGTCGCGCGGTGTCGAGAGCGTCCGCTACACGCCGACTTCCTAGTCCTACTGGTCAGGCAAGTGTTGGGCTCGAAATCTCGCCTGTTCGACACCGATTCAGTCGGTGCGTCGTCTAGAGCGTCTCAACTCTAGTCACTTACTTTCTGCTGGGCAACCAGGCGTTCGTTTATAATAATCTCATCCAATTCCGACCATACCGGTTTAAAAGTCTCCCGTTAAGCGCTGTTTAAAATAACAGTGGGTGCCGCCATTACTTTCGGTGCACACAATCGCGTTGCCACGGAAATGTCATCGCAACGCGGTTGTTAGCACCGAAATTAATGGCGGCGCCCACTCACTAGGCTTCCCATTGGTCAAGAAATGCTCGTCGCGGCTCGTGGCCACGCCTACTTCCGTTACACTTCGCTCCATGCATTGCATCGCTCCATTATAACCTCCTTGCCACTCGGCCACCGATCCCTCTGGAACGTCCAGATCCATAGCCTCCTCTTACTGACAAAGCCTGGCAGATCGCCACGAGAAGCGGCCACCGAAATTGAAAAGTTAGAGCGGCAGACAACGAATGAGAGGAGAGCCACGTGACGGGCGCCCCGCTGCGGCGAGACGCCGAAACACACTTCTCCCAAGCGATGGACTGTCCGCTCGTGCTCCTCGCGTTCCTTCCGCTACCGCTTCTTTTCTCGTCGGGTTCGAAGACCGTGTTTCGGGTTTTCGCAGCTACAAAAGCTGTGCGCTGACGTCCAGGTTCCCCCAGAGCCGGGTTCCCCTAGAGTCCCTGTATGGGCTCCCTACGGGAGCCAGAGTTGCGCGTTTGATTCCACGTGCCCGTGCCGCCCTCGCCGCTATTCGCCGAGATCCGATCACGTGAGGAGCCGTATCAAGTGTCGTGCAGCAAAGTAGACGTTGCACGCGCCCCGGCGTACGTTCCCCGGCTTTTGAGCGCGTCGCGCGCCTCGAACGCGCGGCGCTGCTATTCGCCGAATTCAGTCACGTGAGGAGCTGAATCCACATGCCATGCATAAACGCGCAACTCTGGCTCCCGTAGGGAGCCTATACAGTAACTCTAGGTTCCCCGAGAAATGCTCTGTGCTACCAGATCCTCGCGCTACGCCAGATCGTTGCGTGTTTCGCGGGGGTTCGTCGTTGAGCACTGTACGGGCCCGGGCCAGCCCGGGCCCATGCAGGGCCAAAACGTTAATTTTTTTATAGTTTGACAAGAAACTCTGTGAAGAGGCACTCTGCGTGGATCAGACTGTATTCGCAGTTGTTTAGGAGTAAACTGCCGATGGTGCCCTTCCACTGCACGAACATGGTTCTGATGCTTTCGTGAAGCGATGTGTATCTTGATGTCAAGCTTGCCGCCGTGCGAAACGCTCACACATCACAGGTGCACATGGTACAGAATCCGTACTTGTCAGCTTGCCGCAAAGCGACAAAGCACGGAAACTCAGTCATGTATGATCTCAGAAATACTTGTAAGTACTTCCTTGGCTTTTGAAAGCACCATCGATCGTTCCAACTAAACTCGGGGAAACACAAAGAGTAGTTCGGCGTTCCGCAACTCACTAGACGACCTGACAAAGCGAACTGAAGCCTATAGACGTTTCCACTGTTTACAAAAATCACAGTCCACACGTGTTAAATCACAGTCCAGAACGCGCACGTTCGTCGCTTCGGAAAGCGAGCAAATCACGCGTCATACGCACGAACACTGAAAATGGAACCTGCCAAGTGTCCTTTTTTGGAAAGGTCTATACTTCGTTTCACCTTATGTGCGAGCGAAGGCAAAGCTGGAAGCGCCAGCACGAAAGCTCTGTGCGTTCACGCTTTGCTTGAGCGTGCGAGCTGGGGAAAAACGCAAAAAGCGCTGGTCTCGCGCTTCTAGCTTTGGCTTCGCTCGCAGATAAAGTGAAACGAAGTATAGACCTTTCCAATGTTTACAAAATCACAGTCCAGCGTGCGATCTTCACAGCCCAGCACGTGCGTGTTTGTCGCTTCGGAAAGCGAGCAAAGCACGCGCCATACGCACGAACGCTCAAAATGGCACCGGCCACAAGCTCGTTTTTGGAAAGGTCTATAGACCTTTCTAATGTTTACAAAATCACAGTCCAGCGTGCGATCTTCACAGTCCAGCACGTGCGTGTTCGTCGCTTCGGAAAGCGAGCAAAGCACGCGCCATACGCACGAACAGTCAAAATGACACCGGCCACACGCTCTTTTTGGAAAGGTCTATAGCGCACCCATGATCATATAAGCCGTGTTCCAAAATCCGCTCGAACTTACTCAGGAGTAGAGGTTTCGTACCTTGGTGTTTGAAAATCTACCCTCGTTTTACGCTGCTGCTCTGAGTTGTCACGTGGTAAGCCGCCCGAGTAACCTAAACCTACTCTCGAGTAACTCGCACTGACACACGCGTGATAATTATAGGAATAGGGCGTCATAAAAAAAAATAACTACGGCGGCCACTTTTTGGGAGATTTGAGGTCGCGTCCGTACAATCGGGAGATGTGATCAAAATTCGGGAGGCTCCCGGACAATTCGGGAGAGTTGGCAGGTATGCGTCAGTGAGTTGAGTTGGTCTATAGTGTCAGTAGACTACCCAATCAATATTTTTCTACAGAGTCACGTATATTTTTGATAAAATAAAAAACGCAACTGCCAGAAAGCGAAACCGAAACACGAGCACAGAGTAATTGCGCGACATGTCTACTAGAGAAGAGGGAAAATATAGTGGAGGAGAGAGAGTTGCCGGAAGTCACGTGGGTAAACCCGACCGTGTTTCTTTTTTTCCCTTCACTTCTTTGGTCGTGCGAAGCAGACGACAGTTTTAACATTCTAATGGTCAAACACACGAGGGGGAACTCCTCGTTAACAGTAATGCAGCCAGTCAACGGTAGATCAAAAAGTTTGCTGCCGATTCCCTGCTGCAAAGGCATTCCCCAGGCTCGAAGTGGGGCAGCACTACGCATTGGCCACATTCGCACCCAGTAAAGAAATCGTGCGCACGAATATTCAACACCAAGTACGAACTTCGTGCTTGACGTTTGCGCGTGTTTCGAGCTCTTACCGATTCGTGTTCGTAAGACGAGCGATGTCTTCAGCCAGGAGAAGGGGCAACGACTCGGCGACGTTTTCGTGCGAATCAGATTGGTGGTCGGGCGTGTAGTAAATCCTAATTGTTTTATCGGTAAAAAATTTATCTTTCGAAGCTAGACAGATTCGTCGGTACCGCGAAAGACAGTTTCATCTGCTGCCATCGCTTAGTCCACTTCGTCTAGCCGTCCAGCCCGCGACTCCCGCGCTGCTCCTGCGATACCACGCCATATTGAGTATTACGCAGTGCATGTGCTTCCGGCACTCTGCAACTTTTTTTTTTTTTTTTTTTAAGCGAAAGCTTTATTTGTTTTATTGAGCGAAAAATTGGAGTAGATGGCCATAAAAATGCGATTGAACGGCACGCGCCGCTCAATCGTATGCTCAAGAACGATCCTCGTCCTTGCGGTCGTCCTAGAAGTCGCCCTAGACCTCTAGAACGACTCCACTTGTCACAGTACGTGAAAAACAAGCGGCGTCCGTCGGCGTTGTGATTGAAAAATGGCCATAAAAATACGTCACCAAGTGTCATCAGCCTGATGTCATCAAGCGTCATCATACGTCATCAGCGTGATGTCACCGCCGGTGTGCTCGTTGTGTGCTTCGTGCGTTGGTAGTGTGAGTCGACCGCGTCTACATCTACGGCGGCTACCGCAGGCAAACGTGGCCGCCCACGCGAATCCTCCTCTAGGCGTCCTTCTCAACGTCGTTCTCGACGTCGTCCTCTAGGCGTCGTTCTCGACGTCGTCCTAGACGTCGTCCTTAAGGTCGTCCTAGAGGTCGTCCTATACGTTGTCCTTTAGGCGTCGTTCTCGACGTCGTCCTAGACGTCGTCCTCTAGGGCGTCGTTCTCGACGTCGTCCTAGACGTCGTCCTTAAGGTCGTTCTAAAGGTCGTCCTAGAAGTCGTCCTAGACATCATCCTTGACGTCGTCCTTGATGCCGTACTTAGCGTCGACCTCTAGGAAGTCGTCCTCGAAGTCGCCCTATACGTCGTCTTAAACTTTAATACGCGTAGAAACATTACTCAAAAACATTTCTCCCGCGGGACTAAAATGCTTTCGCCTTCCTACACGTAAGCGGTTTTAAGTGTACTCGTGTATTTTTTTTTTCAATCAACGTATCTGTAGCTTCTTAGGAGCCAAAAAAAATGGGTTTCATATATTTGTTTATATTGTGAATGTTGAGGGTGTGCCTTGGATGACCTACGACTTTGATTATATTTGGTGGCTGTGTCTGAACGGCACGTGACCACGGAGAAGAGAGCGAGCGCGACTCAAACCGGCCAGTTCTTGATCGGCGCTTTTCGGGGAAAAAAAAAAAACGAATTTTGAGCCGCAATTTGTGTTTTGGGTAGCTGGGCTCTCATATGTCATGTACCTTGGCGAGCGTAAATACCCTGTCAGTGTTACGCTGAAGCGAAGTATAGACCTTTCCATCGCTTATCACCCGGGCGAAAAATGCTGAGTCACTGAGCTGCGGACGCAAGCGCAGCGTCTGATCATAGCCTTTATACTCACAAAGCCTGGCACTTCGACGACGGAGCCATAGTGTGCCCGGTCGCAGAATTGGAGCGCGAGGATCTGGTAGCACAGAGCATCAAACAGCCATTTCTCGGGAAACCTGGACGTCAGCGCACAGCTTTTGCAGCGGCGAGGACTCGAAACACACTTGTTCGCTCGGGAGAAGTGTGTTTCGGCGTCTCGCCGTAGCGGGGCGCCAGCCACGTGGCTCTCCTCTCATCCGTTGTCTGTCGCTTCACCTTTTTCATTTCGGCGGCCGCTTCTCGTGGCGATCTGCCAGGCTTTGTCAGTTTTGTGGTGTTGCTTTAGACACCGGATGGCATAGATTACGGAAGAGCACCGACCCGTTAGCGTGTTTGCTGTTTACTCCGCCATATTGGTTACACAGTTGCCAACAGCACAGTTGCAATCGGCTAAACTTAGGACACTACATCACCCTCCTTGTGGTAAAGATTAAAGTATTACAAACTAACAAACTTGAATAATGAGCTGACGTCCGGCTAAACACTTGAGTTCTTTTCCACCTTAGGGTTCACTCTCCTTCGCAGAAAAAGAGTTCACGTTGCGAAATCTGCCAGATGTCGGGGTGGTCTGCGGTTTCTGGCAGGGTATCGTCGATGAAGGGGGCTTTGTTGCCTACCCGGCGCTGAGGGCGCTGGCACCGACGAGTGATTGTTCGTGCTAGATTGTGCTGGTGCAGGGTCGTCAAGCTCAGTTTCAGCTCTGTGTGGTACTGTGTTGATCTTGGAGGCGTCTTTGAAGAAACTCGAGTTTCGTGTGATGACTCGGTCGCCTTGAGCTGCTTGAATTTGTGAGCCTTGCATGCCTGTTATAATAAACGGTACAGGGTTGTAAAAAGGAGTGAACTTGTTTCGCTGTCCCTGTTTGCACAAGACGCGCTGACCAATCACGAAGCGGTGTGGTCGTGCATTTCTTCTTTTGTCAGCATAGTGTTTGTTTGAGGTTTTTCTTCTGAGTTCAGTTGACCTTAGTCCCTTGAAGTCAACTGTTTCTGGAGACGGTGTGGCAAGACTGGGAAGGAGGTTCCTCATTGGTCTGTTGAAGAGTAGTTCGTATGGCGTTCTTGCTGTAGTTCCTTGCTGTGTGGATCTGTAGGACATTAAAAAGGTGTCCAGCTCAGCTTTCCAGTCGCCGTTCTCAACGATGCTAGTATGAACTTGTTTCTTTAAGGTTCTCATAAACCGTTCGACTTCACCATTTGCCTGAGGCCACAGAGGAGTTACTCTGTGATGTCGAAATCCGAGCTCTCTGGCAAACTTGGCAAATTCTGCACCTTGAAATGGAGGTCCGTTGTCTGTTTTTACTTGTTCCGGAATTCCAAATTGTGCGAAAGCTGCTCTAAGGCTGGGGAGCACATTCTGCGCACTGGTGGAATTAATCACTTGTACGACTGGGTACCGTGAGAAGTCGTCTATCACCACAATCGCATACTTTCCGTCGGGAAAGGGTCCACAGAAGTCAACAGATACTTCTAGCCAGGGTCCGCTAGGAGGTTCGGTGAGAGCGAGTGGTGGTTGTCCGGTTTGGGGTACCGCAGCTTGGCAGGGTAGGCAACTCTTCACCTGTGCATGCACAAGGTTATCCATGCCTGGGAACCAGACTTTTTCTCTCAGCAGCTGTTTTGTCTTCACGATTCCCTGGTGACCTCGATGAGCAAGCTGTACTGCACGTTCTTGGAGACTAACTGGGAGGACTAGGCGCGTTCCTCGAAGGAGAAGACCTTCTGATGTTGCAGTGATTTCTGTTTTCATTGCTGCAAAGGGCTTCAGCTTTTGTGAGAACCAGCTGTCTTGTGTAGGGTGCTGGATCGCCTTGAGAAGTAGCTGCAGGGTTTGGTCTTTCTTTGTGTGCTCAGCAACCTCTTGGAGAGAGAGGGCATTCGGTACACACTGGCGTTGGATGAAGTTGACATACTCGTTTGGGACTTTGTCGATCCGAGTCTGTAACTTCTCGTGTGGCATAGGATGTCTCGAGAGATAGTCCGATGGGTTGTTGCTTCCTGCAGTGTGTTGTACGTCGAATTTGTACTGCTGGATGCGCAGAGCAAGGCGTTCTATGCGGGCAGATGGTGACGATCTTGGGTTTCCTAGAATGCTTACCAAAGGCTTGTGATCTGTGAGTAGAAGGAACTTGGCTCCACACAAGTAAAGGCGAAAGTGTTCCATGCCCCATACTGCTGCCAGCATTTCTCGTTCAATTTGGGAGTAGCGACTCTCCACTGCTGTGAGTGCTCTGCTTGCGTAAGCGATTACCGAGACACGTGTGCCATCTCGCTGTGTCAGGATAGCACCAAGACCATGAGGGCTTGCATCCACAACCAACTCGGTGGGTTTGGACGAGTCAAAGTATGCCAGGGTAGATGCATCTGACATAGCCAGTTTCAGATGGTCAAATGCAGTCTGATGTTGCTCAGTCCATTTCCAGGCTGCATTCTTCAGAGTCAGTTCACGTAGGGGTTGTGTAAGTTCGGCAAGGTTTCGCAGGAACCGGCCTGAGTAGTTTATCATCCCGAGGAGACTCTTGACTTCTTGGGGAGACTCTGGTGTTTTCACCTCCAGGAAGGCTTCAACTTTCTTTGGATCTGGACGAACCCCATCTGATGAAAAGATGAGCCCAAAGAAGCTTAGCTCACGCTGATGGAAGTGACACTTCTTTCCGTTAAGTGTTAGTCCCGATTCTTGGAGACGATGAAGGACTGCGTTTAGGGCACTGTCATGTTCTTCTTTTGTTCTTCCGAAGACCAGAATGTCATCGCTGACATTTAAGACGTTTTGAATGCCGTTGAGCACTTGACGGATGGTGTTCTGGAAGATCTCAGCTGCACTGCTGATGCCAAAGTTGAGGCGTTTGTAGCGGAACAGACCTACGTGCGTTGAAAATGTTGTAAGCTCTCTAGAAGACATGTCCAGTTCCAACTGGTGGTAACCGTTTTTCAGGTCGAGGTTAGAGAAGACCGTTGCTCCGTTGAGGGCTACTATGATGTCATCCACAGTTGGACACAGGTGTCGCTCTCGTTGAATGGCAGTGTTCACAACGCGCATGTCGATGCACATTCGGATTTCATCAGGATGATGTGGCTTGGGAACAATAACCACTGGTGACACCCACGGTGTTGGTCCAACGGCTGGCTCGATGATGTCCTCTGATAAGAGACGATTTAACTCCTTTTCCACGAGTGCACGAACTGCAAATGGAATCCTTCGGTGCGGTTGAGCTATTGGAGGTACTGTTTCGTCTCTGAAGAGGTGGATCTGCTGTTCCTTGAGCTTTCCAACTCCTTCGAATAGATCGGGGAATGATGACACGATGGACTGTTCTGCGGGAGGCTCTTCAACTTGGTAAGTGATTCGGATGAGGCCAAGGTTGGATGCTGCTGCAAAGCTTAGAAGGGGTGGACAGCTTCCAGGAGTGATAAATATTTCCTCTTGACTGCACCTCTCTTTGTGTACCATTGTGACGGTGGCTTTTCCTAGCAGTTGTAGAGGTGTTGTGGCTTTGTATGAGAACACCTTGACGGACGTTTTCTCAAGTTTCTCGTCTAGATGACAGTTTTTGATTTCATTCTCACCGACAATTGACACAGTTGCTCCTGTATCGATCACGAAGGTAATGGGAACATCGTTGATCAAGATCACGGCTTTCGGAGACGAGCTCGTTGGGGACGCTGTTTTGGTAACAAAGATGTGTTCTTCGTCGCTTGAGCTGTCGTCTTGGCAGGCTTGGCTGATCGCTTGAACAGCTGGCTTGTTCGTCGCGCGACACAACTTGGCAAAGTGTCCCATCTTGTTGCAGGCTCTGCACGTTCTGCCCCATGCTGGACAGTGTGAACGTCCTCCGTCGTGTGGCCAATTGCCGCCACAGTTGCGACAATCCGTCTTAGCGCTGTGATGTTGTTGCATCTGATAGTTCTGTCGTGAATGTGGTTTCTCGTTTTGTCTGGGCTTGCTGCCACGGCGCTGCTCCTGTTTCTGTACTGCGAGTACGGTTTTTTCGGCGCTCCGCTCGATCTCAGATACATCGTGTTCCACATCTTCGAACATCCGTCCCTGCTTGAGAATGTCTGGCAAGTCGAGTGAGTGAAGCATCGCGTATTTCCGCAGACGCGATGATGTCGTAGCGATAACGATTTGGTTTTTGATTTCGAGATCGGCGTCGGAAAAGTTGCAGTGACGTGATAACTGTCGGAGCCGTGCGTAGAATGCGTCTAAGGACTCACCGACGTCTTGTTGCGCTTGGCGAAAACGGTAGACCGAAAACGTCGGGTTGACTCTCGGCGCAAAGTGAGCGTCCAGCTTCGCTTTCGCCGCTGCATACTCCGATGTTGGAGCTCTCGAAGCGTCTGGAGCTGCGGTAGTGCTGGTTGCTGTCGACGGTGCGGGCAAGGAGTCGGGCAGGGACCGAAAGATGTCAAACACCTCTTCTCCCGCGTAGTGGAGAAGAAGGGCTTTCTTGCGCGTGTCTGAAGTGATGTTGCATGCTATGATAAAGTTCTCGAACCTTTCCACCCATTTTGCCCATTCCAGACCGATGTTGTTGGCGTCAGTTGCTTGGAGGTTAAAGTTTGGAAATGGCGGTAGCGTGTGCGCCATGCTTGGACTCGGCTGGGACTGCTTGGATCGTTTTGGTGCTTGTTGCTGATGTTTTGGGGTAACGATGTGGCTCACTGGTTGCAGATACGTTTCGCGATGACGAATCGCACTTCTGGCACCATTGTGGTGTTGCTTTAGACACCGGATGGCATAGATTACGGAAGAGCACCGACCCGTTAGCGTGTTTGCTGTTTACTCCGCCATATTGGTTACACAGTTGCCAACAGCACAGTTGCAATCGGCTAAACTTAGGACACTACAAGTTTATAGGATGCTATGGTCTGATATACCACAGTAGAGCAACAGCGCATGCTCAGAAGACGCTCCACAGCCCAGCAGAGAAAGATGGCAGCACATAGAAGGCAATTTTTGGAAAAGTCTATACACGCTTTCGGGCAGCTGTGCATGGGCCCCGCCATAACCGACCTTCAGTTTTTGTTTCCTCTTATTCCGTTCGCTTCACTTCATCATTGCCACAGAAGAACGGGTTATGGTCACTTTAGGCGCTACTCTGTCCTTCTTCCTATCATAGACCTTAAATGCTCGTCGACGCCAGCTTCAGTGGCTCGGTATCTCGGTAAGACGAGAGAAGGTCGACAATGGCGGCTGAATTTGGCACGTGTTTAAAGCGTTCATATCCACATCCCGTTGCGTGTAACTATCTAAGAATCATCATCATCATCATCATCATCATCGTCATCATCGTCATCATCATCATCATCATCATCAACCCCATCATCACCACTACGCCGTCGTGGTCATCATCAACAGAGTTTGTTGTGAGGTACATAAACAAGTCTTACTGTGGCACATCACTTGAATTACACAAACGGAAATAGAGATCAGTCTTTTATCTATACTCCATTTTATACTTAGTCTAGGTACAATGCTGCGAAATGTCTTGACTGGTCTTGAATTTTGATTTAACATTTGACTTTGCCCGCAAACTCGTGCAAATGCGAGTCTGGACATGAAGCCACGCGTTCCCTAATGTAGGCTTAACAGCATTGTACACTGAGTGTGAATCGGAGCATAGTCGTCGGTTAAAGTCAGATATAACCTGTAAAAAATACCGAAACCAGGCCTTAAAGGGGCACTCAAGTGGATTCTGAGATCGTCTATTTATTGTCATAACTCAATATACGGGCTCTAAGCGTCCTAAAAAACCCAAAATTACATTCAAGGGCGGCCGTTTTCCCTATTAAAAATCAAATCAAAGATCGTGCCACGCCCCCTTTTCTTCGCCGTGGCCTAGAACACCAGAGGGCGCCGTCGGACGTGAAGGCAGCAGTGGAAGACGCGCGACAGCCAATCGCTAGTGACGGCTTCCCGGCGGACTGATTTTTTGAATATACACACATTCGAAAAATCAGCTCCTCCGGAAAGCCGTCACTCCTGATTGGCTGTCGCGTCTTCCCCTGCTGCCTTTCAGTCCGACGGCGCCCTCTGGTGTTCTGGGCCACGGCGCTGAAAGGGGGGCGTTGCACGATATTTGATGGATTTTTGTTAGGAAAATCGTCCGCCCTTGAATGTAATTTTGAGTTTTTTAGGATGCTTAGAGCCCGTAGATTGAGTTATGACAATAAACGGACGATCTAAGAATCCACCTGAGTGTCTCTTTAAAACTGCTCACTGAAATATTAAAGGGGTACGGAAACGAAATGACCTGAGCGGGAGCTCTCTGCCCCTCGCTTCAAAGTCGGCCAGCGAGAAGCGCAATGCGTATCGCGCTCGTGACGTCAAGAGTTCCTGCACGGCCAAGGGTACTGTAGTTGCGAGCCTTGCCGCTTGGTGGCGTCAACGCGCGACAATCTCGCCTAGTAGTAATATCCGAGGACTGTGCGCCCTAGAGCCTAGACATGCTTGCCCGTAACGTCATTCGCGGCCATGCCGGTATCTTATGTGCACGGGCGTTCGGTTCACCACGTCAGTTTCACACCGCAGAAGTAGCAGCTCGAGGGAACTAGTAAGTAGAAATAACCGTCAGTGCCTAAGAGCGCATCCGGGACAGGGAAGGGGGGGGGGGGGGGGGGGGGTTACGGTTGGCCTGGCAGAGGTCCCCTCATCCTCAGATCAAGCTCCTACCTAACGTCTGCAAAGAACGGCGATCTTGATGGCGTGGAATGAACGTTGCGGTTGGAATGGTTGGAATGAACGTTTACGATCAAATCAACATGGCCGACAGCGTCGCTCAGTTACTTGGTCGCGACGACCAACGGACATTTATTTTTCTATGTGCTCTTCTCGCGCGTCCCGACTTCGACCAGCAAGAAAAAAGGAAGGAGTACTTGAAACAGACCATGACGAACAAGGACGCTGGATCCACAAGCACCCGAGAAGAGCTACAGCGGCCACGATTCCACCGACCAAGCGAGCTCGGCAGAATATAGTAGGCCTAGCAGAAACACCGACTCGGCGCACCGTTGCTCCGGCGGTCCTTGGCCAAGACCGTCTGCCCACGACCGGCTGGCCTGCTGAATGGAATATGCCCGCGCGACCCTTGTGGACCCTTCCCGGATGAATAGTTTGATCCCCGAACTAAATTTCAGAGGTCAATCTTTTCCCCTTGTCTTCTCGATCTCCTTGTTTTCCGAGGCAGCGGGACGAACGCTGTCGTCGAAAAGGGACTCTCATTGATTCTATCTCCTTGTTTTGTGTGATATAGAGCTCAAATACACGCCATACGGATTACCTTCCCAACACGGTATGTACACTTTGTTAGTAGTATGCCATTTTTATTCTGACACGACGATGTCGGTCCAACCTTTTTTTGCCGAGTGTCACGTCAGTATCGAGTTGCAATCGTAAAAGATCGGTCCAGAAGCGCTTACCGAAACGCGGTCTAACAGAGCGAATCCAGCACTTCGATCAAACGCGCGCGTCCGCTCCGAGTGTGAACAGGTATTTAATGGACCTTTTGTAGAAATACGCGGTGCGCATGCGCGGAGTATTTCATGCGCCTGGGTTCGAGAGTATCTAGTTCCAAACAATCCGCCATCTTGCATTTCTCGCCTTTGAGCGGTTTCGTTGTGTCGACCTCGGGGCGGAAGATTACGCACGATGGGGACAAAGCTGAGCTTGGGGGAGCCGTATCTAGGTCACATCGCCTCAATGGGTGAACAGGATGTAGCTGACGTTTTGGGTGTGGAACGGGTGGGAGAGGCCTTGGGCGCGCGTTGTTTTCCAGTCACCTAGTCTCGAACCGATTCGCGTGTCTAGGTGGCAGCACATATTCGCCAAGAGGTCCATTGCGTGGCTCTTGCTGACACTCTCGTAGTTCAAACATATCTTTTTTAACGTCGGCTCGCAGCTCGCGACTCGCAGCAACTAATACCGGCCGTGCCAGATGCGTGCTCGCGTCGTGTCGTGCAAAGAGCCGCAACGAGAACGAGCTCACTGTGGCCAACTACGCTTTGGCTTTCTCCGCCAAGGCTTTGCAAACGCGTTCAAGCCTAGGCTAGTTCTGCCGGCACGCCGTATTTCCGCAGAACGGCGCTGCTGCTATGCCACAAGTGATGTCACGAGAACTTCCCACCATCCAACAGATGTAAATTTGAAACCGTTTAATTGGGTTTAATATTAGTTCTCCTGTGTTTTACAGCGCGATATTGATATTTCGGAGGTGGTGCCTGATCCCTAGCCCATATTTATGCAAAAAGATCGGCGCTAAAATTTAATTTCCGTACCCCTTTAATGCCCATTACATGGTCTGTAGTTATAATGAGTATAGAACAAACTAGGTCGCGGTTGTAGCCCATTTGGCACATCTAAAGCGTTATAAAAAACAGTCGAAAATGCCATGAATAATTTCGCCGGAAAAGGAAATAAATTGAGAAATTTCCTTTTCCAACAAAAACAAAAAAAAAAAAAAAAAACATGTATAAAATTAGCACTAAACCAACCAATATTTCTATCCGAGGAAAAATAGGCTACTATCGTTGCTTATTTTCTCAAGGAGGAAAAGTCGGGAGCCCAAAAGCATTTGCAAACAGTCGATGCATTGTCTTTAAGGAAAACGTAACAAAAAACTGTCTTCATTCTCCTTTGCGTGGGGTGTGCTCGGCCGTGTGGACATCCCGATAACAATCTCTAAACATCATATGCACTCCTGTTAACTTCGGTCTCCAACTCCGCTTGACACTTTTATGAGCCGTTGTTCTCGTATCATTCTCAAATGCTGGGGCCGATCCGCTGCATGTGCGAAGGTTCGCGTTGCTTTTGCGAATTCAGCCGAACCCCGAATAGCTGAAGTGCTAGCTAGCGAGCCTTGAATCGTCGATGGGTCTAGCGCCCACCCCACCCTTCACTCGGTAATGAACCTTGTGCATGTCGTCGAGACGATCCCCAGTCCCAGACCAGTCGGACATGAACGGAGGAAGTGGCAGCCCCGCCTGGTTTTGGACAATGCAGTTCCGAGAAACAGTGTTCGCTCCCAGTTGTCAACAAAAGGAATCCCCCCCCCCCCCCCCCCCCGCCCCCCTCCGGGACATAACTCACAACAAGGGAGGAGTGCGTCGTCCAGATGCGCAGCCCGACATCTGTGGTCACACTGCGGCATTTTGCCGATTCTGGCTTTTTTTTTTCTCAAGTTAGGATTGCCTTTTCTGGGCAGAAGCTCCACTTTGACAACTTTCTCGAGACATCTGGATACCAGACGAACATCTTGAGCCAGGTCGACACCCAACGAGCAAGCGGCTGAAAGTAACCGTCGGAGTCTCGTACCTGTGGTAGAGTCCATTATCTTCTGCGTAAGAGAAAGCATTGCGCTGAGAGGCCATGATGACTCAGGACCTTTGATCATGGACAAGGACCCCGTAGAAAACTATGGTAACTTCAGAGCCTTACTACAGAGCCGTTTATACTGAGAGAGTTTGGCCTTCTTAAGGAGATTTTGACAGCCTGACAACCACAGCAGCGTAGTCTGACAACCGGGGGATGACTACTTCCGTCCGCCATATTGTGGCTCTGACTCATAGGAACTCTACGCGATTTCTCAGGAATGAACAAGACAAAGAAGTAACGCCATATTGTGTTACCGCGAAATCCGCTTGTTCTAGCGGCCAACAAGCTCCGCCCATTGGCCAAACTCTCTCAGTATAAACGGCTCTGCCTCACTACGCATGAGGGGGACATCTGGTGATGCTTCCCTTCAAGCTCCCTTTGCCAGAGCTCGAGCAAACGCGACGTACATCAGCCCTCGTATTCAGAACGAAGTGATTGACACGAACTATGGTAACTTCAGAGCCTTACTACGCATGAGGGGGACATCTGGTGATGCTTCCCTTCAAGCTCACTTTGCCAGAGCTCGAGCAAACGCGACGTACATCAGCCCTCGTATTCAGAACGAAGTGATTGACACGAACTATGGTAACTTCAGAGCCTTACTACGCATGAGGGGGACATCTGGTGATGCTTCCCTTCAAGCTCACTTTGCCAGAGCTCGAGCAAACGCGACGTACATCAGCCCTCGTATTCAGAACGAAGTGATTGACACGAACTATGGTAACTTCAGAGCCTTACTACGCATGAGGGGGACATCTGGTGATGCTTCCCTTCAAGCTCACTTTGCCAGAGCTCGAGCAAACGCGACGTACATCAGCCCTCGTATTCAGAACGAAGTGATTGACACGAACTATGGTAACTTCAGAGCCTTACTACGCATGAGGGGGACATCTGGTGATGCTTCCCTTCAAGCTCACTTTGCCAGAGCTCGAGCAAACGCGACGTACATCAGCCCTCGTATTCAGAACGAAGTGATTGACACGATCGGAAAAATCATACAGGACAGCATGTCAAGGGGGTTGATGAGACTCAATTTCAATATATCACAGTTTAATCGCAGAGATTGTAGTGAGCGTTGTAATTATTCTAACCCGTGTCTGCTCGTGATCATCATTTTCTCGAGGGTGTCGAGGAAGAAGATTTCTTCTTTTTCCGCAGCCACCACAGATACCCTCCTCGGTAGAAACGAAGTTCAATCCAAATAAAGAAACAAAAAAAAAAAACACACACATATTGCAATTAAATGTTTTGGCACTGAACGCTGCAATAAAATATGTACAATTATTTACATCGATAGGAAAATTGTTAAGTCTTGATCCCAATGCACGTGCAAGTTGCGTTTCACCGAATGTGGTGGTCGGAATTGGCTTGTTGGTTTCTTTGTGTTAAAGTAGTGTTTATAGCTGTACTCGTCTGTATAAGCTGGTTTCAATCTGTTACTTGAGATCGTTTCATGACGGTCCCCCATGTCAATGATGAAGAACTTCGACTTTCGGTTGATGATCTTGAACGAACCTTGGTACGGCTGTTCAAGTGGCTTCTTTGTTCTATCGATGCGGACAAAAACATGCGCACAGGGGTCAAGGTCGGGGCTGATGAAAGAAGGGTGGTCATTTATCTCCCGTGGTGCATATGGGTGAAGTTATCTGAAACGTTGTCTGAGGCGGTGAGCATAGTTTGTAAAATCCTGGGCACACGTGGGCACATCAGGTGACGTGTTGTGAAGAAATTCGCCAGGTAGACGTAGTCAGTGCTTAAAGTCTCCCGTAGTTGAGGGGGGTCCTTACAAGAAGGGGGAGGGGGGGGGGGGGGTCGAGGGGTCTGACGAGATATACAAGATGCACATAAAGTAAACCCCACTCTCACTCTGCCCACGCTGCACCTGCAACCCTCAAATTGCTAATTCCCAAAAGGTCACATCCATGAAAACAAGCTATTTTATTGCAAAATATGATTTTGATTTCACTAATACTGGGGCTGCAGAGGAGGGTCTCATACGACATGTTAAAATCAGTGGGGGGTCCGAGACCCCCTGAGACCCCCCAGACTTTAATCCCTGGACGTAGTGTAGTGCTTTAGACAAACTCAGCAGTAGAGACCCCAATTCCCACTTTGAGCGTGGAACGAATTCCTAGCAGAACAATGGGTAGCGCTTCAGTTCAGGGGATGAAGTTGTGAGCACGCATTGATGATTTCAGTTGTCTATGAAATCGTTCAACCATTCCGTTTGTGGCCGGATGATACGCCGTTGTGCGAAGGCGTTTGATGCCAAGGAGTCGCATCAGTTCAGCAAAGAGGTTCGACTCGAACTGTCGGCCGCGGTTCGTAGTGACTACTGACGGTACTTCAAAACGGGCAATCCACCCTCTGACGAAAGCTTGAGCAACTGTTGCAGCTGTCATGTCGGGGATCGGGACTGCCTCCGGCCATCGCGTAAAACGATCCACGCATGTTAAGAGGTATCTGAAGCCATTTGAATGAGGTAATGGACAAACCACACCTAGGTGAACATGCTCAAAACGTCCCGTAAATGGTGGAAATTTCGCAAATGGTGTTATAGTATGACGATGAACCTATGATTTTCGACAAGTTGTACACATCGCGACACTGTTAGCGCGAACCCGACATCGGCGCATTTTCGCATTTTACTTCTAAATAGTATTAGCGAGCACGAAATCTTATCGCTTATATTATAGAACTAAATGAGCTCTTTCGCTAGCAATAATAACTTGGATGACATCCCTTGGTTTCAAAGAGGAAAACTGGAAAAACCGGTGATGGCTTGTTCGCGCTAACAGTGTCGCGCTCTGTACATGATCTTGACCAGATTCGGATATCTGTGTTCATCTTCAGCCAGACAAAACGGGTGTTGATAATTTTCTGCGTAGCTTGTATTCGGGAATGGGACCGCTCGTGTAGGGCATCGAAAATTTTCTTGCAGAATGCGGGTGGAATGTAGGGTCGTGCTGTTCTTGAAAATTCACACAGGAGTGAAATATCTGTGTACGGTATGTTTATTTCTTTGGGGTGCAAAGATGTACCTTGGTACCCATTGTCCTAAAGTTGATGTTTTGCAATAGCCGAAAAATCAATCTGTTCGACACCCGGTAGCTTCAAAGCAGCAACATCCACGCGTGATAACACATCCGCAACCACGTTGTGCTTTCCTTTGATGTTTCGGATGTCGGTGGTGAATTCACTGATGAATGCCAACTGTCTTTGTTCTCTGGTGTATAAGTATTGCCGTTCGATGTTAAGGCAAACGTCAGTGGCTTGTGATCCGGAAGAATAAAAAATATGCGACCTTCAACGAAATAACGGAAATGTTTGAAACTGAGTTAAGTAGGCACGAAGTTCACGGCCAAATGCGCTGTAATGGATTTCTGTCTCAGTTAATTTTTTTTGTGAATAGTAGGCGATAGGCTTCCATTTTCCACTGATGTATTGTTGTAGTATTTCTCTGACTGACGGCTGTACCGGAAGCATCTACCATAATATTGGTCGGTGCTTCAGGCTTAGGGAACACTAGCAAGGTGGCGTTGGCAATTGCAGTCTTAATGGTGCTGAATGTGGCTGAGGCTGAATAAGACCACCTGAATTGAGGTTTAGAATTTCTTGGGCCGACCAATAGATCATTCAGCGGTTTGACGATTTAAGCGCAACCGGGAATAAAACGACGGTAAAAATTTACCAGTCCCAGAAACTCTCTCAGCTGACGTATGCTGGACGGTGTTGGATAGTCGCGAATAGCTTTGACTTTGTTCTCGAGTGGTTGAAGCCCCTGATTATCAATATGGTGGCCTAAACACTCTAGAGTTGGTACCCTAAACTCACACTTTTCGACATTGATAACAACACCATGTTCATCTAAACGTTTGAATACTTGATAGAGGTGTCGTTGAAGGTGTATTCACACGGCGGACAAATTCCGGGAACGATGTCCGCGGACCTGTGAAATATGCGTATCACGTGGCTTCCACGTCACAACGGACAAGTCCGCGGACTTGTGCAAGTCCGAGGACATGCGCATTAATACTCCATGGTTGACGTGGACCAAGGCGAGAACTGCGAGTCCGAGCTCGTATACCTTTCTCGCTACCTTCGCTGCACGAGCTATCTGTTCAGGATTGGTATTCCCCAACGCTCTCACCTCGCGCCGAGAGCCTTGGTTGTGCTTCGCTGCGTTCCAAGCTACAAGAGAACGGCCATGCAACGCACGTGACGGTCGATTCCAATGCCGCCAGCGTCTGTCTGATGAACCTGGCATTGAAGACAACAACGATGAAGGATCTCAGCGATGAAGCGACACTGTGTTTAATTGCACTCGTAGAAGAGTTTCCACAGCTTTGGTTCCTTCAAAACGACCAGTACCGCAACACAACGGCATAAAATCAGAGCTCTGGAAACAAATTGCCAATGAATGGAACGGCGCTACTCCCAGTATGGGCCTTACACAGAAGGTAAGTTCATTGAAGGCAGACTAGTTAGTGTCGATTCCGTGATGTATTCGACCGCTTATTGTTGTCTGATATTTCAGAGGGAGTGAGGGGCTTTTTTCAAAATAAGCGACCGCGTCTTCAGACGGGAGAAGGAAAAGATAATGAAGGCGAAGAGTGGCCAAGCTGCGGAGTACACGTACAACGGTAGATGGAGGTTCTACCGCAGTCTCCTGTTCTTGGATCGGAGCAAACCTGTCCTTTCCCGGGAGTGCAACGAATCTTACCAACATAAGGATCCCAGTGGAGTGAGTAACGTTTGGCGGGTTGACCGATTCGTTTAACTTGATTCTTTAGACCTATCGAATGAAACGTTGGCGAGCGTTCGTTGATGGACGTCACTGAATCCCATTAGCTTGGCTGACGTTCGAGCTCTGGCTTTGCTCTACACGCTTCAGCATTTTGTTTCGTTCACTCGTGTTAATCACGGTCTCTTGAAGTGCTGTTAGTCGCTGAATGAAGCTGCGAGACACTATCCTAGGAGTTTGACAACTGGCGGGCCCGCGGGCCGGGTCCTGGCCGCAATGCAGTTTCATTCAAAGTTCAGGGCGACGCAACAGTTTTGACCTCAAATGCAGTGTACAGGGTCCTTCATTGAGTAAACCTTGCTTTTATTAAATTGTGAAAGTCAAAGGGCCACCACCGGTGAGCCTTCGATGGGTCCGACCTGCCGCGTCTCTTTAAAAAACAACTCTCGCTTCTCCCGCAATACTACGGTGATGACATCTACTCTTGGTCACGTAACCCATCGCCGTCCTCCCTTCACTACTAAAACTCTTTCTCTCTCCCTTAATCTCTCCCTCAATACTCTGAACAGTAAATGGCCGACACTTGCGATATTATGCCGTGCAAGCGGTGCTTTACATATAGTTCCTCTAGCGTAACGCATTCGTATTTCTTTTACCTTTCCAGATGGACAGTGAAACAGAACTGGCGTCTGTTATTACCGAGATGAGGGAACCCGTCCTTGGCACGCCTTCCACACACACACCGCACGGAACAACGAGTCCTAGTGTGGAAGCGTCTGGCACTCCTGTGAAGCGCCCAAAGTGCGATGACGGAAAAAAGAAAGCAGATGACTGCTCCAGCTCTGGGTGGAAAGAGCGCACAGTTGCTTTCACTAAAATTGCCGAAAGTTTTGCAACTGAAAAAAGTGGCGACGACGCTGATAATTTCGGAAGGGTAGTGGCGGGCCACATGAGAAACCTGAACGGAACCAATTTTATTGGGTGTCAGATAGAGGTATTGGAACTAGTCAAAGGTTACCTAGAGCGACAGTAAGAATTAATGTAATTCAACGAACCCTATTTAAACTAAAAAATGTTTAACCAAAATTAGCATTTCGCACTCGAAAGTGAAAGGGATACTTGGAAGCAAACAAGTCTTTGTATCCTTTGCCTTTCGTACTTATTACATTCGGAACTGACTGCTGTTTTGTTGGAGTGGGCCAGTGTATTAGATGGTAACCAATATTATAGCATGACGAAATAAAAGATAAGAAAACATTGAAGATTCTTTGAAGTATATTTACATAAAGTTGAACAATTGGAGCATAACACAAAAGTTTTGGTGATCAAAGTGCCAGACATGCATGAACTATTGTTAAGTAAAGGAAGTAGCAATATACATACCATGTAATGGTATCTATATATACATTCCCCGTTCTTTGCTTCTGCACTTGTCTGCTCATGCAGATAAGGTTACATTCTGTTATTTATCCGCAGATTAAGGCCCGCCTGTTCCCTCTGCCACGCGACGGTGCCTTCGTCATTAAAGTATCTCCGCAGACGCTCACGCACATCTAGATCTCTTGCCCCGGAGCGCCCTTTGCAACTTCGTAGCCCGAAGTAGATTGTCCTTTTTTCGCTGGTGGTCCTCCCTCGACGCTTTAAAAAGCACAGGCTTAGCTCGCAAATAGTTGTGCAGCACACGCGCTGCCTTGACAAATGAGGTGACCCTTCCTGGTTCGGCATCGATAGTCGTGTGTAAAAACAACGGTTTGCCAGAATGCCAAACGCATTTTATGCTACCCGTCTGGCTCGGCTTAACCTAAAATGAAAAAAAAAACGATAAGGAAAACGATGTTTAGAAATGACACGATGCAGGCAAGACACCTGTAGTTAAATATAACCTTTTCTTCATCCAGATTTGTACCAGTGTACGGCTTCATTAAGTTTATAGACAAGGGGAAGGCGTCGTGTCCCACGATGACGAGTGGGACGCCGACCGGTCCAGGTCCTGAGATCGGCAGTCCGGCTATTTCGTTCTCAATGGCGTTCCGCTGTGGTGGCGTCCTCCAAATGCCTCCATCTCCATCAGACCCGGGTGCGCCGATATCAATGTATAAAAACCTGCTGTCTGCGTCCACAAGAGCAAAAAGCACGATACTGAAGGTATTCTTGCGTCGGTATTAGGTGCTTTCGCGACTTCATCATCCGCCATCTTGAGGGCACAAGCCACAACAACTCGTGAAGCCTTGTTGGCCTCCATGTTCGAATCGAAACCAATTTCCGGTCGTTTTCTTTCTTTTTCTTTTCGACTCCTCTTTTCACTATGCGCAGGAACCCTCGAGCATCTTCCACAGCTGTAGCTCGTGCGTACTAATCATACTGAAAAATGAGCAAAGGCCCATCCGTGTACGAGAACCGTGAGAGGCATATAAAAAAAAAGAGAAAACCGCTCGTGCAACGAAGTTTACCACGAGCACTTTCACGCAATCGGTTCCCGGGCTTGTCCGTGGACACCCTTTACGAAAGTCAGTCTACCCACCTTGTGCAGAGCCAGACCCGACGCTCTAATGGCGGAACTACACTGTTTCTCCACACCAGAAAAATCGAACGTCTTCGAAAGCATAGAGCAGAAAAAGGAAAAGATGTTGGTCGTTTCACGTCACCTTCGATGCACGAAATCGAGGGTGCTTGATTTAGCCGCGCATGATCTCCTATCACCGCCATTAGAGCGGCGATATTGGAGCTATCTGAACTGCCACAAGAGGACTCTGACTTTTGAAAAGGGTCTATTGGATCGCGTTCAAAACCCCTATAATCGTGGTCCGGCAGGTCCGCGGACATATTCTGTGACGTTCGCTCACGTGATACGCAAGATACATCAGGTCCGAGGACACGTTCTTCAGGTCCGTGGACATGTCCCTTGGTTTTGCCTGCTGTTTTCGCCAGAGACATAGCCGATTTCATACCCCAGAAGAGGTGACGTCACGCCTTTCGTAGGAACTTGTCCGCGGACAAAGTCCTTCGTGTGAATACACCTTCATGTTCCTCGTTCGATGCGCTGCCCACTAGAATATCATCAAGATAAGCGAAACAGAAGTCGAATCCTCTGAGATAGAGATGTGCGAATATTCGAAATTTCGAATAGTGGTTTCGAATAATACACTATCCGATATTCGCTTCGAGAAGAACTGCACTATTAGCGTTTTTCGAAGTGTTGATTCCGGTGGGTTAGCCCCGTTGAGTGCGCTTCTTACCGAGCACCGGTGCCCTGTGGAGAAGCAATACCAGCTGAAGCGAGCTCCGCGAGTGTTGCTTCTCCTCTGCATTACATCGGTGCTCCGTAAGAAGCGCACTCAACGGGGTAACCCGTCGTGATATACTTGGAAAAGTATGAATATTGCAATTGGCAATTGGGTGCTTGGAAGAAAAGCATACATTCAAAGCGGGATGGTGCACGCGTGCCGGCTGTATATGAAAATAAATGGAAACTTTGTGAATGTTTCTGTATACATTGTAGTAAAAGTTTTAAAATTAAACTGACTGTTATTCAAGAGTATACTATGTTAGGCAGAGATGCCCTTACAACCTGTGTTCATCATGCACGATTCATTCTTTTTTTAAGTCGAGATTAAAGAAAGAATATTTTATAAAGAAAGATTTGTAAATTCACTCAATTGGGTATAGTTGGCCATCTCTATATGATTCATTTTATGTCAAATCCGTCGTTTACTTGCCATCCCAAGACATCAGACCTTCTGAGGTCACGGTTCCAACATATAGATAGATTAAACTTAGCTTATTGATGAACAAGTGGAACAACCTTCACAGTTTAGCTGGGTTTTCGTCTAACCATTATGCTATGGTAGTGAAAGGCGTGGAAAAACTATTCGATATTCAAATCGAAAATATTCGGCCAAAACCACTATTCGCTTCGAATTCGCTTCGAAGTCAAAATCAACTATTCGCACAAGACTACTCTGAGAACTTGGTCAATAAGCCGTTGAAAGGTCTGGGCAACATTACGTAACCCAAACGGCATCCGAACGAATTCGTAGAGGCCAAATTGAGTTACAATTGCTGTTTTTTCAATATCGTCAGGTGCGATGGGTACTTGATGGTATGCTCTTCTGACAAGTTTTTTTTTTTTTTTTTTAAATACCGACATACCATGAAGGTTTGCAGAGAAGTCTTGGAGATTAGGAATCGGATACCGGTCAGGGATTGTCTTGTTGAGGGCACGATAATCTCCGCATGGTCTCCAGTCACCACTTTTCTTTGGTACTAGGTGTAACGAAGACGCTTAGTTGCTAGAGGAAGGTCGTATCAGTCCCAAGTTCATCATGTCCTGAAATTCTTGACGTGCCACTTGCAGTTTTTTGGGAGCTATATTACGGGCGTGGACATGCACGGGTGGTCCGGTGGTTGTGATGAAGTGTTGCACATCGTGTTTGACTGGTCGCTACGTGTTGCATGGTTGCGTCAGGCTAGGGAAGTTTTCAATGATGGTGTCGTAGTTTGTGTTTGTCTTCAGACGGAACAGTGTAGGACTCAGATGGCGTACTTTCTCTCGGAGTTGCTGAACTTCTGACGTCTGAGTGCTGACTGGAACCTGTGCTGTAGTGGCCACAGAAGGTACAGCCATATCCAAACTTTTGTCCGCGAGCTCGGCTCAGCAGTCCAAAGAAATGTCACTGGACGTCGCCAAAATCACGCGCGCGTTACTCGGGATTCGCTGCAGAAAAAGCTCTCGCAGTATGGTGTCGTCGAAGGAACTTGCCCGATCTCCGAGAAGTTCCGCATTGATCTTAGCAATTGAGATGGCTTGCGGTCCCCTAACTCTTCAGTTGTAAGAAGTTGCTGAAGACGTCGTTGCTCTGATGCCGTCGTGCGCTTTATGAGCTCTTCTTTGATTCTGTCGTATGGGTGAGTGGCGGGGGGTTCATAATAATATCCCGCACTTCTTCAGCTTCGCTTGGTTGGAGGGCGCTGATCACGTAATGCAATTTTGTCTCTTGTCGTGACATGTTGCGCGTTGCGAAAACTAGACACAATGTGCGCAAACCAGAGAGCTGGGGTGCTATGTTGCGCTTTTTGGACTCCCAGGAGACTTGGAAGAGGGAAGTGACGTCAACGACTAGAGAAACGCAGATTGGATGTTGACAGAAGAAAACAAAATCAACATCCAATCTGCATTTGCTGCGTTGTTGACGTCACTTCCCTCTCCCTAGTCTCCTGGGAGTCCAAAAAGCGCAACATAGCCCCCCTGGATCTGCTGGCCAAAGGGGCGGAAGCTTGACGGTCATGGCAGTAATGGCCGAAGGGGGCTCACGGCAGCTTGCATGGCCTGTGTTTTTTGCCCGGGTCACCACTTGATGAGACTCAATTTCAATATATCACAATATAATCGTAGAGATCGCAGTGAGCGTTGTAATCATTCTAACCCGTGTCTGCTCGTGATCATTATTATCTCGAGGGTCTCGAGGAAGATTTATTTTTCTTCTTCCGCAGCCACCACAGCGTCAGCAAAAAAGGCCCATGCTTTTAGCGCATTGGCAGACAAAGTTATGGATTTTGAAGGATTTGAGCAAATGTCGGTCTGTGTCCGGTACGTGCATGATGGCAAGATCCGTGAGGATTTTCTTGGGTATGTTCAAGTTCACGACCTCAGTGGCAGGGGGTTGGCAAAAGAAATAGTCAAGTTCCTCACCGGTGTTAGAATTGATCTGCGATACCTGAGAGGTCAGGGATACAATGGTGCGGGTGCAGTGTCATAGTGTTTGAACGGAGTCCAAGCCGCAATGTTAAAGGAATACCCAATGGCATTGTTTTTACATTGAGCAAAGCCACTGCCTCAACCTTGTGCTTTGTGACGCAGCCACAGTTCCCGAGATAAGAAACTGCATGAGCCCCATCAAGTAGGTCTGCTCATTTTCCCGCAGCTTGGCAATCAGGACCAAGTCTACTGGTTGAGAAGATTGGGCTCATTTGCCCGGAATTCCAGAAAAGGCGCCTCGTGTCTCTCTGTGAAACAAGATTGGTTGAGAGGCATGATTGTATAATGACAAATAATCGAGCTGCTGCAGCCCATTGCTGCCACTCTTCAGGAGATGAACGAGAATGGAACATCAGCGAGCGCTTCTCGGGCACGCATGCTTCTGCTCTCAGCCTCATCGAGCGCCTTCCTGATCAGTCTGCACAACGCGGCAAAAGTTCTCGCAGTGACACTGCCCCTCTCAAAAGCACTGCAGGCTGTGTCAAAGGATCTGCCTTGTGATCTTTTTTTTTGTGAAAGAAGGCAATGCAGCACTAGGGCAGATGCGTCAAAACATACACGAAGAGTTCCGAAGCATCTTTGATCAAGCCACAAACGCGACCGACGTTCTCGACGCGGAAATACATGTGCCAAGACGACGGGGTAACATGAGTGCCTCAACCGACCCAGAGACATTCTACCGCATTCACATATGCGCGCCTTTCCTGAACCACCTGGACAACCAGCTGACGGCAAATTTCACCGAAAATGAGTCTGTTTTATCTTCTTTTAGGTGCGTCCTTCCCTCACAAGTCGCGTCCAACCATCAAGACCATGTCGCTGAAGACACGCCTCTGGACTTTTACGCCGATGATGTTGAGAGGACCCAGGCCATGCGTAAGCTGAGATTGTGGTAGCACAAGTGGAAAAATGACAAGAAAAGTTCCTGCAAGCGCCTTCGAAGCGTTTAAGACGTGCAACCATTTATTTTACCCGAACATCTGATGGATTCTTCACATACTAATCACGCTTCCCGTGACGACTGCGACTGCTGAGCGTTAATTCTCAACCTTGAGGCGCCTGAAAATCTACTTGCGCTGCGCAACGTCCCAACCAAGCCTTGTAGGCCTTGCCCTTCTCTACTCGAACCGAGACGTGACTGCCGAGGTTAATTAGGTGATTCGCCAGTTTGCACTGTCATCAACACGTCGCCTTGACTTTCTCTTGTGAATTGGCTTCGGAAAGGCTGACGTTCGCGACAGATCAACTCACTTGATCAAAGGTTGTTTAATCTGTAACACAGAGGGCCACTTGTGAAGAAGGGCAATTTGTTTTGCTAGTGGGACCATTGTTTTTACGATAAATTAGCGCAGCTGACTGGAGGTTTGGTATGTTTTAATTGTGTATCATAATATTCGCCCTTACTGTCGTGTTTCCTGCTAAGTGTGGTGACTTCTGTTAACGGAAGAAAGAAATGAATAATTAAAATGACATTCGTGTTATGCATACCCTAGTGCATCTTTTTTTATCTGGCGTTCTAGAAAAAAACATGAAATCGGTATTATAATTATTACAATGATTTTAAAAACCTAACAAAACAAAAGAGCAAAGAAAAGGGGGGAATAAATTTCAGTTCACCCCCTCCTCCCTCCTCCCCTCCCCCCCCCCCCCCCCCCCCCCCCCGGAATGAAATCCTGGGTACGCCCCTACCTGAAAGATCTAAATTAATATCCACGCTGTTGCTGGGGCCTTTCCCTAAATTGATATGGGACGTAAACTCCTCGAAATCGCGTGTTCATAACTCCAATCTACGTGCACGCCATGCAAGCACGTATTCAAGCACGCGTGCACGCACACATGCTCAGCTGACACGCACGTACCATACAACGCACATCTGCCTCATTGTCGACGTACGTTACATTTCATCTATCAGATTCGTCTGCCCAGATACGCGGCGAGTAATTTGAACGTGCCGTAAAGTAAAAAAAAAAAAAAAAAAAAATCCTTCGAACGTATTTCTTTCAAACGAGATCATTCCAACCTGCAGGCTGTTTGATGTTCCCACTATATGTGAGTTCGTCAAAATAAAGACTTCATCAACTAAAAGCGCAAGCAGCACACCCATTGGGAAGCACACTTACGGCCCCCCTGGTGATCTAAGAAAATGACGCTTTTAAATTCTTCATCGAAAGAATAGCGCGCCCACCACTCACTTAGGTATTGTGAAAACCTACAACGCTCAGTTAGAATAAATGGAAGAGTCATCAAACGACTCATGCCCGTATTTATAACCCAAGGAATCTATCATAAAAAGAACCATTCACGGAGCTTCGCACAATGACTACAATAGCATGAATATGTGTGACTAATGAACGGATGCAGTTCAAAGCCGCAATTGTATCCATTGCGCAACTTTCAGGAAAGCAGGTGCGCTTTAGGTTCGCAGTTTGGCGGAATGGCGTGAGAAATGAGCTCGATCCTCCTGCGCGTGACGCTGTAAACATGTTGCAGCCCCAGGTGTTTGTTGACGCGCGTATCGTTAATTTGTATTGCCTGTAGACGTGTGTTCGACCCGGCTACAATCCCGTTGGAAGTGTTTAAAAGATTGGAGTCGAGGGATCGTTTATTTTCCCAAAATTGTAAACTAGAAATCTCCAAAATGTGTGTGTAAAAGGGGGAAAGGGGGCATCTCCCCCCCCCCCCCTTTCTTTCCTCCTTTGTTCTGGCGCCACTGCCCGGCTGATTACATCGTACGTGCTGATCAAGATAAATAATTATATGTGCCTTCGATTTTCCCTGGCTATTGAATTGTGCTTCTATTTTCTACTGGAGACGTGCGCGACCAAGAGAATCGCTGTGGTAGGTTTTTCATGATTGTCCAAACGCTCACTGTAATGTCTTTAGTGTGATTACTTCCGCTTTCGTTGACGAAAATGACAAATAATTTCAGACTCCACAATTTAAACCCTGAGACACGCTTCTTCTACTTTCAGACTGTCAGCTTTGACGGTGTTGTTTTAAGAATGCAATCTCTCCAAGCTTTCACCGTGCCTTTTGCACATGACCATCGAACTTGGGATTCGCGTCTGATGATAAGTAGCCAGTATCACAACTGACATCACGGCGAGACAAATCCTGGTCGCGACGTTACGAATGGGAACCATAAGAGGGCACCGCCGAAACATCTCGGCGCTTATATCGTAAATAGCACTCACACACGCGCTAATAGCACGTGCGCGAGTAAATGGACTTGTAAGAAAAAAAAAATAGAGCCACAATCAGGAAATCTAAGCTTGTGCGTTTGAGAATTTGAGAGCGCTACAAGCACAACTTGTGAGATAGTAACGGCGTTTTCAGCTCTGTAAAAGTTTCACGAGCGTTTCGTAACGCGCGCCTTCCCCTGTTCCAATCGCGCGCGGCAGCTGGAGTACGCACACACGCAGCTTTGGAGAACAAGCACGATGTGTCGCCACGTGTTCAACCACTTTTCTCCACTCACGGCGCCGGTGCAAAGCTATCGAAACAAACTGCTAATGGTGCAGTTTTTTTTTTTTTTTTTGCGAGGCTTTTCTAGTTTTATTTAAAAGGACCGCACCAGACCATGAAACAATATGGTGTTTTGAATATGACAAATTTTACAGAAGCACACTGTCACAACTACTCAGGTATTCTTGTGTAGTACATAGAATACAGTATTATACAGGCATGAATTGGGCACATGCCAAATCTATGAGTCGCATTTGACTCGACTCTGCTAAAGTATCGGCACTCCGTACCCTGATTGTCCTGTGAGCGCTGCCATTTTGTTTCTTACTGCAGAGCAGACTTGTACGTAATCCGTTACAAGTAACGAAATTACTTGTAATCCCTTACATTTATCAGTAATTTTGTAACGGAATAATTACATATTTCCTGGAGTAATTTTAAAGTAATTCCCTTACATTTTTTACGTAACGGATTCCTTGTAATCCGTTACATTTTTTTTCAGGGCCAACCCCCCCCCCCCCCCCCCCTTTTCTAAAGAAAGGGTTGTTTTGATTTCGGTAAAGTCGAGCGCAGTGACACTATCGCGCGAATTGACCAGCGCAAAGGGAGGCTTGGCACTCTTCAGTTCCGCAAAGCCTTTGTTTGCAACACCAAGCCCCTGAATCTATTTTTTTTAGACGCTAACAACAATGTCAAAAAATCCAAATAAACATTTCTACAAAAAAAAAAAAAGAGGAGGGGGGGGGGGGCAAGTTACATCCGCTTTTTTAGTCCCTTCGGTTTTTCTTTGCGATCGAAGACGGGGAGAGGAGGACACCAAGTGATTGTGTGCCTCTTCGATAACCTCGAGGTGGTGAGTGCACAGACAAGAATTAACAATGTCCTTCTCGGTTATAGTGACTACGACCATTTTCATAATGTCACAACACGAGACAACGCTCCGTCTACCCTAAAATCCACTAAAAGAGATGTGATAATATGTGAAGGTGTTATTGCCACAAGCATCTTTGTTCGTTGCTGCACACTTATCATCTTCTCTTATAAACCAGGATGTATTTTTTTCTGTTTTTTTCACATTATTTTACCCTGTTTTAAAAGCTACTTTTTTGTAGTCCAACTTCTAGGGTTGGCCCACTTTATTTGTGAATTCCAGCCAGGTTATCTCCATCTCAGTCACCCTTTTTGTGAGTCAGCTTTTTTGCGAGCACTTGGACAATGCTAATAGTCCTTCCTTCTTCTTCTTCCTGTTTTTACCCCAGCAGGACGCATCCTATCTCAAGCAGATATTCTTTAGAAATAAAACATAATGGTGGCTGACGTAGACTTGATATTCTGGGCTTGAGGAGAGAGTGAAACTCGTGAGTGGGGCCATAGCGCGGCTTACTTAGTTCTCTGCCCTTCGCTGCCCGTGGCATCAGCGGACGTCTACCTGGAGAACACCGGAGTAAACTGCAGTCGGTTCGTGCTCCGTGCGTTTTTGAACGGCACCAAGAAAGGTACACACGGCAAACGTGCGTTTACATTTCCTTGTTTTAACCGACGTTCTAATTAATTGTTGTTATGAGTGTCCTTTTATTTATTACTTATATTTATATACTGGAAACTTTTTTTTTTTTTATTCACCAACGCCTCAACCAAGGCTCGACCTGTTCAGAACCGAAGGAAGAGGAATATCGAGCCAAACCTTATTTATTATTTAATTATAACCTTAATGTTACAACTATATGTTTTGCTATTGTCTGGCAATATATGTCGGTATAGTAAGATGGACATAAATCAATACTTATTCTAGTTTTGGCTAGATGTATGATGACTTCCACAGCTTCGCGGCAACAGCTGCAACGAAGAAGCTTTGCTCTATCTTCGAGGTAAATAGTACTTCCATTGCTTCGCTGAAAAAGCTCATTGCAGAGCATGAAGCATTCGTGAGGAACAATATGGGACTCCCATCCAGTGCCTCAGTTCAAAGGGTGTTTAGCGTAGCAGTCGACATATTGAGTAAGAAATAACGCAAAATGTCTGACAAGACTTTCGAGAGTCAGTTGTTGCTCAAAATACTCAAGGTCATTAAATGGAACAGGTTGCAACAATAAGAACTCAAATAACCCTCTTCCCTTTTTTTCTTACTTGAGGACAATAATGTTGAAAGTAACGCCACGAAAGTAACGGATTACTTTTTGGGGTAACGGTCAGTTACTTTTATGTGAGGGTAATTGTAATTGTAATAAATTACAATTTAGCCTTGAGTAATTGTAAATGTAATTCCTTACTATTTTTCAGTAACGTGTACAAGTCTGCTGCAGAGCGGGCGTAATTGGCGATAGTTTTGATTCGAAAATTCGACTTCCCGAGCTTCTGATGCGATGTCAGGAAGCCCAGGCGCGGACTGTTTAAACATTTCTGGAGTAACGAAAAACGTTTAATTCTGTTCCAGGTAAAGGTTCAGATAACTGTCAACCATAATCTAAAGCAGTGTTTATCAGTCGTGGATGTTTCGGGGGCTCATTGCAGACCGATGGAAGTGGTGAAAGACCCCTTGCAGCGAGGGCGAGGGGGGGGGGGGGGGGTATAAAAGTGATAGCAGCTGCACCGTGAAAGAGGTGCCTTTTATTGCTACCTAGCAGATATACATAAAACAAATGTCATACCACTTTATTTCTTCATTTTAGAAAATTTCTCAATACGTTGCACCGTCGTGCTCAAACACAGTTGCATATCTGCAGCCACATTTAACCAGTTTCAATATTTGCTTTTCAACAATGCAAGAGTTAAAAATGCATGTTCACATGCATACGTCGTAGAAAAGTGTAACAGAAGCTTTAGATCCGTCTCATCCGGAAAGGGGAACATTTCTGCAGTCTCCATCTAAAATGCCTCAAGGTGCACAGAGCAAACTTTGCATTCATCACTGAGTTTTCCTGAAGTTCTATCAATTGATTTTCAGCTTCAGCTTCTTTATGTGCAAAACAAGCTGGGTCAGCTTCAAAGGGGGCAACAAGCCAAGTGTCCGGGGCAGATTCTGGGAAGTAGTTCTTGATATGGCACCTTAATGTGCTCAGATGAGCCATGGTTGTGGCTCTGTTTCTCCCAGATACTACCCCTGAGCTTGCAAGATCATTGATCAGCTAAAAAGATAATAGTCCTCTCTGCTCACCCGGCTCATCAAATTTTGAAGCTTTTTCAAAACCCTCTCACCTTGTTCCCAGAAGAGATGACATTGGTGCCCGACCCCTGCATGCTGCGGTTGAGATACTTCAAGTGCTCGAACCGGTCACACAGATAGGCAAGCTTTATTAAAAAGGAAAAGTCCTGAAACGGATCTCCCAGCGCCTTATCTTCTGCCAAAAAAACGCTTAGCTCCTCTCTAAGCTCAAAGACTCTTGCGAAGGCTTTTCCGCGTGACAACCAGCGCACCTCGGTGTGCAATAGAAGGTGTTGGTGCTCCGCACCCATATCCTTGCACAGCACCTTGAAGAGACGACTATAGCCTTCGGCCTTGCCTTTATGCTGTTGACAACTTGTATCACATGTTGCATTACACTCGCAAGCTTTGCACTCAACTCCTTTTATGTCAAATCCTCCCTCTGAAGCATAAAATGCATGAACAATACTGCACTGTTCACATTCGTAACGAGGCCCAGGAAACCTACAGAGTTGCCCACCATGACTCGAGCGCTGTCGGTGCATATACATATACACACGTGTCCCAACACAGACCGCGTGAAACGAAAAAAATGTTAATGGCATTGAAAATATCTCGACCTCTCGTTGTGGTCTCGAGCTCGAGACAGCAGAGAAGCTCTTCAATCACCGTAGATGGCAATGACACAGCCATCTACAAAGCGAACAAATCCAATAAGCTGTGGGTCCCCAGATACGTCGCAGCTTTCGTCGACGACAAAGGAAAACTTCCCAGAAGCAATTTTTCAATCACTTGGTTCGGTACATCAGACGCAACTTCTCTGATTCTCTGTGCCACGGGGTCGTTCGAGCACGGTATTTTGTCCAGTTTTTTTTCACTGCTCTTTGCCTATGACGGCACCGACGACGTCCTTCATGCAGGGCATAAGATGCGTCTCGCAGAAGGTGTGATGCTTCATCTGTTTTGCCACGTGGTAGCTGAGCTCTTAGCTTGCCTTAATAGAATCCGCAGAACTTGCCAGCTGAAACGAAAGGCTAGCTTTGCACGCTGAACCGAGCCTACAAAAGCTGCCTCGGCAGTCTAAAAATGGCGCCTCAACTGGTTGCCTTCCTCATCCTGCGACGTGTTTTATACATGCGGTAAGTCGATGGCACATACACCAAAGCGAACCAGCAAAATTTGTAACAGTACGCACATAGAGGCTGGTGACATCCGTTGAGACGTGTGTCCTCTCCCCCTTCTTTCCGTCATCTCCGGTGTTAACAATGTGCAAACTAAATCAGCTCGCCTATTTACTAGCTTTATCATCAATAGAGGCTGGCGGCTGCCGCGAACATCGTATGGGCAACTAGCGTAAAGAAAATGGAACAGAGGCGTGCAGCGACCCTTGGCTGCCGCGAACGTTGTATACGCACAGCTACCGTAAAGCCCTAAGAACAAGCCTTCGGCGACCGATCGAAGCCAGCGGCCCGATCGGACCCCTTACGCCCGTCCATAAATAAGGCGACGCTTGAAACAGCCTAAGGATAATTTCGATCTCACCTTGTCGGGATTATCTAGCTTTAGGGATTCCAACTTTCGTTACTTTGTTTTGAAGAACGCTATGTCCTTGTCTTGCTAGCCTGGGTGCTTTGTTCGGAGATGGCGTGACAACTTCGTCGGCACCATGCAGCTTTGAGCGAGTACTTCACTACACAAAACGCATTGCAGTTTTCCGCCGATATTGGCAAAGCCTAACTTCAGGTAACAATCTTTGCAGCCGCGTAACTTGTACATGGCTTCGCGACCTAGACCAACCGCGGGTGAGACTGCACGGCACAACGGCCGTCTCGGCATTTCCAGCGCCAACAGACAAGAAGGCCGTGCGAAGATTCCTTGGACTTTGTGCCAACTATCGACGCTTCGTTCGGGATTTCGCTAAAATTTCCGCACCGC